>JAJEJO010001549.1:109939-158062 GCA_020662805.1 Glaucomys volans
TGCCAGGGAAGCTGCGGAAGTGGGGCAGAATAGTTCCCACTCCCAGCGAGAGACTGCGTTCCCAGAGTTTCCCAGCTGGAGCTCCCCTGACACAGCTGGAGGCCCCAGGAAGCTGGTATTGGGCCTTCTCCGCCAGTTAAGCCGCCAAAATGGCGTGGGGTAGTTCCATCTCCCTGCCAGAGTCCGCGTTCCCAGAGTTTCCCGGACGCCTCTGAATGCCCCAGGTAGCCTGAGATGCTCGGTCTCTGCCTGGGAGGCCGCCGGCTGGTGCTGGAGCCACGGCCAGTGATTCCAAAGCGCTACTGGGGACCTGCACTCACTTGTCGGCTGGCGCAGACCCAGGTCGGTTGCTCCGAAGCTGCTGCCGGGTCTGGCGCTTCCGGATGGTAGCTGCCCGCGGCGGGCCGAGCCCAGCCCGGCTGAGTTGGTTCTGGAGCGGCACCTGGGGACCCCTTATATGTACTTTGGATATAAAGTCTCGTTGAGAGTCATATTCCTGCTGTTTGAATCCCGAGCAAGTAGGAATCCACGGAGCAAGTAGGAATGCAGCCTTCCTCTAGTCCGCCATCTTGGATCCCCCTCATAATAACTTTTTAAAAAAGGTAGGAATTTATCTAATGAAGGAGATGAAGGACCTCTATAGTAAAAACTATAGAACACTGAAGAAGCTGAAGATGTTAGAAGATGGAAAGACCTCCCATGTTTTTGGATAGGAAGAATTAATATTGTTGAAATTGCTATACTACCAAAAATAATATACAGATTCAATACAGTCTCCATCAAAATACCAATGACATTCTTCACAGAACTGGAAAAATCAGTTCTAAAATTCATTTAGAAAATAAGAGTCTCATAATACTTGAAATCCTGAGCAACAACTAATACTGACAGCATCATACTGCTGGACCTAAAATTATACTATAGAGCCATAGTAATAAAAACAGTATGGTATTGGCACCAACATGAAGATTAATGAAATATAACAGAATTCAAAGAGACAAACCCACATAAATAAGGTTATCAGATACTCGTCAAAGGTGCCAAAAACATACACTGGAAAAAAGAACCTTTTTTAACATTTGGAAAACTAGAAATCCATATGTAGAAAATTGAAACTGGACCTCTATCTCTCACCCTGCACAGAATGCAAAAGTAGATCAAAGACTTAGGAATTAGAACAGAAACTGCAACTGTTTGGAGAAAATGTAGGCCCAACACTCCAACATGTAGTCACAGGAACCAACTTCTTTAACGAGTCTCCTAAAATGCAAGAAATGAAACCAAAATCAATAAGTGGGATGGTATCAAATTAAAAAGCTTCTGCACACAAAGGAAACAATTAAGAGTGTGAAGCAAGAACCTACAGAATGGGAGATCTTTGCCACTCACTCCTCAGACAGGCCATTAATATTCAGACCATACAAGGAACTCAGAAATCTTAACACCAGAACAACCAAATAAGCCAATTAATAAGTCAGCAGAAGAATCAAACAGAGACTTATCAAAAGAAGAACTACAGATGATCAACAAATAAATGAAAAGATGTGCAACATCTGTAGCAATTAGGGAAATGCAAATGAAACCAAATTCAGATTTTATCTCACTCTAATCAAAATGACATTTTTATCATGAAACACAAATAATAAGTGTTAATGAGGATATGGAGAAAAAAATTTACCCTCATACACTGTTGGTGGAACTGAAAATTAGTGCAGCCACTCTGGAAAGCAGTATGGAGATTCCTCAAAAATCTAGGAATGGAACCACTATATGACCCAAATATCCTATTCCTTGGTATGTATCCAAAAAATCTAAAATCAGCATGGATACCACAACATCAATGTTTATAGGAGCACAATTCATAATAGCCAAGTTATGGAACCAACCTAGGTGCCTTGTAACAGATCAATGGATAAGAAAATATGGTATATATTCATCCTGGAGTATCACTTGGTCATAAAGAAAAATGAAATCATGTCATTTGATGGTAAATGTATAGAAATGGAGACTATCATGCTAAATGAAAAAAAAACAGACCCAGAAAGTCAAAGGTCAAATATTCAAATGTTTTCTCTTGTATGTAGAAGCTAGTTTAAAAAGAACAGAGAGAGAAAGAGAGAAAAGAATCTGTAGGGGGATTCCATCAAAATAAAAGAAAGACCAGGGGAGTAGAAGAAAGGTATTGGGGGAGAGGGAGGATGAATAGGATATGGAAAAACTGGAATGAATCTGACCTAACTTTCCTATGTACATGTATGATTATACTACCATAAAGCTCACCATTATACAAAAACACACACACACACAAACATACACACACAAAAAAACATTAATTTAAAAAGCTAAGTAGACAGCAGAGAGATCAGTAGAAAAGAGGAAAGGGAACAGGGGGAGGGAGGAAGGGAAGGGAAGTGAAAGTACTAGGAACTGAATTAGAGCAAATTATATCTTATGGATTTTAATTATATCAAAAAGGAATCCTAATGTTATGTACAAATAATACAAACAAATAAGAAATGGACAAAATCTTAATTAAATACAAAAAGGGAGTAGTCTTGAATTTTGAGGACTGCTTTGAGAAGTCAAGTTAGATGAAGATTGTCCTCTGGATTTTATAACATGGAGAATGTGATGACTTCACCTGGAAAGAAAACTGAAATAAAATCATTCACTCAAGTTATTGTTATTTGTGTGTTTTTAAAAATATTTTTAACAAAAGATCATCTTGCATATATTGACAAATGCACATCTTATCTCGCCTTTGACCAAAGCCCCCAGTTTTCAGCACAGATACAGTCATCGCTGCTTTTTCTATTTCTGTGTTCATTTCATTTGCTATCAGGAGAAGAGCTTAAGTTTTCTCCTATCTGTAAATCCCACTTGAATATCTACATCTGAAGGCATCCTGAAACACTGATAATAATTCAAGGCAACTCAAACTTCTAAAGCCAATTCTGTATATGTTAAAGCACTGCCAATATGTTATCAGCTCCACTCTGGCTTAGTGCATTCAACAAGTTCTGTATGATTTAGATATTGGGTGTTCCTCAAACACTAATGTGTGAGACAATGCAAGAAGGTTTAGATGTGAAATGATTGGGTTATGAGAGTCTTAATCTAACCAGCGTGTTAATCTCTGATAGGGATTAACTGGATGGTAACTGTAGGCAGGTAGAGTATGCCTGGAGGAGGTGGGTACTTGGGGGCCATACCTTTGGGGTTTATATTTTGTCCTTATTGAGCACAGCTTTTTCTCTCTCTGCTTCTGATCATCATGTGAGCTGCTCCCCTCCATCATAGTCTTCGATGATGTTCTGCCTCACCTAGACCCAGAGGAACAGAGCCAGCTACCTATGGACTGAGGCCACTGAAACTGTGAGCCCTCAAATGAACTTTTTCTTCCTCTGATTGTCCTTGGCAGGTTTTTTGGTCACAGCAGCAGAAACACTAGCTAAAACAAGCTCATTATTTTGAGTTTAAACTTGCGATTAGAAGAATATATTAGGATGAGCCATATGAAGTTTCTATTTCTGTAGGCCAAGTCCATTGCACATTTCATGTGGTTTAGCCTAATGTGTTTTGCACTTAGAATCTCCTCTGCCTACTCAGAATGTTATATATTAGTAAAGGATGACTCCTTTGGCTTCATGTTCACAATCTTGTATTTCCTTTTTACTCCATGCTTTTAAAGACATCAGCACATAGGGCTGGAAGCCTACAAAATTTAGAGCTACTGACTGATCCAGTTTAAACTGATCTTCATTAGATAAGAAAAGAAAAATATTTTCATAGATGTTTCCAGGAAAGGAAGAAAAAGAATTTAGAACACATTAAAGACTTTTGCTGAATTTATAAGTAGAAAAATGGGGGAATTGGTAGCTGAGAAACCAAAAGGAGCAACTTTGGGGAAGAACGAAACCTAATGAGCATTTTTATGTGTTGTTAGATGTATACCGTTTCTTTCTTATTTTGAGATCTATATTTAATTCAACATTATCAGTGATGTGCCCTAGAGCCTGGTTGGGAGAAGCCAAAAGAGAAGATACTCTAGGCACATGGAATCCACAATAGAAAGAGAGACTCAGCTCATATGGATGCAATGTCAGTTTCTTCCTGTCTCTGCCAATGAAATATGAGAACAAGACTATCAAATTATTTGCCTCCTAGAACTCTTGCATATCAGGATCAACATAGTTTCTAGGAAAAAGAAAGAAACTCATTTACTTATCATTTTAAACCAGATGTTCAAAGACTTATCCATTAATGAAAAGGGAATTATTATAATTTTATTTTTTAAGTCCCTACAAAACAGATGAATATTTTAGAATGAACTCATTCACAATTAATTGTATACCATCAAAACAATAACTACATAAAAGGCATTGATTTTTGTCTTTTCCCAAGGTGTATTGCTTACTATTTCATTTTTCTTGTGCGTTTGTGTATATATGGATGCTTCTAAGTGTAGAATGATTTGATTCAGAAGACTGCCTCAGCTCCTTTTTAATTCTTCCCTTGCCCTTTCTCTTCTTGCTCACTTAAACAGTCATTGCCATTTTTTAACCTCTTGCACAAAGTATCAAAGTTTCATGTATTTTATTTGTTGACAGTTCAAAGGAAAGGAAAGAAAGTTGTTGATGATCATGTCACTGTTTTATCTCAATAATGACTAGTGAGGAATGGTTTCTTTCAAGCCCTTGATTATTAGGGAAGGAAAGGACGTGTTTTCATCTCTTCTGTATTCAGGGCCACATTTATTTTACTTCCCCACTTGCAATTTCTAGTTTAAGAAAAGAGTGATAATTTCAAATTATTCCTTGCATTGAAGAAAGATCAGTAACTTTCAACTGCTCTATTCAGCAAATAGTATTTTTGATTTTTTGTAACCAGAAACATGAAAGATGGTTATAAGAAACTAAACAACTGAAAAGTGATATGCTATTTTTATCAATAATCCTAGGGAGAATATTCCATTAATTCAATGACTATTCCACTTTACTTCATATAAAATGTTATTAATCTTCATTTAAATAATGAATGGTGGGTCTAATTGAATGCACTATCAACTCTCCTTTGAAAAATCTGGTAGAATGTACCAGAATTTTGCAGTGTGTTACATTTGATATATGGTACTAAACACAACTTATAAAATTAAAGATATATTGATGTTTATCTTAGTGTAAGGGAAGGGTCATATGAAATAATTTACTCAGTAAGTTGTTCTAAATGAAGTGTCTTCAAAGCAACCCAACAACCCCTAGAGTTCAAATATACCCTACTTTTAAAGAGTTCACAGATTCTTATAATCAAGAAAATTTAATATAATTATTAGCTTTTGAGGTATCTCCATTTGGATTATTGTAAATCAAAGGTGTTTAGACTAGCAATCAAATATTTAAAATATGACTGCATAAGTTGAGAAAATTTGAGAATTTAAGACACTGGTTTTGAAATATTACCATAGTCTCTAAAATTTATAACAAAATACTTAAATGTTAAATCATTCATTCATTCACAGATGTATTTTTTACTTGCATATTTACAAGGTACTAAGCAAGCAATGGTTAAAAAAATAAGTATATTTTTGCTTTTACACAGTTCCCAGATTTATTATGGAAATATTAATTTTCAAAGTGCTATAAATAGTAATGCCACTGAATGGAAGTATGTGGTGCCATAGCCACCTATTTCAGATCATCAGATATCACAAGCTGAGCTAAAAGAAGTAAATCTTTGAGCTCAGCATTGGAAAAGTACCTGTCCAATGCAGTATTTGTGACTAATACCTGCCAGTTGGGCTACCACTGTAACAATGTGTACCCTGGCAGAAGCAGCAGAATTGTCAGAAGTGGATAAAGTCTGGAACTTCAACTGGCAATGGGGAGGTAATTAAAACTGGAGTTTCCAGTCAAGGGTTTTGCCATGATTTTTTGGACTCTACGTAGCAATATTTATACATTAATATTGGGAAAGTCTCCAGATAGATCTTAGATATGGCATAGATCTAAATATATTTCACTCCATCCACAAGAGCAGAAAATTTCACAAATTTGATGAATCACTGCTGTAATCTTTGTAAATGGAAGCTATAAGATGATTTAAGACAAAAACTATATAGTATCACCAGGGGATTGATTAAAGGACTGTGATAAGAATATTTCCCAAAGACAAAGAGGAGAAAACAAGAATGACTCTCAAGGTAACTAAAACCAGACTCCAAACTAGGGTTGCTTAATGGTGCACAATAAAGCTTACTGGAATTCTACTTGAGTGTTTTTCTTATCAAGCACTTTCCACAATAGAAAGTGCTGTTTTAGGGTAACATGCCACACCATTTTTCTTTATAGAAGACATCTGCCAAAGGGAGACCTGGTCAGAGGCTGCATTCTAAAAACTAATATAGAAAAGTTTCTTTAACTTTTAATAAATCTTGCTAATTTTATACATTTATTATCTATTCTCCTACCAAGTTATCATTTTATCTACCATGGAGATTTTTAATTTTGCTTTTATCAGTTTGTGTGTATGTCTAAATGTACACATGCATACTTTGTCAGCCAAGAAGTCTCACTCTCTGCTCAGATGAGTTCCAAACACCATACAGATTCACAGAGGAGTAAATTGGTTTCTTACCTCAGGAAGACTCCCTGGGTTGTGTTATATGAGAAGAGGCAAGTTAAGTTCAAGGCAATCTGTTAGCTGGAGATTACTGGGGCACTTCTAGAAGAGCATAAACTAAGATAAGGAACTTTCTAGAATAGCAAATAGCTTGTAAATAAATCCATTTTCAGAGGCTTTCTGGATTAAAATTCTTTATCAATCATAAATCCCTGGGCATATTCAAATATATAAACTTAGTATAAATCATTAAAAATGATCATTGGATCATTTGGATTTATGGGTGACAGGTTACTTAGGAAGATAAAATTTGGGGGCAGTCAAAAATACATATCCACTTTCTTCAGATTATTAACAAAGTGAAGATTACAAAAAAATATCATTGTATCTGATACTGAGTACCTACTAAAATTTTGCAAAAATATCACAATTTACACAAATTGAAGTAGTTTTAATTAAAAAATATAAAATGATTAATTTTATTTTTCCTTACCTGAAATTTTTAAAGAGATCATTTTAAAGTGTTACATATATTTCCAAATTTCTGAAATTTAATGCTCTTTCAAAGAAATATGCCACTTCATAGGCTTCATAGGCAGGATAGAAAGAGTGAAAATAAGACAAGTAAACAAACAATGCATAATTATCTTGGAAAATAAAAGGCATCTAGTAAAGGAGAACAAATAGGCATTATAGTCACTTTTATTTAGATGAATGGATCAGTTCATTTTCAGTCATTTAATGATAACATAGAATAATAACTTAAATTATGTGTGTTTTGCATGACATTTCAAATACATAAACATTGACCTAGGTAATATACAGATCTCTCTCAAATTGCACTTATTGGTGGTAGAGCAATTGGAAAAAGAAGTCCATTTATTACAAGACTCAAGAGATTAAATTTTCAAGCACTAAATCTACACCAAAAAAAGGCTCTTATGTTTTATCCCTTGGTATAATTTAAATCAATTAAACTAGAAGATAAATAACTAATGCTAACTGTAAATAATGCAAGGAGTTTATTAGCCTAATGCCACATTTCCTTTCTATGAATGATTCTCTATGTTCAAGATATAACGAGTACTTTAGCAGCTCATAACAAGAAAACTCTTGCAGAGATGTAATCATTAAGAATAATTCAAGAGTTATTTTGTCAAATATGTATAAACTTGTATATTTTCTCCCATTAATGATTTATAAAATTAATGCTTCTACACATACATATAAATAAATTTAAAGACAAAAGCCTGCCCATAGAAATGTACTTATGATTAATTTACTTCAAAATTATAAATAAATCTGTAAAAAATCCACTTATGCTTTTATTTGTGAATAAAAAATGTCCAACCTCATAAATCATTCCCTAAAATCCACTCTTTTGTATACTATTTTTATCATATTCAGACTTTTAAAAAAGCAGGTATTATTTTACTAACGAGATAAATCAAATACACACTTGGATTTAGGGAGAGAAAGATGAAAACAACTACAATCTTAGGGGAAAGGGATTGAGCAATTATATAAGTGATAATGACTGAGTGATCCTGGTAAATGTTTCTAGGAATTATAAAACAGTGAGTATAGTGAACACTGAAACCTGCAAAAGGATAATCCAAGCTGATCCCTTCATATATCTGCATGGATGCTTTTTCTTCTTAGAAAGCACAAGGATCATTTCTAGAATTGACCAGTGATAAATATGCTCAATCCTTGGAAAAGTGGTGCAGAAGGTCAGTTCTCTGAAGATGCTGTGATATTGGCAACAGGGAGGCCAGAACAAACTTGAGATAAGAACATTTGGACATCTCAGGGCGTTGCATATGATTTCAGAAAAAAAAAAATTATAGTATATATTTTAAAGCCTTTTTCAGACATGAGTTTCCCTGCATGCATAACAACAACAAAATGAATAATTCTTAAATCATACTTTAAAAATGAGCAGGTTAGTTGCTTGGAGGGCATGGTTGACTATTACAAGCCCTCTCCATCTCTCTTTAGCGACTGAGCCCTGTTTTCCTTCATTATCTCCGCAATTGTATCTGCTGTGGGAAGCTGGAATTCTCTGCCGGGGTTGCTTATTTGTTAGTACAGGTCAATTCTGGTCTAGGCATGTGGTTTGTGTGAAACACATGCTGTCTGACAGATGTTAAAGGAAAGTTTGCTAGAAGATCCCAGGAAGTTTTTTCTCATTTCTGGTAGACATCAGATGGGGATTCTTTCTCTTCTTTCAGTGAATGACAATTTGAAGAGAAGCCACCATCTCAAGACTGTTAGGGGACTACCAAGCTAACAGCAGAGGTGGTGTGCTGGGACCAAAATGATTTTTAATTAAACAATCATTACTCTGTTACTTCCATACTTCCTTTGAGTTATATAATAATGTCTTTACTGCTTATGCTAGTTTTAATTTGTGCTCTGTGGTTTTTGGGCAAAGCATCCTCAGATGTATGTTAGCAGGTCATATGTGGGGTAGGAAAAGCAGGTCAATACAGGACTGTCCAGAGCAAGGATGTGGAATTCAGTCCAACAAGTGTGCACTATACTTGTTCAACCATGGGGAGCCATTGATGGTTTTTGAGCAGGGGGGGTGACATAAGCAGAGCTGAACTTGAAAGGATTAATTTAGAACTTGTGTGTGGGAAGAATTTCAGACAAGGAGTGGAGTGGAACATTTTACCACTTGGAAGGCATTGTTGAATATTCATAAAAAAAAACTAGTTTATGGCTCAGCATAAATAATTTTTAAACACAAAGTAAAATACAGTGTGTGTTGCCATGGAAGTGACAAAGCCTAGGAAAGATAATGACAAGCACAAAAGACAGTGCCATTGTAATTTAAATTTTTATAAAGCTTTCTAGAATTTAAGTACGTTTTCAAGCAGAGTATTTTGAATACACTAGGAAAAGATTATGGTTATTTTATAGTTCTTACTAAGAAAGAAAATAACAAAAGAGGGAATTTTTTTGTGCATGAGACCTATAAACCTAACAAAATCAAGTTCGCATAATCAAAAACTGACTAGAGTTTGAAAGAGTGAACGAGTCAATCAATAATGAAAATGTTGTGCAGAGCAGAGTTCTGGTGAGAGAGCCATTGTCAGTGTCGGTTGTAGTCACACTCACAAAGGCTAAAAGGTATTGACCAGGATTACCTGCTAAGCTCTGTACATAATAGACAGGGGTCAGCAGCATCTCTGTATCCCTCACTCTCATTCCCATTCACTGGTGATTATGAAATGTAATATGGGCAAAGACATCATTCCTGAACTCAGAAATATGTCAAATACAAGTGATTGAGAAACAAAGCCATAAGCCATAAAACATATGAATTGTTAATGCTCAGATTTCCAAAAGTATGAATTTTTATTAAAGGGCTTGGAAAGGATGATAGACATATGAATATAACCTAAAAGAGATATATATTTCAGAGATTAAAATTGAAAGCTTTACACAATTGCTTAAGGGGGAAATTGCTGTATGTAAAAAAGCAGAGAGAAGTTATAAAAGCCAAAGTAATATTTCTTCAAACTGAGCGCACATAACAATGTCACATTAAATCAATGAGTGAGGGATCAGAGTGGATAGAGAAGAACAAACACACCAAAAAAAAAAAAAAATTAAAATTTTGAACACACCTTAAAACAACAACCTCACAAAATTTGTCCATGATGTTATGGCAAGAAGTTTCATATATTTTAGATCCACTCAATACTTTTTCTAGTATAGGTGGAAGTATAGATGCACATTTGCACATTTCCTTTCTCTTCTTTTTCGTTGGACAGAAATAAATGAACAAAAGGATTTAAAACTGAGAAGGAAACTCCATCTCTTATGAAAACTTTCTCTGGCTATAATCTATTTCCACAAACCTTAAAGAATATTCTAAAGCAGTGGTTCTCTAGGCTCTGCCCCAGAGGTTCTGATTGGTAGGTCTGGGGTAGTGTTCCAGAGTTTGCATTTTAACAAGTTCCCAGTTGATGTGCTGTTTCCACACACTGAAAACTAAGGCAGAGGATCCCAAAGATACACATGCATCCCTCCAAATGCCTCTGAATGTGGTTACCGTTCAACCTCTCCTCCCCACCCAGGCATTCACAGATAAATTTCTTAAAGGCGCCCTCTAATAGTACAACATCCCTTGCCTCTTTAGGCTATCTAAATTTGGATTCCTCCTCTTCAGACTTGCTAATTAGGGTTACCAAGCACCTCCCATACCTTAGTATTCCTCCCACCCTCAAGTTGCCTTGCTGCTAACCACTTGACTTCCGGCCTTTTAGTAAGTGCAAGACCTTCCTGTTTTGCTCCCAACATCAGTGCACTTCTCTGTCTCTGCTGTGGTGTGGGTATGGTCTCAGTGCGTCTCTCAAAGATTCATTTGCTAGAAGCCTGGTCTTCAATATAATGGTTTTATGAGTTGGTACTAGATCTGTAAGAGGTCAGACCTAATGGAAAGTGACCATGGAGATACCACATTCAGAAGGAAAAAATTCTAACAGGACTGGTTGGTTTTTATGAGAGTTGGGCACTATAAATTGAGAGAGATCACATATTTAGTCTTTTCTGTAAGTGGCTATTTGTTTTTCCACTTTTCTACCATGTGACACAGAGCAGCCCTCGACAAATGCTGGTGCTGTGCTGTTTAAACTTTCCAGCTACCAGAAGAGTAAAACTATTTCCTTTATACATTAGGAAGCATCAAATATTTAATTATAGTAACACAAAACTAAGACAATTTCCCTTGTTAATCCAACTTCCTTATTTAAGGTTTTCATTTTGTAGCTAAATTTACTTCTAAAATTCCAGAAAAGATCCTATGAATGTCCTGTTTAATTTCTTTAATTTCTTCCCACTTCTCTTGGGTAACTTCTATCTCAATTGCTCTCACAAGGCCACCATAGTTAATAACCATTCTTCAGATCAGGGATTAAAATCTCTCCTTGCCACTTGTAAGTCATCTTTGTCTATTACACTTAAGAGTCCCTCGAACTTTGTTTTAGTTTCCTAGGGATCAAGGGTATTAAATGCAGAAATTTATTTTCTTACATCTCTGGAAGCTGGACGTCCAAGTTTAGTTGTCAGCAAATTTGGTTTCTTCTAAGATCCCTCTCCTTGGTTTACAGATGGCCTTTTGTCCATGCGTGAGCATCCCTGGTGTCTCTCTGCATGTTCTAATTTCCTCTTGTGATAAAGACTTCAATCAGATTGCATTAGGGTCAACTCTGATGTCCCTGTTTTAACTTTATCTCCTTGAAGACCCTGCCTTCAAAAAGTCATTATTCTGAGGTATTAGAGGCCAAAACTTTAACGTATTATTGTTGGGAGAATACAGTTCAGTCCATGACAAACTTCTACATTGCAGATCTTATTAGAATTATAATTATGCTAATGTTTAACTCCCCTCTATTCCCTGCTAAAGTGCCCAACATTGAACCTGAAGTACCTGCCACTGTGTGTATTCCAGTAAAGAGTCAAGGTTAACTTGTTTCCAGTCAAATGAAGGGATCATGATCAGGAAAAACATACCATGCAGCTTTCTCCACTTGTGTAGAGGTTCCTAAATACAGACACATCAAACAAAATGCCTGTGACCCCAGGCAAAGTTTTGTGGGACCTGGCTTCTCCCCACAAGCCAGGGACTCAGTCAAATGCAAATTCCAAGGTGGAAGAGCCAAACAATTCAAAGAAATATTCAGAAACTAAAAATCTACTTACTGGGCTTTGCGGAGTTTATAACCAAGCCACATTTCCCTCCCCAGTGCCCCTTCTCACACAGCTAAATACCAAAGAGGCAAATAATCAATATCCAATCTCCCTGTTCAGGTTCTTATTATTTAATCTAATAGTGTCAAAGTAAACAAGGGTATGTGCAAGGAAAATCCATTCTTTCTGTTCCGCTGCACCCTTTGTTCTGTTCTTAGTCAAACTGAAAAAGGCGCACACACTCATGCAAAGGCTGTTTTTCAAAGCCAGAGTCTTAGAACTTACATAACAATTATATAAGATGAAGTTGATTCAGTTTTTCACTCTATTATAAAACATAATCACTGCTCTTTGAAGAAAAGAGAGTAAGTTTTCAGAAATATGTAGAAGTTGAAAATGTCATTCTGTAACTAGCCACTAATGTGTTTTCCATATGTGTCTAATTTCATGTGCATATACCAAAATAGACATGCATATTTTATGCAAACATTCATATTAAACAAGAGGAGAAATAGTATATACAGTGGATTTTTTTCAGTTTATTTTTATAATGATTCTTTTAATTTGGATAAATTCAAAATCCATGCAGAACTTATTTTGGTATATTCTGTCATGTGAAAATATAATTGTTTTCCTTTCTTTTCTTTTTAAAATAAAAACTAATTCTATTCTTTTAAACTAAAACACTACTCATTATAAACTTCAAAGGATTCAATGAACCTTGGAGTAAAGCAGAATGGTGATGCCTCACTGCTTCTTCCTCCATATCCTAAGCCCTTAGACTTCAAAATTTTTGATGTAGATTTTCAGACTTTCATTTATGCATGTTCAGTGGGCTAATGTCTTAGTCCTTTTCAGGTTATTGTAACGTATAAAAAACAGAATTCACTGCTGAGAGTTCTGGAGGCTGGAAAGTCCAAGTTCAGGTCACTGTATTTGGTATGTGGGGAAGGCTTACTCTGCTTTATAGATGGCGCCTTCTAGCTGTGCCCTCACATGGTGGAAGGGGTGAGTACACAGCTCTGGGCCCTAATCCCACTTGTGAAGGCAGGACCCTCACCTGCCAAACATTTCACCTCGTGATAGTACTGCATCAGGGATCGTATTTCATGCATGAGTTTTGAGAGGACACAAACATTTAGGTCACAATAGCTAGTTCTGTCTCTTTAAAATTTATGGTTTTATTAGTGCATTACAGTTTTTCAAAACTGCATTCATTTTGATATATTCATAAATGCATATAACAGAATTTGTTCCATTTCAATCCCTAGTTACTACCCCTTTCCCTCTCTTCCTCCCTCCCCCAATTTCCTTTCTTTATTCTATTGGTGTTCCCTCTATTAATTTATTTTTTTCAATTGGTGCATGATAGTTATAAATAAAGTAGAATTCATTGTGATGTGTTCATACATGCACATGCATACTTTGGTCAATTTCATTCTGCTGTTCCTCCCCTCCCACTCTACTGTTCTCCCTTCCATTTTCATGAAATTCTGTTTTTTAAAAAGTCCTTATTTTTCTCTAGCATGTAAGAGAAAACATACAACCCTTGACTTTCTGATCTGGCTTGAAATTATGTCCCTTTTTAAAATCTAATTTGATCAGTAAGTAAAATCACAACTTGCTTTTTCACACAACATTTACCTGAATGTTAATTCATATTATCATAATAATTTATATTTCCATAAAGAAAATCTTCATTTTCTTTAAAGTTGCATAATATCACATAATACATTTAACTGTGCCACCATAGATTGACATTTAATTTGTTTTTACCTGTTTTTTTCTATTGTAAATAACATTGCAATAAATATTCCTGTGCATGTGTCATTTTGCACAAGAATAATAATGTATGCAAAACTAAATTCTAATCTTTATATTATCAACTAAATTTTGACAGAGACTTCTAAAGTGTCTACAAAAAGTTTATATCTATCCACATTCCTTCAAGAGTATATGAGAACAATTATTTTTCCCATATCATTCTAATTTAGCATATTTTAAAGTATTTTCATTTTCTCACAAGAAATGGACAAGAAAGTATTCAATTTTATTAATTTGCATTTCCCTGTTTTCCCATATATTAAATCTTCCTTTTTATATATGGATTGCTTATTTGTATTTCATCTTCTTTGAATTGGTTTTTCAATTTTAAATTACTTTTTTGAATTACCAAAGTTTTCATTTTCTTTTGTCTTTTACTGAAATTGAAATATTTCCCTCCTTTACTAATGGAAAATACTTTCAATAGTCTATTGTTTTTTTAACCTATGTTTTAAGCTGTTTTTACTTTTTGTAGTCCATTTTCTCAATTTCATTCTTTGCTCAAGAAGCTCTCACTATAACATAAAAAGTTATTCCTATATACTCTGTGTTTTAAAATTTTGCAATTTAAGTTTAGATCTGTTGGCCAGTTGGACTTGGTCTCTGTGCCATGTATGGGCTATATGGTCATAGTGGACCTGTGGTCAAAGAGCACTGCTATCAGCTCTCATTCCCATTCCTCCACAACTCCACTCTGGCCAGGTTTTTGTCCTATCAGCATTCCCATATTACCTCATCTAGTAGTTACATATTCATCTTCCTCACAGTCAAGCTAGCAGGTGCGTTTCCTTTTGACATCCCTCCCTTTTTATTGCGACACTTTCTTTACTTCATGTCTGGAGCTCCACTCTCCTCCTTCTGAACACTGTTTCTTTTTCTGTTTGATGAATCATTGTTCCGAACATTAAACATTAGAATTCCCAGGGTTCAGTTCTTTAACCTTTCCTTGGTACCTACTTTCTCTTCTTCTGTAATTTCATCAAGAAAAACATCTGAGTCTTGGCATGTCTAAAACTATTTATTTCACCCACACTTTTGAATGATAGTTTCATCTACATAAATGCACTTTCCTCAAGGCAGTCCAAAGCATAGATGCTAGAAACAGCCTTCTTGGATTTCTCTTTTCTCTACTCATCAGGTGTGTGTCCTTAGGCATTGTGTAGAAACTTCCTTTCCTATGAAATAAGGCTAATGATAAGTACCCACTACACTGGGTTAATACAATTCAAAGAGGAAACACGCACAAAGAACTTGGAATAAAGACTGGGCTTTGTTAAGCATTCTTATTCGATGACATTCATTTAAATAACTGATGCTATTCTGTGCCTCCTTACTTTCTAAGTAACCTGTTCAATAGTTTCCATTCTGAAGGGACTTAGGATTTTCTCATGTAGCACACACTTTCCACTAGGGTAGTACTAGATGGGAACTTTTTTATTTCCTAGTTATGTCACCTTGGCACTTGCAGAACTTTTGGATCTGAAAGCATTTGTCTCCTCAGTTCTTCAAACATGTCAACTATCAATTCTTTGATTTTTGCCTTTCCTCCATCCTTATAGCTCTTCCTGCACAACTTCTCACTGAAACTTCCTGAGGACATTCAATGCATTGATCTCACTTTTCTCGCATACTTTCTTCTCTTTTTCCCTTTTATACTATGCTATTGAAAACATTTCTCCTTAATCATTCCGATTCCTAATTTTTCTCCCATGTAAATGATGCCTTTAAATTATTCTTTTGGTACTTTCACGTGTAGTTTCCTAAATAACTGAGTTGTTTTTTTTTTCATACTGCCCTTCTAATTTATCATATAGAATAACACTTCAAGGATACAAATCATATTTTTATTAAAGTCTTCTCTTTTCTATCTGCAACGATAAAATGTGCCAGATAATTAAGGAAATGACTTAATTCAGACTATTGTAAAGAGGATTTTAAATTTTATGGGGGCAGATAGACAAGTGAGTCATGAGAAATGATGGATGCAGGTCTTTTTTCAAAATAGAGTGATTCCTTTGAGACCCACCACCCCTCAGAACGCAAATTGATGGGAAGATTTCTCAAATTCTCTTTGCTTTCCGGGATCAAAGGACTCAACTAACATTCAACATTGTCAACGACACTGCTTTTTTTGTTTGTTTCTTCTGATAGTTGAATTTGGCACCTTGCTTTCATGTTATAAAGTTCACATATGTGTATGGTAATTATTGCTTTTATGTTCATTATGTGCATAGGAATGTTAGTTCATTGTATGTGTTCATTGTGTGTATAGTAATATCCAAATGAGTGAATGCTTATAGCATTCTTCAGCTATTTTCATTTGTCAAGCAAAGATGCCACCACATTTTTTAACACAAATAATATTAGGATTTAGAAAAATAATAAATCAATATTACTATTAACTTCTTTATTTCTTACTTTTGTTATGATTTATTTTGCTGAACTCGCTGTACTATTTCTGTAATATGCTCCAGTAGTAAAATATTGCCATGAACTAGCAACCTCTATGGGTCGTAGAAACTGTGTGGATACCCCTTTACCTGCCTTGTTAATTTGAGTGGCCATATGTTGCTAGTGAGGGGACACCATGCCAGGAATAGAAGTAGAACTTCACAAGCATCTTCTTTAGAATGTATTGTGAAGCCATACCCAGGACCCCATTAGTACTCATTAAGCTGGTTGCAATAGCCCAACAGTATAAGTAACAGTCCTAATCTGGTTTCCATATTATTTTAGTATTCAAGTAAAAAAGATTAAAGATCTCAGGGACTCATCCTGCTTTATTCCCCACACGCTACCACTGATCTGAAGGATGGTACTTGTAGCAATATCCAAATGTAGTTCATCTCAATGGTTTTAAAGGATGGGCTTTTTAAAAACCATGACAAGAAACACACTGTGTGCTTATTTTACAGCTGGGTGCCCCAATAGTCATCTTATTGGAAGTAATTTAGGAAAATTACCCCACTTCTTAACGGGTCAACAGTCCATCTGGAAGCCTCCAGGTTCAAAACACCCACATTCATTTTTGACAGTGGCAGTCTAATAATCTTGCTAAACACAACTTGAAAATGCAGATAAAGCACAGAGGGAAAAATCTATCTGGGGGCAGTGGAAAGATGCTGAAGCAAACATCACTTAAAGGTACAAAATGTCAAAAGAAAAGTGGAACTCCAGATAGAAGCAAGCCAACATTCCCTCAGGGTCTTTGCTAATTCTTAACTTACTGGGGGGAAAAATGCAAGCAGAAACAAGTACAAGAACCAGAAAAAATGGAAAAACTTAAAGTTTTACAAGAGTAGAGAGAAGAGGTGGGCCAGGGAGACAAAATGTGAGAGATCAGGATTCTCAGAAGGAGAAAACTCAAAGCTCTGAGAATTTCACAATGCTCTTCCCATGTCATTTAAAAAACTCAGACTGTCATATTAGATTTAAACATAACTATATGCCTCTTACAAGAAGCATATTTTAATATGTTAACCAACTGTATAAATTCAGTCTAGTTGAGAACAAAGAAGAGAGATGTTTATTTCTGGTTTGCAAAGTTTACAACTTGGGCAGTCTTGAGTTTGTGCGCCAACATTTTGCAAAATGCAGTCCGTCTTTAAACCACAAAACCAAACAAAGAACTGGAGTAAAAGTGAAGGATTTGCACCATTTTTTTTTTGGTCTGATTTTTGAAGGGGATTTGCAAAAGGGTAAAGTTTTCTAGTTAGTTCAGGACTGGACAACTATTAACAGTTACTTGGCAATTTCACAGAAAAGGAGAGGAATGCTTCAGCTCAACATTTTTGCAGAAAATAGCAAACACCGTTCCAGGAAGTGATGATTTGGATTGTTCCAAGAAGTTAGCCTGTATCCTGGGAAGCAGTGTCATCAAAGTAGCAGGGTCAGACATATCTGGGATCTGATCTACCTGCCACCTCCAGACTCCATTCTGAGTACCCTAGAATGAAATTATTCCATTTTGAGCATTTTTTAAAGTAGATTTTGAGGGCTAGAGGTGTAGCTCAGTAGCATTTATCTAGGATGTGTGAGGCCCTGAGTTCAATCCTCAGCACTAAAAAGAAGCAACTTTAAAGAAAAAATTATATTATTATATGGTACAATTCACCAAAAGAAAGCTTATATTGCCCTATGAATGCAATAAATAACTGTTTTAATGATAAAAATGTCACTCTACCAGGAAAATGTTAAAATCCTAAATTGTTATAAGCCCCAATAACACATATATGTTATATATATTTGCTTATGTAAACATAGAGTCATGTACCTCTTAACCAAAGGGACATTTCTGAGAAATGCATCTTTAGGCAATTTGACTATTGTGCAAACATCATAGAGTGTATGGATGGTCTAGGTTATTCAATTAATGTGACCCCTTGATGAAATCAAGAGACATGGTAAACAGAAATACATGAGACTGCAGCCATAATGAGCCATATTATTTTACAGTCATTTCTTTTTAATAGACTAGAATACTCTAAAATAATGATAAAAGAATACTCTAAAAGAATGATAAATAGATAAAAGTGTAGTTTAGTCAATACATAAACCCCTAATATGGTCATTTATTATCATTATCTCACTACCAAGTACTATGTACTGTACAAAATTGTATGTGTTATACTTTAATACAGACTGGCAGTAAAATAGGTTTGTTTACACCAGGACCACCACAGACTCATGAGGTTGCGTTGTTACTTTACAACCATGACATTGGCACTAGGTGGTATGACAATCATATGGAACTATCATCCTGTATTTAGCACATCATTAACAGAAGCATCATTATGCAATATAGGACTGTATAGAGATGGATAGACATATTAAACTTGTGGGACGTAGCTAACCATTTGCTTAGAGGAAAGCTAGGTCTGAAATGCAATAGATAGTTATTTTCAGTTTTCTTTACTAAGTATAGACAGTTACTGATTCATGATGGTTCAATTTATGATGCTTTCCCTTTATGCTGATGGAAAAGTTGTATGCATTTAGGACAAACTGGACTTCAAATTCTGAATTTTGATTATTTCTCGGACTAGCAAAATATGCAGCATCATGCTCTTTTGTCATGTCTGGAAACGACAGTGAGTCACAGCTTCCAGTCAGCCACCTGATCACAAGGGTAAGCAATGGGTAGTCCACTGTGCAAGGTATGATGTTCTGTGGGCTAAGTATGCTACATGCACGCTTGACTTGTGATATCTTCAACCTGCAATGAATTCATCAGAATGTAATCCCATTGTGTGTTAAAAAGCATCTGTACACATAAAGAAGTTAGAAAATGAGCAATAGTTTCTATCTAAATAAAATACAAGAAAGACAATTGTATATAAATTAATTTAAGAAAACACACCACATAAAAAATTAACAAGACCAAATCAGTTCTTGAATAAAATTGATAGGATTATAAAAAATGATCAAGGGGAAAAAAAGCAAAAGTTATCAATACCAAGAATGAGCATGAAAAAGAAAACATCAAAGAGATCTGTGAACATTATACAGTTAATAGGAGACTATTATGAGTAAATTTATTTAAGCAAATACTATTAACCAAAACTGAAACTCAGGAAATGAAAAATGTAAACAGCCTTCTTTTTAAAAGTCATTTAATTTATTGTTAAAAACCTATCCATCTCCTGAAGAAATACATAGTCCCACATGGGTTCAATGGTCTGTTCCTTCAAATATTAAAAAAAATTTACACATGATCTTATGACTATGAAAATGAGGTACAGGTTAACATTCTATGAGGCTAGAACAAGCCTAATACCAGAATTCATCAAATACATAATAGGAAATTTTTAAAAGTATGTCAATTTCTAATATGAATGTAGAAGCAAAACAAATATTATACATAGAATATCAAAGTCAGCAATAATAAATAAGATGGCCAGTTTGAATCAATTCCAATAAGGTAATATCAGTCAATTGAAATTCAATTCAGTAAAATTCAAAAAATTAGAAAAATCATATACTTGTCTCAATATAAAAAGATATATTCATTGATAAAATTTGACAATCATGATGCTTTTGTAAAAAAGGAAATTGCTAGCAAACTAGATTAAAAAGTCAGTCCTTAGTTTGAGAAATATATTTATAAAACATCTTCAAAAATATAATTAGTGGCAAAATACAGAAACTTTCCCCTGGCATTAAGAACAATGCAGAAAATGAAGAGGGAGCCTGTAGAATGGAGAAAATCTTTGACAAATGCACCTCAGATAGAGCATTAATATCCCGGATATACAAAGAACTCAAAAAACTTAACTCCAAAAAAATCCAAGTGACCCAATTAATAAATGGGCAAAGAAACTGAACAGGCACTTCACAGAGGAAGAAATACAAATGGTCAACAAATATATGGAAAAAATATACAATATCTCTAGCAATTAGAGAAATGCAAATTAAAACTACACTGAGATTCCATCTCACTCCCGTCAGAATGGTAACAATCAAGAATACAAGAAACACTAAATGTTGGCATGGATCTGGGGAAAAAGGTACACTCATACATTGCTAGTGGGGCTACAAACTGGTGCAACCATTGTGGAAAGTAGTATCTCCTCAGGAAACTTAGAATGGAACCACCATTTGACCCAGTTATCCTACTCCCTGACCTATACCCAAAGGACTTCAATTCAGCATACTAGAGTGATGCAGCCACATCAATATTCATAGCACCTCAATTCCCAATAGCTAAGCTATGGAACTAGTGTAGGTGCCCTTCAACACATGAATGGGTTAAAAAAAAAGTGGTACATATACACAATGGAATATTCCTCAGCCATAAAAAGAATGACTTTATGACTTGTTCTGGTAAATGAATTGGTCATGCTAAGTGAAATAAGCCAAACCCCAAACACCAAAGGCTGAATGTTCTCTCTGATATGCAGATGCTAATTCACAATAAGGGAGTAAGAGGATAGAAATTCACTGAATTAGACAAAGGGGCATGAAGGGAAGGCAGCGAGGATTGGAATAGAAAAGAAAGTAGAATGAATTGGACATAATTTTCCCATGCTGATATGTGAATGAACCACTAGTGAAAATCCACATCATGGACAACCACAAGAATGAGATCTTAATTAGAATAAGTTATACTCCATGAACATATAATATGTCAAAATATGCTGTACTTTCATGTTTATCTAAAAAGATCAAATGAAAATATTTTAAAAATTTGAGGGAACACACTCCAGATATTACATGCTTGAAATTTCCAAATACTATAAATATTTCTGCTACCTAAAAATAACTTCAGAAATGTTCATTATGACCACATTTATTCTATTCTGTTCTACCAGCTATTCTAGCCAGTGCAATAAGACAAGAAAAAGAAATAGAAAATAACATTTTTCCAAAAAAAAAAAAAAAAAGTAAAGAAAAGAAAAAGAAACATGAATGTTAGGGAAGTGGGATTAGATTAAGATATAGAAAAAATGTCAAAAAGTTAATGCAAGAAAAACAATGTGGTACTTACAAAATTATAGACAAATAGATCAATCGGTTATGGGAGCTCTATATTAATTAGAGGCAAAGTAGGAAAAAGGGTTATGTTACTGTGTTAGAATTGACTTACCAATTTTGGAAGGGGACTTTTTCTTAAACATAATTCCGAAGGCCTAAGTACTAAACTAGAGTCAAACATAAAAATAACTAAACTTAGTAACAGGGAAATGTGGCATAAATTAAACAAAACAAAAGGAGTTGATTGGGAAGAAACTTAAATAGATAATTTTATGTATGCATATACATCAGAAAAGATAAGTAATTAGAATATATACATGTCAAAACAGAAAAGCAAATACCATAATCTTTCTTCTCAGTTACTTCAGTCTAAATTCCTTAATATAACAATTTTTGTCTGTTTTTTCTTCCTGTCAAGCCCCTGAGATCCTTTAAATGTTCTTTAAGTAATTTATCATTTATTCTCAGCCCCTATTTCTTCATCCTGTTGTTTCAATGCATCCATCTTGATCTACTAGAATTTCAACTATTTGCTGTTTTACTTTCAAATATTACTTTTTCTCCCTCTCTTATTAACTTCATACCACTAGGCCAGAAGGTCGACTAAGTGTCCTTCTTGATCTTTGCATTTTTTTTTCCTGACCACATTCACTTCCACAAACCAAGACACAAGAAACAAATGAAAAGAAAACAAAAACAATTTTGAGTGTAAACCAAACTATATGACTCACATTCCTTCAGTGTGGCTTCCCTCCACAATTCCTATGAAAATCCTTCATTTTCCTGAAAAACCCAGTCCTACTTAATTATTGGTGATTTCAGTGTCTAACACCCAGGTACCTCAGTCCCTTGTCTTTCTTGTCCTCCTCTCTCCAGTGAGCTGATCTCCTCCCTACCTCAATAGTCATTCCCAAGATCTTACCTAGTCCTTTTCATGGTGGCAACCCCTCCTTCACTTTAATTTCATTCATCTCTATGTACTCCACCTCCTACTTTTCAAACACTTTAGTATCCTAAACTCAACAACCACCCCATTCTCATGGGAACTATTATTATTTTACTGATCTTACAAACATTTTCTTCTGAACACGACTCTTTTAGAAGGCTTAGCTCACTCAATACTATTCATAAATACTATAGACAATCATTAAAATTTCTCTTTTTCACAATCACTTATCAAAACCACAGCCCTGGCTTAATCTGTCTCTGCGACCATTTTTCAACTAAGTTTAGGTACTGAATGTCACTGGAGGAGAAGACACAACCAAATGCAGGTAGACTTGCACTAAATTTAGGATCATCAAACTCAATTGCCATGTTAGAAATCCTTAATTCACCTCTTCCTTGGTCTTACACATCTGGTTGACACTCTTTTCTCTCCTCAAATCCCCAACACCTTGTTCTTCCTCCTTATTCGTTTATTTCCTACTGAGAAAGTTTAAGGGATTGAACTTCCACAAGCCATATTTCTACCTCTACCTACCAGCATCTCCACCTATACCCTTTGCCTTTCAGCCTGTTACCAAAGAAATGCACACACTTCCATTTAAAGCTAATCCTTCCAATTGATTGTAAACTCCCATACTTCTAATTTCTTCACCAATAGAAAATGATCTTTATTAAATTATTCCCATCATTTTACACATTTTTTGTTTCTTTTTAAAACCAAACCAGGTGCAGTGGGACACTCCTGTAATCCAGGACTTGGGAGGCTGAGGCAGGAGGGTGGCAAGTTCAAAGCCAACCTTAGCAACCTAGTGAGGCCTTAAGCAACTTAGTGAGACCCTAAGCAACTTAGTGAGACCCTGTTTCAAAATAAAAATAGAAAAAGGGTTGGAGATATGGCTCAGTGGTTAAACATCCCAGGTTCAATTCTGGTACAAAAAACACCCACTTCTCTTCATATTTTTTCTATCTTTTTAAGTCTACTCCAGTATGATCTTTGGCTCATCACTCCACCAAAAGTTCTTTTGTCTTTTTTGTCTTTTGCCATTGATGACCTCTACATTCCATAATCCATTATCCACAAAGGTCATAGAAACTGATCCATCAACAGTATTTGACAGTATATTTCTCTCTGCAACTTAAGTCATTTTCTTGGCTTGACCTCAGAGACACCACATTCACTCAGTTTTCCTCCCACCTCTTCAGTGTCTCCTCCCAGTCTCTATTTCTCAGGGCTGGGGATATAGCTCAAGGTAGAACTCTTGCCTAGCATGTAAGAGTCCTCAGGCTCCATACACGGCACCACGGGACAAACAAACACAAACTCTTCCTCTTCACTTTCATTTCTTCAAATTGCACTCCCACCACACTTACCAGCCTCTCCTTTGGTCTTTGATCTTTGCTTATCAGCCTACATTCACCTCTTTGGCAGTCTTTTCAAGTCTTAGAACTTCATATACCTTCTACAGGAGAGTAACTTTACAATGTAAATACAAGAAGTTCAGCTATCTCCCTCTCAATTCCATATTTATGCATTCAATATTTTCTGATTTGTTCACTTGGAGATTTTAAGAACCTCATAAACTGAACACATATGTTATTAAAGCATAACTATTTTGAAAAATAATTTAATAGAGTTGGGAAAACCTGGAATGAGATTGGGGGTGTGGTGTAGATATGTTGCCATGTTAATTAGGACAATCCAGATAAGCCTCATTGAACAATAAATTGGAGTAGGTGATGGAATTAGTTAAGTAGATTCTGTTCTATTCACCCAGGGGTACAACAGTGAAAGAAAAGAACAAAAATTTCTCCCTTCTTGGGAGTTTACATTCTAGGATAAAATTTATTTTCAAGTTATTTAAATAATTATTTATAATATTAATAATAAAATATAAATTGTAAATAAGAGATAATGGAGACCTAAATAGACCTATTAAACAGTAAGTTTTTTTAAAGAAAGTAAAACAATGAACTTTTCAACAGAAAAACACTACCTTCTGAATAGTTTATATTAGTTTCATTTTTTAAAAAAAATCAATGCACTTTGACCAAAGAGAAAAATCCTTAAATCTATGGTTTTAATGTTAGTAATGAATAGACTCATAGGAAATAAGTTCTTGTTTCTAAAATTTCTCTGTGCATAGGAGCAGAGACAAAATCAGACAGAAACTTCAAGTCCCTGGTATAGGGCAGGGTGCTTTGTCACACCCTGTAAGTCTGTGTATTCTACCTTCATTCTGAGAATGTTATTGTAAATCCCAACCATCAGAATTCAACAGGAGGTACTGTCAATCCATATTAATACAGGAGGAGGACATTGAAACCTGCCAAGATTGGAGAGCAGGAGTTGGGGAGAAGATAGAAATGGGTATTGGTATTATTTTACCTTATCTTGCTGAGACAAAGAAATATTCTTCAGAGATATTCCAGAGCAGAACTGTTGAGAGGAAAATTGTACAGGCATATGAAAGTAGGTTGAGGAATATTGGAATGAACTGAGTTTCCCTTTAGGGTCATGTGAAACATAACTGCAAATACTTTATCTATCTCTCTCACCATATCAGGAAAAGTATAAGAAAAACTAAAATGTAGTGATTAGCTCTGAGTGATGGGTAATTGGAGACAGTTTTTGTTGTTGTTCTGGGTGTTTGTGTGTGTGTGTGTGTGTATTTGTTTGCTTTTCAGTACTGGGTATTGAACCCAGTAATCCTTGCCACTGAGCCACATCCCTGGTCCTTTTTACTTTTATTTTGAAACAGGGTCTCTCCTTAAGCTGCTAAGGGTCTCACTAAGATGCTTAGGCTGACTTCAAACTTGTGATCCTGCTGCTTCCTCCTGTGCCGCTGCATCTCATGGAGATTGTTTTTTAAATTTTTTACTCACTGATTTCTGAACATATCAAATTTCCTAGCACAGATAGTAATTTGTATTCTGTTTGTATTCTATAATCCAAGAAATAAATGACCCTTATGATATTTTTCAAACATCAATAATATCTGCTTAATCTCTTTCCTGAGAATCAATATAAAGTTCATCAATGTTTTTCCCTAAAATCCATCTTTCAAAATATTTTTCAACTTGAATTTTACCTATATTTTCACAATTTTCCATGATAGTAACTAATTACAAATATTTATATTTACTGTTGTGATAGGTCATTGAGAAGTATAAATAAATTAAATAAATGTCATTTAGAAAACCACATTTTTTACTGTCTCCCTACTTATGGTCATATTGAATTATTCTAGTCATAATCTATTTACCCTTTTTAACTTTAACAATATAGAGAAAGGAGTAGAATATCATGCTTTCTATTTTTTAAGACACTTTCAATTCATCCTCAGATTAAAACTAAAAGGAAATTCCATTCTTTTTTTTTCACCAAGCCATTGTTCATTCTAAGACTTTATTTCCCTGACACTGTTATTATAAGTCAGCTCCAATTTTGAAAATAGAGAAGGATGACTACTACCCCAAAGAGGTAAAATTATATTTTATTCCTATTTTGCCTCAAAATTTTATCAAGACTCAAGCAAGTATTCAAGGGTAGAATATAATTATATCCAGATACCAATTATTTGTCCATAGAATAATATATTTCCATTAGATATAGAGAAAATTGAAAATACATACCAATTTCTTTTGCATTTACTGAAATTTTCTTCTTTCTATTCGGAACACATCATTGTTTTGCAAATGAACATCCATCTGTTATAGTGGGATGAGAATGTAATCCTGTGCTCTTTAGATCCGATTTTCCCATTAGGCCATACAAGGAAAGGAAATGAGTTCTAAGCTACACTTCTGATTTATTGCAGAACTGAACACATTTACACAGAGAAAAGTGCTATTTTAATTTTACACACTTCAATAAACACACATACATATGTTCAACCTTTAGATGTAGTCATAAAAATGACTAACGGAGGCTTCTGGAAATAGAGTGAAAACATATATAAAAGTTTCACTTTAATAGTGTTGTTCGGAACTCTAACATGCAAAATTAACAATAGATTCCTAATATTTTAAAGGGAATATTCTTAAATTTGCTCTTGCAAAACTATTTACATAACACATAGTATTATTTTTTCTCAATTATTCATGCTGATAGATGAAAAACTATTCTATGGATTTTTTTTCAAAACATTTTGTTTTTTAAAAGCAAATTTATGTTCACAGAAAAATTAAGAGAAAGGCAGAGACATATGCCACATACCTTGTCTCCTTGCTTGCATGGCTTCTCTTATTAACATCCCACACTGTGCAGACATATTTACTACGATTGGTGAAATTTATGTTACATCCAGAATCCATACTTTACATTAGAACTCATTCCTGGTATTATACATTCTATGGTTTCAACAAGTGTTTGTTTATGACAGGTACCCAACATTGTGGAACCAGATAAAGTTCTTTCACTGCCCAAAATATCTTTGTGCTCCATGTGCATCCCTCCTAACCCCATCTTCTGGAAATAGCTGACCTTTTATTGTCTCCATAGTTTTGTTTATTCCAGAATGATATGTAGTTGGAATTGTGCAATATATGGCTTATTTATATTGTTGTCTTCATTAGCAATCTTCATTTAAGTCCTCTCCATGTCTTTTTATGGTTTGATAGCTCATTACTTTTTAACACTGAATCCATTGTTGGAATATACCAGAGTTTACTCAAAGATATCAAAGTGCCACCAAGTTTTGGCAATGATAAGTAGAACTGCTAAAAATATCCATTAGGAGGTTTTGTGTGGATTCTTTCCAGTAAATACCAATGAACGTGATTCCTGGATCATATGGTAAAAGAAGTTTCATTTTGTAAGAAACTGTCAAACTGTTTTCCAAGGTGGCTATACCATCTTTCATTACCATCAGCAATGAATTAACATTGTTTCACATTCTCATCTGCCATGATATTATCAGTATTCTGGGTATTGGCCATTCTGATAGATGCATGGTAGGATATTACTGTTCTCTCAATTTGCATTTTTAATAACAATTTTGGAGCATCTTATCATGTGCTTATTTGTGATCTGCATTTTTTCATTGGTGAGGTATTGGTTCTGTTCTTTGGCCTTTTTGATGGGGACAAGAGGAACTAGGGATTGAACCCAAGGTCTTGTCCATACGAAGCACATGCTTTTCCACTGAACTACATTCCCAGCTCATATCTCAATTTTAACAATGTTATTTTCTTACTAAATTTTGTTTATCATGTATTTTTATAACATAGCTTTATCAGTTTTATCATTTGCAATCATTTCAGTCTGTGGCTTCTGTTTTCATTTTTCATTAGTAGACTCTTTGGAAGAGGATTTCTCAATTTTAATGAAGTTCAGACTATTGATTATCTTTCATGGATTGTACTTCTGCTGTTATATCTAAAATTGCTTCACTGTACTCATAATCATTTAGATTTTCTACTATATTGTCTTCTATTTTACAGAAGTGGAATTTTTATTGATATCTGTGCTCCTTTTAGAATTACTTCTTGTGAAAGGCATAAAGTCTTATGTATATTTTTGTGTGTGTGCATGGAAGAATGTACAATTTTTTAGCACCATTTGTTAAAAAGACTATCTTTGGTCCATTGTATTACCTTTGCTCCTTTGTCAGAGATCATTTGACTGAGTTTATGTGGGTCTATTTTTGGTCTCTCTAGTTGGCTAATATTTAATAAATACTACTTTTTCATGTAATTTCAGTCATCTGGTTTTATTCTCTTTCAATATTGTGGTAGCTATTCTCAGCTATTCTATCTTCTCTTTGTCTTTCCATGTAAACTTTAGAATAGTGTGTTGAAATCTACAAAATTACTTGTTGAGATTTTGATTGAAATCCAATCTATAGATCAAGTTGAGAATAACTAATATTTTAGTAATATAGAACTTTCCTATCCATGAACATGGAATATCTCTCCTGGCTTGTAGTTCCTTTAATAAGAATTTTGCAGTTTTTCTTATAAACATTGTACATATTCTCATATAACTCATACATATTTTATTATCCATATTTGCCACTAAGATTTCATTTTTGTTATGCTATCAGTAGATGATACTGTTTTATTTTATTTCAATTTCATCATTCATTGCTAACATAAAAAAAAGTAGTTGACCTGGTATATTAAACTTTGTATCCTTCAACTCTGCAAAAATTATTTATTAGTTTCAGGAATTTTTTGTCAATGTGTTTGAATTTGTTATACTTGTGGCATCTGAATTTAAATCCTATATTAATCCTGAAATATGCATGAATGATTCTAATTGTTTTCCTGTTAAGCCATTGATGTCATTATTGCAAAATTCAAAGTCAGATAAAGAGGGTTTTTCTGTAAATTAGTGCTTCTCTTCAAGAAAATTCTTATGCTTAGCATCACAGATTTTTGAAAAATACATTATTATATTATGTTTCTCTTGTATTTATAAGTTATTTACTATTTTACTGGAGACATACATTTTTAATTATCATTTCCTTTTCATGACTTTCTCTTAAACTGCTGTGACATATGCAGGTGTGGATCACTTCAAATGTACTAAGTGCTCCCTGATAAAGTTTTTTTGAGAATATTGGAATTTTAATTTTTTTTCAACTTTGTGATATATTCTTCTCTTTCTTACTGACTTCTCCCCCCCAATATTGTCTTTCTGTCCATCTAATATCACAGCTATTGTGAAATTCTTGTCCATTTTTCTACTGACTTTTGTCTCATATATTTGTCTCTTTGTTCTTTACATGTGTTTCCCGATGTAATTTCTATTAAACTCACTTTCTGTTTGTATTGATCGTGTTTCTAAATGTCTCCTTTATACTAGTTATTTACTCAGAATTAATATTTTCTAATTTTAGATGGTTTAAACTAGTGAAAAGTTTGCTTGGATGTGATATTTGGAATGTTCTACACATTGAAAACAATGCCCACTGGCATTGGATTCTCAGAAACAATCAATAGGAAACAACTCCTGGAATATCATGTTGTACCAGTGCATCTGTCATCTTTCATTTCTGCTCAATAACTTACAAATGACCATTCTGGCTACAGTGTGGAGAAATAAATATATGAAATGTAAATCTTATCAATACACCAATGATAGATTGAACTAAGGCTGATCAAAGGGAACAAAAACTAACTGAAGACTATCTTTGTATTTTTAGATTTTAACACTGGGTTGAGACACTGTTAAAATTTTAGCCTTTTACTAAAATGTGGAGAAAATGAAAGGGGAAAGGTGGGTGAAAAATCCAGATTTCTTTTTTGAACATGTTAAGATTGAGGCACATGTCCTATAGTGAAGTGCTATGCTAAGGAGGAAGTGAGATACAGACTTGTATTTCAGAAGAGAAATTTGGTCTGGATATATAAATCTGGAATTTATTGGTGTCCAAATAATATAATGATCAAATAATTCCTCAAATGTATTAAGTGCTTTACCTGTGTTCTCTCAATACATAAAATACCCTTTAACCTAAATATCAACATCAACTCAGTTTTATAGATAGTTAATCTGAGATTCAGGGAGGTTAAGCAACTTGCCAAACAAAGATCATAAATTATTTGAGTGAAGATCAGGATTCCAAACCTTTCATTTAAAAGAGTTCTGTTCTCATAAGCACTACATGGTACTAACAAGCATGAGAGAAAAGAAAATAAAAATAAAAATAAAAAAACAGAGAAAAATACTTAGGGCTACCTAACTCAGCATTTAGAAGACAAGTGAATAAAACCATGTAAAGACACCTAAAAATTCTTGACCAGAATGACATAACATGTAAACTCAGAAAAAGAAACAAGAAAAAAAGAATTATTTGACTGTTTAAAGAAGTGCTAGTGTGTGTGGTAACATAATTGAAAATGTCCAGGAAACCTAACCATAGAAGATCCATGATGTCCTTAGCCAGAGAAATTTTGCTGTGCATAAAGAAGACAGATTTTGAAATGCATGAAAGACATGATGATAGGGTGTGAACCCCTCTGGATGTATCCTGTGCTTCAAAAACACAGAAATGACTGAATTTAAAAAAGAGTGAAGACAAAATAACAATAGTGCAGATGGTCTCCGACTTATGAATTTTCAACTTTCAAATGGTGAAAAAGCATATATATAAAACAATTCTGTTCATCACTTCTCATACAGGATTTAATAAATTACATAATATTTTTAACACTGTTATGAAATAGGTTTTGAGTTAGATAATTTTGCTCAACTGTAGATTAATTTAAATGTTCTGAGTACATTAAAATTGGGCCAACTAAGCTAAGATGTCCAGTAGGTCAGGAGTATTAAATGTACTTTTACCTAACAATATTTTCAATTTCTAATGGGTTTATTTGCATATAACTGCATCATAAGTTGAGGAACATCTGTAGAATTTAAAAGGCTTACTGTGCCCCATTATAAAAAATAGAATAGAAAATAAATATGTAAATGCAAACATCAGGGTTAAGGTTTGAGCCTGATGAATCTGAGTCCAGGGAACTAAAACTATCCACCTAGAATGAAGAAAAGGATTAACTTTAGGATTTGAAGCTAGGCCTTGAGTGGGCCACTCCACTATTCATGTAGGTGCTTTTGAAAAGAAAAAAAAAAAGTGTCTCAGGTCCATTCCAGAATAAGAACTAAAATGTTTAGAAAGTGAGCTTAATGAAAAGGGTAATTCTCCACCAGGAATTCAACAAAACTGCAGATGGCTGTATTCAGCACAGGGAAAAACTGTAAGCCTGTCTTTGAAGACACTGTTAGAGTGGAACTTAGTGCACCAAGTGGAAGTAGGTCTGAAAACACTAGTTATAAAGAACTAGCACGAGTGGAGATGAACAAAGAAAGAAGAAATTAAGGATATTAAATTGAAACTATACATTATAGTAACAAAACATGTTATGCAATCTAAATCTAATGCTAAGAATGGGGATTAACAATGAATTAAGAACATATAAAAACATTATATGCAACATTCATTTTATCAAAATGTATAAATGCATTCTACTGTCATGCACAACACATTAGAACAAATTAAAAAAATTTTAAATAAAATAAATCCATTTTAAAAAAAGAAACACTCTGACTTCAGAATAAATACATTTTCAATGAATTGATGATGCCAGTTAAAATAATAATTTAAAATAATTAAGCTAAAATGATTAAAACTGCTAATTAAACATGTTTCTATTTATTCTTATTAATTATACATGACAGAATCTATTTTGATAAAGTTATATAAGCATGGGATATATCTTATTCTAGTTAGGACCCCATCCTTGAGGGTGGGTATGATGGTTTTAATTCTAGAGATTTAAGACAAAATTCAATAAAAAAGATAAGCAATAGATGAGGTAAACTTTTAACTGGATACAATCAAATACTGATCAATATGCTGGAAGACAGAATTGAGAAATAAACTGAAAATTCAATAGAAACTTGACCATTTCACTGTACACTTGTCTTAAAACATTATATTGTACAGCCGGGCATGGTGGTACATGACTGTAATTCCAATGACATGGGATACTAAGGTAGGAGGATTGCAATTTTGAGTCCAACTTCAGTTATTTAGCACTGTCTCACAATAAAAAATCAAAAGTACGGGGAATGTGATTCAGTGGAAAAGTGTCCCTGAGTCAAATTCCCTGTGTCCCCCCAAAATATTACAGTGTTCATTAATACGTACATAATTGTAGATATGTAAAATTGTTATGTGCCAATTAAATTTTTCTTTGAAATCAGAAATATGTAAAAGAGCAATTAAGAAACATGCACTGTGTCCAATAATCTCTGATATACTTCCAAGAGTAGTTGCCACAAAAGGAAGGAGAAGGACTATTTCAATAACTAAATTCATAGAACTTTATTGAAAATAGTAATGAGTACATAAGTTAAAAGTGGACTAGCATCACTGAACAGGAAACCACACACAACAGGAACTTATAAAAATTATCATCAAGAATTGACAAACTTTAGAGGTATATCATTTAGAATAATAGTACAATTAACATAGCAAAAAGAAAATGAGTAAGAAAAATCTACAAAATGCTTAACTAAAATAAGCTTTAACTTCAATTTTAGATTCTACTAAACTGTTGCCAAAGGATGAAGTAAAAAAATAAGAACGTTTCCAACTTACAGAGAAAAATATTAGTTGTTCTCTTGGTGAGAATTTCCCACAAGGGAAATTCTCACCAAGAGAACAACTAAATGCTTCAACAAGTAATAAACTGCATGCAGAAGAAAAGTGAATACTCAAAAAAAAGGTGTGTCTAAATAGTAGTGTATTTAATTATTGAATACTAAATTTGATACCTTCTTGTGCTTTCAAGAATGATAATGTGAAAATTCTAAAATAAGGTTGCCTATGCTCATAGGGAAGTTAAAATGTTCTAGAGAATAGAAAATAATACTAAAAAATTACTTTTATTATAAGTATTATAAGTAAAATTAAGTGTGTATTTTGAAATATTTTTAAATTATTAAAAGTATATACATGAAAATATAGCATTCAAGTATACATAGAAATAAAAGAACACAGGAAAACTAAATGCACTGAAGGAAACTTTATAAAAAAATTTTTATGGAACTGGTCCTGAACCAAGGGGTGCCCTACTATTGAGGTACATTCTCAGAACTTTATTTTTGTTTTGAGACAAGGTCTCATCAATTTGCTCAGACTGGCTTCAAATTTGTGATCCTTCTGCCTCACATCTTTTGAATTGCTAGGATTATAGATGTGTGTCACTGCTGAAAACAATCATTTTTAAAAAGAGAAAGGAAAGAGAAAGAATGATAAACATAAAGCAAGTCAAGTTTATAGAAATATACAAATAATCACAACAAATAAAAATTCATTAAATTTACTGTGGCATATAGTTATTTGCTTCCAAATCCTTTCACTTCTTCCTGCATTTTTATTACCCATTTAGAAACATGCAGCTAAGTGTGGCCAGGAAACTAGCTTCTCACCAATGATATACAAAGGGAAATGATGTTTTCCTTTTCAGGGTCATCATTTTAAGATCCATATCCTGATTCATTCCTGTTTACTGGCTGGAAATGATACTGTCAGGAGCAATCTTAAAAGGTATGCATTAAGAATAAAAAAGCCACTCAATCTTTGATGACATCATACAGAAAGGTCTTTCTGTACTGGACAATTACATCTGTCCTCTGTCCTCAATAAGCCACAGAACTTGGAACTCTTTTACTTTATGAAGTTCATTTACATATAAAACATAAAACTGACATAGATAGGATTTTAAATAATCAATCAAAAAACTGTTAATAAGAGCATCCTAAAATAATGCCATATAGAAATACTTAAAATATATGAATGAGGGCTGTGCATATAGCTCAGTTGTAGAATACTTGCTGACCATGAGTGAGGCCTTAAATTCAATCCCTGGAACCACAGAAATAAGTAAATAAATGAAATGAATGGGTGGGAAAAGATTTACACTTAAATACTAAATAACAATAAAAATAGTGTGACAATATTAATATCAGGCAAAATTTAAAACAAACTTAATAGAAAAGCTATGTGTGTTAGTCATCTTTCCATTACTGTGACAAAATGCCTGCGATAACCTAGAAGGAAAAAGTGTTTATTTTAGCTCACAGTTCAGAGCTAAATTCGTTGCCACTTGGACCTGTTGCTTTGCGCCTATGGTTGCACAGTACATCATGGCAGGGGTGGAAAAGGTAGAAGATACTTGTTCACCTCTCAGCAACTGGGAAGCAAAAAGATCAAGAGGAAAGGGTACAGATCCAATACCCGCTTCAAGAGTGTGACCTAACTTTCTTCCACTGGACCCCACATTTTAAAGATTCTACAACCTTTCAATAGGGTCACAGACTGAGGACCAAGCCATTAATATATGTATATTTGGAGAACAGTCAAGATTCAAACTTTGGCCTCTGGAGTCTCATTATTTTTATTTCATGATTCAAAATATGTAGTTTCTTTCCAAGAGTCACCAAAGTCTTAACTGTTCCAGTATTGCTCAAAAGTCCAAGTCCTAAATCTTTTCTGAAACTTAAGGGAAACTCACCTGTGAGAACCTGTAAAAATCTGAATGAGATTTACATAATTTCAAGATACAATGGGCATAGAGTAAACATTCCCATCCCATCTGGGGAAGAGGAAAATAGGATGAATCAATCCAAAGCAAGATGAAAACCCAACAAAACAAAACAAGACAACAACAACAAAAAACCCCACTAAATCTGTAGCTCCATATCCAACATTCAATGCACATGTTGTCATGATGCGAACCCCAAAAGACTTGGGAAGCCCTACTCTATGACTCTGCTAGTGGTAGACTACATAGCTATTCTCTCAGGCTCAATCTAATGACTGCCTGTAGCATTTCTCAGCATGCATTCCACATTCCTGGCATCTACAACTTCCTGGTGTTTCCAGTACATCTTTGGCTTCATTCTCACAGATTCTGGCACTGTCCTATCAGGAGCTGCTTTTAGAAATTCTGACCCTGACACATACTGTGTGGTCTCTCAGGTTTTCCTTTGAAAATTTGGAGGAAGTCTCGATGGCCCCTCCACTCTTGTGTTCTGCCTGTCAAGACAGAGCAAGGTGCTCTCAAGACAGAGCAACAAGCATGGTGCCATGGTCTGCCTCCTGTGCAAGCTACGGAGCTCAGCCTGCAGAGACCATAGCTGCAGCAGCCTCTGAGTGCTTTGATGGCTGAATATGAGGAAAGGGATCCTAGGTAGACAATTCCCTAGGTGGTCATGTGCAAGAAGGATACGCTCAAGCTCTCTTCTCAAACAAAAGTCTTTGAGATGAGTTTACACTTTCAAATCTTTGAGTCTAATACAGGTGGAATCTTTCTTACTCTTAAGATATTCTCTAAGCATATTTCCTATTGCCCTCCTACAAACCTTTTGGCTTCTTTTTGGTGCTAATCTTCACAACTTCCTTGGCTGCAAATGTTAAAATTCTCCTTTTCATGAAGAAGCTACAATGTTTCAAAACTTTCTGTCATACTTTTTGTTCCTGCCTTTCACTAAAAATACAACTAAAAGAGCCAGTAATACTCATTCCATATATCCTGAGTGATTTTCTGCCTGGAAATTACCTAGTGCTAAAAAATTAGTCACTTTTAAGCTTAGCCTTACACAAATTTTAAGGAAATGAATATAATGCAACCATAATTTTTTCCATGAAGTAGCAAGGATTGCCTCTAGTATAATTCCCAAAAATGTCTTTGTTCCTTTCTGAAACATCATCAGCATATAGTCTTTAGTGTCCACATTCCTATCAGCATTGTGGTCTTCGGAGACCTTTCCAGAATTTCACATTAAGCTTGACTTACAACATTATAGGATTCCCTGGCCAGCTCCTCCAAACTTCTCTCACAGACCAATTAGAAAGGTAGATCTTACTACGTGGAATTACAACAATGACTCCACTTCCTATGTATTTTTTATTCTAGTCAACCCTTAATTGACTGTAATAAAGACCTGAGATAAATCAACTTAAAAAGAGGCTATTATTATTTTGGCTCACAGTTTTGGAAATTTTTTAGTCCATGGTCAATCGATCAGTTGCTTTTGAATCCGTGGCAAGGAATGCACTATGGCAGAAGCGAGAGGTAGAAGATTCTCAACTAGGCAGGAAACGAAAGGAAAGGACAGAGGTCCTACTATGTACGCCTGTTAGGAGCACTTTTCTGGTGACTTTTCTCATTCCCACTAGGTTCCCTCTTTTAAAGGTTTCACTATCTCCTAATAGTGCCATAAGCTGGCAAACAAGTCCTCAACTCAGGGGACTTTGGGGGACATTTAACAAACCGTAATAATGTGGGTAAAGGTAGTCCCCAACTCCAGTCCCCATGCTTTATCATATCACCTATGGGGACAAAGACAAAAAAAATCACAGGAGAACCACTTGTGAAGGTATTGCCATGAGCACTGGCAAACTGGAAAACTGAGAATCTTTTCAATAGTATGTGAATCCACACAAACACAAACATCCTCATATATAGCAAGAAAATCCTTTAACTGTGTTAAGCAAGATGTTAATGTTTTAAAAATTATTTTATTTCTCAATTTTGTTCTATGTCTATAGTGAAGTGGCAGCTTGAAATAACGACACTTTATTAGGTTTTAGAATAGGAAAGTTCTGCGTTTCAGGCCTGACTCTGCACTGTAACTTGCAATAAATACCATGGCACGTTTCAGAGTCAGTTTTCTTATCTGTAATGAGAATTTAATGCTGACTTCCTAATGGTGTTTTTATTAGATTCCGCCAGCTACCTGTAATAAATTACTACAAACTTGTGGCTTAAAACAACGCAAATTTATTATCTTACAGTTCTGAAGATCAGAAGTCAGAAATAAGTTTCAGGGGACTAAAAACCCCGGTGTTAGCATGACTTCTTTTCCTCTGGAGACTCCAGGAAAGAATCTATTTCCCTGCATTTTCTAGTATTAAAGAATGCTTACATTAATTGGATCATGGCTCCTTTCTTTATCTTCAAAGTCAACAACAGATTGCCCAATAATTACTCATGCTGGGTCACATTGCCATTAACTTCCCTGCCTCCTCTTTTCACTTATACGATCCCTGTTATTACACTGAACCTACCCAGATAACCCAGCATAACCTCACCATCTCATTTAAATTAATCATATCTTCAAATTCTCATTTTCTGTGTTATCTAACATATTCAAAGGTTCCAGGACCCCCTAGGATGTGGACATCTTTTGAGGGGCCATCATTTTGCCTACTAAAGTATTATTGGAGATATTATAAGAAGAAATGTGCATTAAATGTGTAAAATATTACCATGACCAAATGACTATTTCTCTCTCTTTCACACTCACTCTAGCGCTCTCTCATTTGTGCGTTCTCCCCCCCCCCCCTTTTCCCCTTCTCCTTCTTTCTTCCCTTTTATGGAACTATATATATATTAAAGTTTATTTTTTTGCATCTTTCATTTGAGATTTTGATCTAGTTTTTATTTATTGCATTTTTTTCTCCCTTCCATTCTATAACCTCTATCTTTCCATATTCATTTTGGCATCCTTGAGTCTTAGAAAAAGTCAGTCTGTTCAACAGTCAATTTCTGCTGACCATCCTCTCATGATTGACTATTTATAACTCCTAGCTATATTCTCACATCATTCACACACTCTGTTTATCCTTTGCTCTGTCACCTTCTAGGATGCATCATTTATGAACCATTTTCCTGAGTGTTTTGGCTATTATGTTCTCTCTTGATGAGCAGTTTTTTTCCTTTCTATACCAAACACATTTTCAGTTCACCCTTGTGTACAACTCAGTATAACCCCTCATTGCTCTGTTTCATCTAATTCTGTTTTAAGGAAAATCTTTCATGGTAAGTTGTAATATTATAAAGTTTTCCTCACATGTTTGAAGAATTGTCAGTGGGGAAAGAATTTTACCAACTCCATATCTGAGCAGTAGAACAAAATAGAACTTTGTCAACTATCCAGTGAGCAAGATCAATGTAGACAACCAATATAAATAACACTGTATACAAAATGACATTAATATTAAATTGAATTTTAGATGTCCAAGAAATGTAGAATGAAATAAAATGTATATGGGCAATTGCTTGAGGCATTTGATCAATGAAGAATGCCAAAGTGGATTGTTTAAAATAGGAAACAAGAGCATTTTAGCAAGAATTGCCCTGAGGAATACCCTTTTTTATTCAATTCACTAAACAATATACTCTGACTAAATTGAAAATTGCTTTCATGAAAATGAAGAGAATTTTCTGTATGCTATTGGCTACATTGCCTTTTGTTAATTTTTAATTCCTAATTGCAATGACTTAACATATGCCAGAATTAAACATATTCTAGAAATATACCCTAATCATTAAACATGTTTAAAATTATCAATAATATAATGATATGTTTATGTTAGTCAGACTTTTTTTGCTTTGACATATTATCTGGGTAAAACAATTTTTAAAAGAGGAAATATTTATTTGGGTTTATGGTTTCAGAGGTTTCAGTCCACAGCCAGTCTGCTCCATTGCTTTTAGAACTATAGTAAAACAGAGCAGCATGGTGGAGAAGGTGAGGCTGAGCAAAGCTGCTTATCTCTGGGTCGATGGGAAACAGAGAGAGATCCAGGAAGGAGTTGGGGAGATTACCCCCCACTCAGGGCATGTTCTCAGACACCCACTTCCCCCAAGAAGGCCCCATGCCCTAAATCTTCCACCACATCCCAAAAATGCTATCAAACTATGAATCATGAATGGATTAACCTACTAATGAGGCTAGAGTCCTCATGACCCAGTCACACACCAATCCTAGACTCTGGACATTGCTGCATTAAGGACCAAACATTTAACACCAGAGTCTTCGGGGGACAACCCTGATCCAAACCATAAAAATGCAACATAAACAAAGTTTGTGCCTGAGTAATTCCAAAAAACCAGAAGAAAATGAACAAAATAAAAATTTGATTGAATTAGTGTTTGGAAATATCCAGTTAATGTACTATACTGTTTTCTATTTTTATCTCAATATAGTCATTATAAAAACACATTTTCTGGTTTGTGCCCACCCAGGGATGCCAAAAAAACAAAAAACAAAAAAACACGCTTTCCAGAAAATTACTTTTGTCACTCTGTCCCTGTCCTTTGATGCCTTAATAATGCCTTAATAATGTTCCTCTGAGATAGACTACTCTACTAACACTAAAATGTAGTTTTTCTTGGTAAAGAAAGGGGTAAGAAACTCTTCATTAGCAGTGCAGACATATCAGTGCTAATCAACATTACATCTATACTTTGTATATCACAAAACAATAATAATAGAATAAAATTTATCTGTTTGACCAGAACAGCAGATGGTCCAAAAGCATTGATTGCTGCCATTCATTATTCATTTGTAAAACTGTGCATCACATAATCACATTGCTGTGCACTAGACCAAAAAACAAACAAACAAACAAAAAACCAGCAATGTGTTAAAGTTCAAGAGTCACACAAGAAATTTGATTATCCTTGATTGAAGCAGCTTTCACTTGGACAAACTCAAACTAGCCAAGACTGGGCCATGCAAAATACATTTATGCCAGTCATTAATGGCTCTATTATCTATTTCACTGCAAATTATAAAGAAATTAAAATTTCAAATGTAAGAATGGGCAGGTTTACAAAGTGAACTGAACTTGACATATAATTTGTCAAAGATGAAAAGGAGTTGTTTATGAGCTGCTGAGGTCGAATAGAAGAAGTTCAAAATCTGAAAAAAAAATGGGGTACTCTGAAGTCAGAGAAGAGAGGGAAAAAAAGGAAGTGAATTATTGGGTTGAGGTTTATAGGTTTGTGGATGAAATGAATACTGAAACAAAAACAAAAAATAAATAAATAAAACAAACAAACAAAACCCAGATGTCATTTTTATCATTCCTGGACAAATAGTTGACATCTATTAGGGTTTTTGGAAATATCAACTACGTCTTATCCCCGGTCTCAGATGATGCTGTCCAAGCAAAAGGGTATACATGTTTTGAAGAAATGTGGTACAATGATTTTAGCATCTTCTGGATTTAAAGTTGTAATACTTATTTATCAAGAGATAACAGGCTGTGGTTCCACAGGAAGTCATGATAGTTATGCTTTCATGAAAACGGTTATTCCTTGGTTGATTCCAATTCAGTGACCTATAAGACAAAAAGCCAAATAGAAAATACACAGAGAAACGGCTCTCAGTGAAGTACACTATCAATCATATTGAACTTGAAGAAACAAGGGCTTAGGCACAAACCAGGTTCCAGGTTCCAATGAACCTCTTTGTGAGCCTGATTATAGAATGATACACTTTTTTTTTTTTTTTGGACTGGACTCATGACTGCAAAATGACCTGGGAAATTATCTTCTAAAATGCAAGCCTTTATACACTGCCCTTCACATTGTACAAAGAACTTGAAGTATTTTGTCTAACATAAAACTCGCACTAAAAGAGTAATCTTTTAAACTGTACAGATGAGAAAAATGAAGCACAGAGAGTTTAGTCTCTTCACCAGACTCAAGCACTGAAACCAATTTAAATGTTAAGCAGGCATTAAGCCAAGGATGTCTGGTTGTATCACATTTATATTGAAACATCAATTTTAAAAACACTTAGGTTAAATTGAAAGGTAAATATAAAGCAATGTTTCAAAAGTGTCTTACCTTTTGAGAATAGGTATCACTAATAAATATACAGTAACCTTATTTTTAATATAAACCATGTAAAAGTAAGAATCTATTATTTCCATCTCCAAAAAAGATTCATTTATTGTAGGTCATTTGTTAATGGAGAAAGTATAATGTTTTCAGTTAGTTTTGTTTGGACCTAAAAAAATTTAATCCCAACATATGAGAACATGTTACAGGTACACATTTTCAAAAGAATTCTATTTGATATATAAAATCATGAAAAGAAAGAGTAGAGGTTGTGTGTATACATGCAAATACAAGTTCTGGGGATTTGGAGAGGGATACAGGACTATAGGGAAGTAGAACACTGTATTCTCCATGTGAATTTACATTTTTCCCTCTGAATAGGAAGCAGTCATAGAGTTCCTTCCATTTTTTTGTCATTCTTCTTCTTTTTTCTCTTTTCCTTTACTTAATTGTCTACCTTCACCCTTTTACTTATCCTCTGATCTTTCCTCAGAGGAGAAAAGATACAGTTTTCTAGACAGGATGGACCATATTATAGTTCTTTACTCTTCAATTATTGATGGAAATAGTCAATTATGTGAACCACTAATTACCACATACAATGTAATATACCAATTTAAAATATTGAGAATTTTTACAGTATTTGAAATACCCACTGAAATATGTAAAATTCTAGCATTTGGAAATTTCATGTTTTGTTTAAGAATTGCTTTCTTCTAACATATTTAATTGACTTAATTAATATAATTTAAATAACTTAAAGACATCCAAATAAGTATATTGACTTAAAAAGAGTCTTAAAAATTAAGGGACAATTGTCAATTGGCATAAAATTGAGTAATTGGTTAACTCAAGGACACTAGCTATTGAGGTTAATGAACCATGAGTTGTCTTGCTCATCACTTGATTTTTTTCTGATATTGGTTAAAGTTTAGGAAGAAAACAATTATACAGCACTTTCTAGTTCTGGTAAGTGGATCAAAGATTGCTTTGCTTTTCTGATATACTTAATTTTCATGTTTAAAAATCTATTTATAGAAAGACTGAAGTGCATTGGGAAGATCAATACTCTACTAATGTTGGTATTTTTTAGCATTTTCTTTAGTAGATGGATTATGACAGTAATGGCAGTAATGGAATCTTTAACTCTTTGGCAGCTCTGCATATTCACTAATTATCTACATTGTAAATGTGATCAATTGTTATAAAATTTAAATAATGCTTCTAGAAATTTTATTTTAAAAATCTAAGCCAAATTATAATCAGCAAGGACTTCATTCTTGTTAGTTAGGCTTATACAAAAACAATAGAAGCAATATAAAAGTAGGTAGCAATATAAAAGTAGTGCATTAAATTGTAGAAGTACACAAATTAAATGTGATATCATTTTTATATCACTTATGATTGTTAGAATGAATTTGTAGTCAAAATGTATCTAGGGCAAAAATTGAAATTTAAATCCTGAACTCACTGGGTTCAATAAAGCACCATGTAAAATAATATTTTGAGCAATAAAAAATCCTTAATTATCATTGTTTTAATGTCTCATTATGACTGATTTCTATGATTAGTTTAGAAATAAATGAAGTGATGATTTAAAATATACTACTCACTTAGCTCAATGTTCTCTTATCTGCTTCCAAAATTGAGTAGGTAGTTAAAACTTTGGAAAGAACAATAACAATATTTTGTTAAACAGAGGAAAGAGAAAAATGGTCCATATGAATACACGCCTCTGATCCATGCTCTTGTTCCTGCGAACGACAGTGATCTATAAGAGAAAAAGACCACCTTGTAGCAGGAAAGAAGTATATGACTTTCATTCTGATTTTCTAATTGAATTATGTATTCTTGGAGCAATAGATGAGTAAAATGAAAATATGGATGATAAGGACAATGATAATATTAATAATAACATTTCCTAAACATGTGAAAGTATGCAACTCTTTGTAAAGATAAAAATCTATTCAAATTCAAAATACTCTATGATTACGATGGTGTTCATAAATCACTTATAATTCTAGGATGATAGTTAACACACAAAGTACTAAAAATAAACATAGCTATAATAATTTGTTAACAGATACATAATATATAAAATCCACTTCAGTTTTAAGAATCTACATAGGTCAAAGATGAATAAATGGGAAAAAAATATTCCATGCAAAGAAAAACCAAAAGAAAGCAGGGATAGCTATACTCACCTCAGATAAAATATTTTCCATGGTTTACCAAGTGTGTATTTCATTTATTTCTTTTCCAATTTTTATTATTCCAAAAGGGAGAAATAGACAACAATACAAAATAATAAGGGAGTATACTGCCTCCTGTTCAACAATACTCAGAATATCTAGACAGTCAAAAAAGCAACTTTGGACTTGAACTACACATCATGCCAAGAGGATCTAATGGACAGATACAATAAATTCCATCCCAAAGCAAAATATACATTAATTTCAATTCACATTGAACATTTTCCAAGAGAGCTCATGTAGCATATCTGAGCATTTTAAGAGGATTGAAATATAAAACATATTTTATGATCACAATGGTATGAAATTAGAACTTATTAATAGGAATAAAATTGAAAAATTCAGAAATCGATCAAAATAAAACAACACAGTGATGAACAACCAAAGAAATCTTGACCCAAATACAATATTTCAAAGTCATGGGTTCAATTCTCAAATGAAAATAAAATTCACACTATCACATCAGATACTTCAAATATATGCAAGTTTGTCTTTCAATTACCCTCCAATAAAGCAAGGGAAAAACAAACTGTCCTTTCTGCAGGTCGACATTTTATCCATCAAACTCCTAGAACACTATGAGTTATCCTAATACTTTTGCCTTATAGTAAGTTTGTCTTTGTGGAAAATTGTACAATTTTGCATATACTTGCCTTTTTTACTTTTACTATTCTTAATTTGCTTCATTTTATTTTTATTTTTATTTTTATTTATGTGTTTTTTAAATGTAATGCATTGTATTGCAAAGTTGCCAAGGTTGGCCTTGAACTTGTTTTTATTTGCTTTTTGCATTTGTTATTTGCTCTTTTTAGATATGCATGACAGTACAATGTATTTTGACATATTATACTTGCATGGCGTATAACTTATTCTATTTAGGATCCCATTCTTCTAGTTGTACATGGTGTGGAGTTTCACTGGCCATGTATTCATATATGAACATAGGAAATTTATGTCCAATTCATTCTACTGTCTTTCCTTTTCCCATTGCCTTCCCTTTCCTTCATTCTCCTTTGTCTAATAGAATAAACTTCTATTCTTCTCTCCCTCTGCTATTTATGTGTCAGCATCCACATATCAAAGAGAACATTTGGCATTTGTTTTTTGGGGATTGACTTTTATCACTTAGCATGATAGTCTCCAGTTCCAGGCATTTACTGGCAGATGCCATAATTTCATTCTTTTTTATGGCTGATTTTTGTCCACCATAGTGGAAACTACTACAAAATTTCTTAACCTTTCCCCCAAGATTTTTCCTCTTTTTTCCAGTCTTGTTTTATTTTGCATTTTGTTATTGGTTTTTATATTTATTTGAATGAATACTGATTGATTCAAGGCCTCCTATATATATACATGTTTGCCTTGTTTTATTTTTTAACTTATTTTGAAGGTTGGCTAAAACCTTCAATGATTCTTGTATTTTTATAGAGCTAATTGATTATACAGGGAACCTGAAATAGATGAGATTTTAAAATAATAATGGCTCAAAAGAGATTCCAAGAAGAACCTGTAGGTTTCAATCCTCAGCTCTGCATTAGCTTATTTTTGCTCTCCTCATTCAAACAGGCAAATTTACCTGAGATAGTATATGCTTTTAATTAGGTAAGCTAATGATTTTAATTGATTTTTGGTTTCTAATTTTGATAAATTCTGCTTTTTCCGCCGGTTTTTGTTTTGCTTTGCTTTCTTATTTGTTTGTTTGTTTGTTTGTTTGTTTTATACTTTATGTGATTGTTTTGACCATATCTTGTTGTTTTGGGCATTAGAAGACTTTCTTGAACTTTAATTTAAATTAAGAGGAATGTAGTAATTTCTTTATATAATGCAAGACTAATCTCCAGAATATTAAAAAGATGAACCATTATTACATACAGATGTCATAATGAATTATGCTAATATGTGTATACTATATCTACACTACAAAAGCATTATTCAAAATTAACTTAGCAAAGTGATGACTAACTGTGACTGAAAATTCTCTTAGAATAATGTATATCCTTATAAAATCATATTTATTCTTAACTTATAAAAGTGGTTTATCTCTAAATTGCATAAGTAGCACTCTTCCTTTTCAAATGATTTCAAATGCTTTATTAATAGACTCTAAATTAATAAGGTTTTGCTGTACTTCAGTTTTTCCATAATTAAACTAGCAATTTTTTATCAGCTATCAACTTAGAATTACAGTACTTTACTCCTGAAAGAAAACCTCAAAATAGCAAAAAGTAATACAATGTAAACTATATTAGGATATCACTTTAATTTTAGGTATTATGATAGAAACTGATATTTTTAAAAAATATATCCTTTCTGTTATATGTGGAAATTTTTCTATTATATGTTACTTCTCAGCAGAAAAACACTTTCAAATGAAAGTATAAAGTGATATATTTTTAAATAAAGGAATTTTAAAATAATTATTTTTAGTTGAGATAATGCCTGTAGATATTTATGGGGTATAGTGTGACATTTCAATAAATGTAAGGACCAGACTGGTAATGGTATGTTCACCACCTCAAACACGTATCATTGCTTTACATTGAGAATATTCAAAATCCTATTAGCTGTTTTGAAATGCACACTTAGTTGTTGTTAACCATAGTTACTCTACTGTGCTATATAGAACATTAAAAACTTTTTTATGTTCTCTAAATGTGGTTGCTAACCATATGAAGTGTTATGAAGTGGTGGTAATAAAAAATCTTAAAAAGAAAGGAAGAGAGAGAGAGAGAAAGAGGAAGGAAGAAACGGAGGAAGGAAGGGAGGGAGGGAGGGAGGGAAGGAGGGAGGGAAGGAAGGAAAAGGGAGGGAAGGAAGAGTTTCAGAAATGCACTTTCAGAAATGTATTTAATAAATTATATTATTTCAGTGTGAAGTATGTGCATATTTAATTTCTAAAATATTTTATTAATAACAGCCTAAGTAAAAATGTATATTCTCAGTGATGTTTTGCACATATATATATACTTTTTGCTGTTATTTACAAAAAAATGAGCTTTTGATTAGTTGTTTTCAGGTGGTTTGGCTGATTAACAGTAGCGACTTGGAACAAATGCAAGCAATGCATCCTCATATATGAACATGCAGGACATATGGGTGTATATATTCACAATTAGTTTCTCCCAAATAAGAAATGAAAATGTTTGAAGACATTGGATAAAAAAGCACCTTTTCCCCAAACAATTCAAACCAGCTAAGGAATTTTTACCATGGAGTCTTGAATAGGTCCTATCCTCTGAAGGTCTGAAACTACTGCTCATTTTTTAGCTTATGTCTATTTCTCTCTACTTTTATTTTTTTTATTTTTAAGGAAAAGAATTCATTCAGAAGTTTCTTCAGAATTTCAGTGTCATCTATGACCTGGGAAAATAAAGATTCTCCTTAGCTAGCCAATGGGAAATGTATCCATCTGAGCCTATCCCTCTGGTTATTTAACAGGATCCACTTACTTCTCAGATGACCAATAGAATAGATAGAAGTTTTAATCAACTAGAAAAGGAAGACATCACTCCATATCTCCTTAAACTGTAGGTCATCTTTTAAAATGTTAATATTCAAGAGTGTTTTGCTTATTTATGCTGTGATTTAGGCAGATCTCAGGAATTACCCAACAGGAAAAATTAAAATATTTTTTTTCATTTAATAGCAATTAAACCGTGGTGATGATATGCCATCCTTCCTTACACAAATATTCAGAATAAAATCTTCCTCTCTATTTAAATTCGTGCATATTTTAAATGTCTAAAAACATTTTTAAATAATCACATTTTAACTTTCTGATTATTCTTGCTTTGAAAATGATAGTGAAACTTTGTTCAACCTCAAATGCAATAAGATCTGTTGCCAATATTAGCACAACAGAGAATTTTAATACCTCACAAAAGTACAGCTAAAAAATATTTGAAAAATGTTTCAAATATTTATGTTAAGGCAACCAACAGCAAAAGGGATGGTGAAGAACCATGCATTTAATATTCCAAGAAGTCCAGATATATGAACCTTGATTTGATATTTTTAAAGGTAATCTGTTATTCTTAGAAGATATTATAGAAAAGTGAGAAAATGCAAAATGCGTTCTTAAGGCTCATGAGGCTAAACAGAAAATCAACTGGGATTGAGAATCCATAAATCTGACCAAACTTTCGTGTGTTTATACACAAATATACTACAGCAAATCTCAACATTAAGTATATTCACAAGGTACTAATTTTTTAAAAAAATACTACAAACGAATTGCAGAAAGATCAGTAGAGAAGAGGGAAGGGAACCAAAGGAGGAAGAAGGGTGGAGGGGGAAAGTGTAGGGAGATGAATTAAAGCAAATTATATTCCATACTTTTTTTATTACGTCAAAATGTATTCCAAAAAATAAGAAAAACTTGTTGCATCATTTCTCCTTACTCAAATTCCAGAACGAAGTACAGAGAAACAAAAGGGTAATAATTATAGTAAAGATCTAATGTATATAAATTGAAATCTTGGAGTCTTTATAGGAAAAATAACTTCTTTCCCCTATCATATCTAACTCTTTACTTTGACAACAAATGTGGGTGTGGGTGTACCTGGATTTATTTATCTATGTGTGTGTTTATGTGTTTGTGTTTCCCACACCACCAGATTCTTCACCTCTCCTGACACTAACTGGGTGTCTTAAATTCACTTATGACACTGTAAGTCTAGATTTAGTGCAGATCTCTCAGCTGAAGGACTCAATCCCAAAAGATTGAGCCCATTTCAAACATCAATCATAAGTAATGGATTACTTGGTTACCCACATTGTTAACTCAGCTACATAGCAGAGGTTCCCACAATACTCTCCTCAGGTTCAATGATTTGCAAGAATTTCTCACAGAACAATAAGCTCACAACAACAAAGTTTCTCCTTCCTTCTAACCAAAGTGTCTATCCCCCAACTGAACTTTCCATGTAATTTCAGGACAGGGTGAACCTTCCAGATGGTGGCAGATTGTTATGCTTTGGATTTGCGGTGTCCTCCAAAAACTCACATGTGAGACAATGCAAGAAGGTTCAGAGGAGAAATAATTGGGCTGTAAGAGCTTTAACCCAATTAGTAAATTAATACCTGATGGGAATAATTGAAGTGTTAGGGTGTGGCTGGAGGAGATTGGAATTGGGCATGGCTTTGGGGT
>JAJEJO010001549.1:158162-190195 GCA_020662805.1 Glaucomys volans
GAATTGGGCATGGCTTTGGGGTATATATTTTGTATCTGGAGAGTGGAGGTTCTCTCTCTCTCTCTCTCTCTCTCTCTCTCTCTCTCTCTCTGATATCCTGATGTGAGCTGCTTCCCTCTGCCACTCTCCTGCCATGATGTTCAGCCTCATCTCGAGCCCCAAGGAATGGAGCTGACCTTCTATGGACTAAGACCTCTGATACAATGAGCCCTCAAATAAACCTTTTCTCTTCTACAATTGTGCTGGTAAGATCATTCAGTCACAGCAGCAAAGAAAAGCTGACTAAAACACAGATCTTTGACTCACAGGAATATATTCTGGTCTAGTACCACAGTCTGGGCCAAGAGAGAAGTCACCATCATCTCTGGGGCATCCCATCCCCCTGAAGAGAAATTGAGCAAACATCACACAGCCCTCCTTTCCCACTATAGACCTACTAATCTGGTGATTCCCAGTGAATTCTGAGTAAAAACAAATTAAGACTCACAAGCTTTCCAGGTCACAGCCACAAGAACTACTTCTACAACAAAGAGTATGAATGTCAGGTGGTTTGTCTTCTAAATTCAATGAATGCAATCCAGAGACACAAGGTTGAAAGCAAAGTAACAGGATTTATTACAGTAAAAGAAAAGAAAGCTGAGCTCCTAAAGAGGGAGGGGTCCCAAAAGAGGAATTCCAAGGTGGGTCTGTGATGTAGGGTTTTTTTATGGACTTGATCTGTCCCTATAGGTGATTGGTGGGGTATAGGATTCAGAAAGAGGGGCAAATTAACTTTCTGTATTTTGTCTTCTTCAGCAAATCTGGAGAAAAGTGATTTCTAAGCTTTTATTATCACGAGGGTGAGAGTGAACGTCTATTGGCATGAGAGTGATTGTTTTTCAGAGAACATTTTGAGATTAGACACTGCTAGGGGCTGCTAAGGAACTGTCCTTGTGGATAGAACCACTTTCCCAATCTTCTTTTCCTCCTTTTCTTCTCCAAGACCCCTTTTTGGACTGTGCATAGATAGTCTACAATTTTATCTCACTACTCATTCAAAGACTATTTATTGAATACCATGTGGCAGGGAAACAAAAACAAAGCCCTTGTCCTATTTTATTTACATTCTCAAGGACAAGACAGAGAATTCCCAACATGTATACAAGTAAATTATGCAATGATATAAAGAGATAATAAGGAAATTAGTCTAGGAGGCATGTCATGACCAGGGGAGGAGGAGTTGAAATATGTCATTTAAATGGGGTTGTCTGGACAGAACTTATTGAACAGATTATTAGAACCATTTGATTCTCCCATCTCTGAAAGGCCAAGTACTCATTCCAACTTGTGGAACTTCTGGGAGGATAAAAAGAGCTCATAACTTTTGAACTCATTTTAAAAACTTGAAATTTTAGATTTGCTCAAGTTATTGTTTCAGAGTTTTTATGTAGACATTAATGACAAGTAATGAACTACCTTCAAGGTTTCTGGTCTTTGAGTGTCTTTCAAAACTGTCAAGTGAAATTAGACCCTGCAGAAATATTTTATTTTAGTCAAACAAACCAGTTTCTTCATTTATTGACTTATGAAAACATTTTGTTGTCATTCATGCAGGCTCCATGAAAATTGCAATTACACTGAGCACATAGCACCAGAAACCCATGAGTGACGAGTCTTCACAAAATAAAGTTTCTGGATGCCCAAATAAATTTCAATGAATGGAAAATCACTTATCAGAAAATCTAGTGCACATTTCCCCCATCAGCTAAATTGTTCCAAAACTTTACAAAAACAAAATGGCATCAGCTTTTAGCATCTCTAATACATTCCTTTATTGCAGACAGCTTTTTTGAATCACATTAAAACCACAAGATTGGAGTTGCCATGAGTTGCATTTTATCAGCACAAATGAGGGTGATTTTTTTTTCACCATACAAATTAGAGCGATTATTTCAATTCAAGCTGTGATAGTTCTGAGGAGAATGATTGCACATATATTATTCAAAAAAGAAAAAAAAGAAAAGAAAAAAGAAAGGATCACAGTAGGATTCTTCAACGCAGTGTTTAGTTTTGTTTGTGTGTTTTTTAAAATTCAGCTACTTAGCAGTAATTTATTGCCCTATTACTTCCACACTTTGCTGAATTCAGAAAGTCTGTACTTGTCATGTTTACAACTAAAGATACTCATAATCCTTTTTCTGTACTGAAACTTTAAGAAAGACATAAACCAAGTTAGACACCAATTAAAAGCTACTGAATGTAAATTTAGAAGGCATTATATAAAAATTTTTAAAAACTGTTCTCCAAGGTTCTAAATAGTCCAAAATCACACATTTAATAAGTGCTTCAACTAGAGCTTATTCATGTTGCATAGCTTCATGCTCTAAAAGAAATGGGTAAATGGAGATTAGAATGTAGCAAAGTGGCAGAACATTTGCAGACCACTAGCATGCATGAGGTCTGGTCCCCTTCAGCAATCCCCATCCCCCCAAGAGACCCAGAAATTCCTATAAAATGCCTTTTTCACCATTTTCACCCTACTATCTTTTAACACAAAATCATATTAAAGAGAATTTGAGAAACAACGGCATCCTGTACTGAAATTACTGAGCATAGGATAAAATGTATAAAATTAATTTTCTTGTCAACATATACACACACACACACACACACACACACATATACACACAAACACATACATATATAATGAAGAAATTTCAGCAGTTTTATGATACTCACATAATTTTGCATTCAACTTTTGAAATTCACTTTCTTCCTTATATCAATTTTTTTCCTAAAAATAATTGTAATAAAATTATACCTATTCAAAGGTCATTTACATTATTGCTGTGAGCCTATCATAAAACTGAGGCTGAACCAAACCTAGCAGATGGAGGACTTACTGCAGAGCCAGGTAGGTGGAGAATTGGGTAGCAAACAAGATGGTAGCTTCCAAGGGAAGGAATTCAGCTCCTCTCCTTTTGGTGACAAGAGAGTAAGGAGTGGAAAGCAGAGATTAGAGAAATGGCAGGTAACTCAGACAAAACTTAGTTCTTCCAGAGGAGCTTTTTGGTGGACATTGCCAGAGGTTAATTTTAGAAGTAGATCCACTGATTTACATGTTCAGGAGGAACAAAAGAAATAATATTTTCTGGTTTCTGATGGAATTACTAGAGTTTGTATACAAATATTGCTTGAAAATCATTGTTTTATGCAAGCTATCCATTCATTGATTTATATGTGTGGTTAATTCTAGTTGGATCCAACTGATTATATCTTGGTAGTTAGAAGATTAGTCTTATATTAAAGTAAACAGCAGTGATTAGAAAAAGAAATGATAACAACAAATTGCTATAATAATTAATAAAAATTTCATGAATAAACTTTCCCAAGTATGTTTCTGTTAAAATCCAGAATCATTTTTCCAGGAACCAGTGGTTTTCATTTTCAGTTTTTAAAACTACATTGCATGTTAGCAATACTTGATCATGATGTCATGTGGAAGAATTCCTTGAACATATTAGAAATATAATCAAGTCTAGGCATTAATAAAAATGTTTTTTCAAACTCATGTGGGATTCATATGTAAGTCAAATGTGGAAGGTAAAAATGTTAGATGTTAAAATTCTCCCTCTTCCATCCCAGTTGCTCCCTTGGATTTCAGTTTATCAGTGCTTTTTCAGAAAAAAGCAATATACTGAATCTCAAGACCAAAGCTCTCAATATTAATGACATTCTATAGTGACAGAGAGATATATCAAAACCTTTAAAGATAAACATTATCAAGATCCTTTATATGATAAACTAAACTTAGTTGCCTTTAAAAATTTAAAATATTTAAATTCAGACCCTTCGACTTGAGTATGAGGTGTTCAGCTCATTGGAAAAGTAACAAACATCTACATTATTCCACCAGAGGCGTAACTAGTTGAAGGTGCCCTTCAATCAGATACCATAAATTACATCTTGAGTATGAAGGAAATTGCAATGTGAATATACATAAATCATTAAAAATACAATCTGTCTTTCAAGTTATGTATGAAATGGAGTGAGATAAACTATATGGCCATATTTCAAGACTGGAAGGAAACCCAGAATAATTTCCACTGGAAGGAGAACAGTGACATGCTATTGTAATAAAAATTTCCCCAAACTACCATTAACGTCTATTACAGAGAAAAGAGCAATTATTATTATCACATGAAATGAGAGAAATAAGAAAAGTCTGTGGTAGAGAAAGGGGAGATGAAATATGAGGGTGTGCATTTTAATTATAAGACAAATTAAGCAATGAAAGAGTTTACTAGAAATTTTACTTTCATCACTATCAAAGCTGGCTTCAGATCTAGTAAGAAATTCCTTTAGAATGCTATTTAAAAGAACATTATTTACTAATTTGGCAATTTTGCTGTAAAAAACAGCCTTTGAGATTTCTTTGTACTACAACAAAAGATATCATAATCTAGTTAAATGTGATTTGATATTTAAATTAGCTAATCATAAAATTTTTTCAACTTAGTTCTAAATGTTTAATATAGCTACAGAAAACAAGAGTTTAATGAGAAAAAAACTGAGCATTTCAAAAAACACCTTGAGCATAGTGAAAATATAGCAATATTATTGGTATGTAAAATGTTATACAAGGCAAACAATTCCACAACCCAGAGCCAATTTTATAATGATAAAATGCCTACACATAGGAAGTTAATAGACTGCACTCCTTTCAATCAATTGTTAAAGGACTTCTATATGCAGAATATTCTTACATAGAAAATACATATGTATTATTTATGCAAATATAGAGAATAATTACTACTGGAGACAAGAATGAATTTAAAATATTTTAAATCTCTGTAAATTGGTTCATTCCATGTGAATCTTTCGAAGATTTTTTTTTGCCTTTATTTCACTTTTCCTCTGTTATTTCAAATTATATAAGGGAATATTGCATAGTAGTTAGGGTAATGGAATATCACAATGGAATAATTAACAGAGGAATCTGAGGCCTTGAGATGAAAAGAAATTTAAAGTACAATCTTTTACTAATAAATATCATGTTAGATTGTGCCCACAGCAAAATAAAGTTTCAGAGACAGAAGACACAAAAGCAAATATATGATCCGCTTTTTTCAATGCTTCTAGATACCAGGTACATTGCTAAGAGGTGCAAATAAAGAAACAAAGATGGATACTGAGTCTGTCTTTAACAGAAGAGGCAAAATGTAGTAGAATAAAATAATTAATTAATTAAAACTGGGATCAGCACCTCAAAGGAAACATTTGGAGTGCAAAAAGTGAATATAACTAGAAGGTCTAACAGTTTGAATAATGAAAGACTTTTATCAGAAAATTGAAGTAAATAAAAGTAAACAAGGGAAAATAATGAGAGGAAGATAGCTCCAAGCAAAGAAAATTTCAGGAGCAAAGGCCTATGGTTGAGGGTTTCTTAACTCAATGTACTAGTCAGTTTTCTGTTACTATAACAAATACCTCAGGTGAGAAACCCACAAAGAGAAAAGATTTGTTTTGGCTCACAATTTGGGAGGTTCTTGTCCATAATTCATTGGTCCACTGCAAAACCATGAGATAGTACAACATGGAGGGACTGTGTGGTGAAACAGAACTGCTCACCTCTTGGTCAGAAAATGGAAAGAGAGAAAGTAGAGGAAACCAGGGTTCCATAATTCCCTTCACAGGTACAACCTCAATGACCTACAGGCCTTCTGGTAGACCCCACCTTTTAAATGTTTCAACACCTCTTGATGCCATCACTGTTGGGACAAAGTCTTTAGTCCATAGGCCTTACTTTGGGGAACCTTCAATATTGGAGGAAAAGAAAGAGGGTCAGTGTTGTTGGAGCATAAAAAGCCCCAAAGTGAAGCCAGATGAGGTTGAGGGTCTAGGCAGGACATAGATCACACAATCTTTTCAGCAATCGTTAGGAATGTTGCAGTTGATACTAGAAAATGAATAATGATTCCAAAGTGTGATGCAGGAAAGTGACATGATGATTTTATGTGTTAAGTCAGTGATGTTCACTACCAGAAACATCTGGAGGTTGACCGGAAGGCTAAATTTCAATAACAGGAGAAATAGGTAAATCAAATTCAATCTAATTATAAATTGATATTCAAGAGTATCTATAGGTGAGAGAGGAAATATGGTAACAGGAATATTTACATAGTTTGCTGATGTTCAAATTGAGTCTGTGATGAGATATAGTTCCTGGGCTGGGTTCATTTGGATCAAGACCCAAAATAGTGAAGAGGAACATGGGTATATCAAGATCTGGGTATAAGCATTTGCAAAGAATAAAGGACTGGAAGAACTTAAGCTGAAAGGATGATACTTTAGACTAAGGATTGGTGTGTAGAAAACAAGAGCACAAATTGGGGGAGGCTGATGTATGTGTAGACAAAGCACTATTATACACACTTGAGTTATTTTGCTTCCCTTCCTGAAACTGTTGAAAAATATTTGTTTTGTTAATATTCTGGCATTATTTACAATATTCTATGTGATTACATTAAGGTTGCTATAACAAATTACTGAAAATTTAATGGCTTGGCACAACCCAAATTTATTATATTATAGTTCTGAAGGTCAAAATTGTGAAATGGGTTCCACTGGACTAAAATCAGGTGTTGACAGGAATGCATTCCCTCTGGAAGCTCTAGGGAAAAGTAATAATTTCTTCAATCTTTCAGATTATAAAAGCTACCCGCCTTGCTTGATTCATGATCCCTCTATCACATCACTTTGAACTCTACTTCTATTGTCACATCTCTTCTGCTTTCTGCCTTCCAAAGTCTTTTGTGGCAACACTGGACACAAGAACATTCAGGACATTGCCCTCATTTCAAGAGCCTTAAAATAGTTTACAAAATTATCTTTGTCATATCAAGTAATATTTTCACAGATTCTGGGGATTTAAATGTGGGCATCTTTAAGGCACCATTTCTATGCCTCCCACAGTGACATAGCCAAATTTCTGGGTATAATGGAAACAATTTCCTAAGCATTTGAATGTCCTTTCTCAGAAAACGCCTGAAATGAAAACTGCCTTCAGTGATTTTAGACATCAGGAATGTGTACCCATTGTACTTCCTTTTAAACAGAAGAAGAAGGAATGCAAAGGATAGACTCAGATTTCCTCTTCTAGATAAAGCATGAATTTACTTTCAGGAGCCAATAGAAGCCTGACAGAAATGGACAGAAAGAATGTACCTTGAGAAAAGAAGGGACTACATGGATTCCCACCTACTGCTATAGGTCAATGTGTGACCACGTGTAATAGGCTGCCTGAGGGAAAGAGACACTCCAAACTAAAACTGGTCTCTTACTGTAATCAACATAATGCATTGCAATTCTTTTTCTCCCATTCATTCATTTGCTGATTATAGTCTTTCAAAAAATAGTTAATGGGTACCTCTACACCTAATATAGGTTCCTGGAATATGATGATAAATAGAACAAAGATTCTCCTGTCCTAAAACTTACTTTGTGATTGAGAGAGAAAGGGAATAGAAAGCAAATAAATTGTAAGATAATATCAGGGACTACTAGACTCTATGGAGAAAAATATCATAATAAGAAATCAGGGAAGGAAAAAATAAGAAACATTTGGACAGAAACCTAAAAGACAGATAGGGAGATACCTGTATGGATTCAAGGAGAAGGCAGAGAGAAGAGAAAGAAATAAAAGTCCCTTGGTATATTCAGAGGTCAGTGAAGAATTGGTGCATCTGGAAAAGAGAAAGCAAGAGGACAGTTAGAAGGGGTTGAAGTCAGGAAAGTGTCTAAGGCCTGAATGCATAGGGTAGGTCAAACCTCTGAATTTAACTCCAAAATCATTGGAACAAGGCAACGGGAAGATCTAATTTATATTTTAAAAGGCAAGAAGCAGCTTACCAACTACCAGGAAAAAAGTAAAACAAGTAAAAACAACAAAGATAATAGCTTATTGTTACAGGAATAAGGGCAATTTTCGTGTGAACTCTTCTTGGACACTGGAAATGAAAAGGGAAAGAAGTTGTCTTAGTCGGTAAGTGCTTGCTATAACAAAATACCACAAATTGATCAATTTACAAGCAATAAAAATTATTTCTCATGGTTCTAGAGACTGAGAAGTCCAAGTTAAGGCACTGGCAGGATTGACATCTGGTATCTAGTGAGGGTCAATTTCCAAGAGGGTGCCTTGTTACACATCTTCCAAAGGAAAGGAGTTCTGTGTTCTCACATGGCAGAAAAACAGATGTGCAAGACAGTACTCCCTTCAACCTCAAGTTTTTCTATATACATGCTAATCCTATTCAAGGGGACAGAGTCCTCATCACATTCCAAAGACAACTCCTCTTAATACTGATGCATTTGGAATTAAGTTTCAACATGAATTTGATAGAGAGCATCATTCAAACTATAGCAGAAATGACTGTGTGTTGCTGGAAAGAGGGCATCATTCCTCTTTGCCTTTCCCCATTATTTGGAGAAATCTATTCACATATCAACATTGAGCTTCATTAAATAGACCCAATGGCACCAATAACCACACATGCAGCAGGCCTCTCCCTGGCAATGATTCTCTGTACGGGGGAGAGGCTCTTCCCTGAGATAATCAAATCAAAATGGAAACAGTACTTGGAGTGGAGGTCCAGGCCAGGAAAGACGCTGGTAAAGAAATCTAGTCAATGGCAAGATAACCCCAGGCAATATAGTCAAAGAAATTCTAGGACCAAGAATCCCCTGGGAGGAGATAATGACTCAAGTGCTCCCTCACCTTCCTGGGACTCCTGGATAAACAACTGATAACAGAACTTAACCCAATTAAATTATTATGAAAATTATGACATGAATGATAATAGTATCCAGATGTGTAGTAATGATACCCAGGAATGATGTACCCATATTTCTTTGAGTACAAACAGAGGTAGACTTCTTCTTTTCCATCAATGAGATTTTTTTAAGCATGAAATCTTATAACACTTTAGAGTGCTATTTGAATGAAAGATAAATTTACAACAGTGCCCTTGTAGTATCTCAAAATGGTTTAGCCATGCAAAATCATCTCAAAAGTTCAACTTACATTTCAAATAAAAGGCTATTTATTCTCAAATATGAGTGTTAACCACTGTAATAAAACAGTAGCTTTTTTTTTCTTGTTGTACTGGGGATTGAACCTAGGCCTCTACCAACTGAGCTACATCCCCAACCCAAAGCAATAGCTTTTTATCTATTTATTTTTCTTTTTTTTTAATTTTAGTTCATTGTACACAAATGGAGTACAACTATCATTTTTCTGGTTGTACACGAAGTAGAATTTGCCTATTCATACACATACATAGGGTAAAGATGTTTGTCTCATTCTATTCTCTTTCCTTCCCCATCCCCTCTCCACCCTTCAGTTTCCTCTATTTAATCCATTCCTTCTCCATTCTTCCCATACTTCCCCCTACCCGTGCTATATGTCATCAACCACTTATAAGAGAAATCATTCGGCCTTTGGTTTTTTGGGATTGGCTTATTTCACTTAACATGATCTTCTCCAATTCCATCCATTTACCTGCAAATTTCATAATTTTAGTGTTCTTTATGGCTGAATAATATAACATTGCGTATATATATGCCACAGTTTCTTCATCCATTCATCTATTGAAGGGCATGTAGGCTGGTTCCACAATCTAGCTATAGTGAATTGGGCTGCTATAAACATTGATGTGGCTGCATCACTGTCGTATACTGATGTTAAGCCTTTTGGGTATAGGCCAAGGAGTGGGATAGCTGGGTCAAATGGTGGATCCATTCCAAGTTTTCTGAGCAATCTCCACACCTCTTTCCAGAGTGTTTGCACTAATTTGCAACCCCACCAGCTATGTATGAGTGTACCTTTTTCCCCACATCCTCGCCAGCACTATTGTTGTTTGTATTCTTGATAATAGACCTTCTAATTGGGGTGAGATGATATCTTAAGATAGTTTTGATTTTCATTTCTCTTATTACTAGAGATGTTGAACATTTTTTCATATATCTGTTGATTGCTTGTAGATCCTCTTCTGTGAAGTGTCTGCTCATTTCCTTAGCCCATTTATTGATTGGGTTATTTGTATTCTTGGTGTAGAGTTTTTTTGAGTTCCTTATATATTTCGGAGATTAGTGTTCTCTCTGAAGTGTGTGTGGCAAAGATTTTCTCCCACTCTGAAGGCTCTCTCTTCACATTGCTGATTGTTTCCTTTGCTGAGAAAAAGCTTTTTAGTTTGAATCTATCCCAATTATGGATTCCTGCTTTTATTTCTTGCACTTTGGGAGTCATGTTAAGGAAGTCTGGTCCTAGGCAAATATGATGAAGATTTGGACCTACTTTTTCTTCTATTAGGTGCAGGATCTCTGGTCTAATTCCTAGGTCCTTGATCCATTTTGAGTTGAGATTTATGCAGGGTGAGAGATAGGGGTTTAATTTCAGTTTGCTGCATATGGATTTCCAGTTTTCCCAGCACCATTTGTTGAAGAGGTTATCTTTTCTCCATTGTATGTTTTTGACTCCTTTGTCAAGTATGAGATAACTGTATTTACGTGGGTTTCTCTGTGTTCTCTATTCTGCACCTTTGGTCTACCTGCATATTTTGGTGCCAATACCATGCTGTTTTTGTTAGTATTGCTTTGTAGTATAGTTGAAGGTCTGGTATTGTGATACCACCTGCTTCGCTCTTCCTGCTAGGAATTGCTTTAGCTATTCTAGTTCTCTTATTCCTCCAATGAGAGTCATAGAAAAGAAGAACCTGTCTTATCAAGGTTATAGGATAATGGGAAGAACAGATTTCTCTGAAGAAGTGATGTTTGAAATGAGACCACAAGAAAATGGAAAGCCTTTTGCTTGCCTTATGGTAAAAGTTTGGTAACAATGCCTTACTTTGTGCAAAGGAAAAAGTAATTATCGTATAGCACTAGGGAAAATGGCTGTGAATTTCAGGCAGGCACCAGGTGAAAGCAAAAGGGCTTGCTCAGGGTATGTCCACAGGTCCTGTAAGGAACTGCTGAATGCAGGTAGAACACGAGCTCTTGAGTAACAACTGCCAGCGCACTCAGTAGAAAAACGTCTTTTCCTGAATACAGTCGCACTGCTTGCCTGACTGTCCTCTCATGCAATGAAAAGCTTTTAGTAAAAGAAATTTCTCAACTGGTTACAATCAATATGATCCACATCACTCTCCACTGTGAAGACTACAAAAATAGAATCTGAAATTTAGGCTTAGGACTCTGGGGAACAAAAACACACAGAAGTAAGGGAAAGTGTTTCACTTTGAATTCTGATACCTGACATTTAGACCTGAAAAGCCCATGGAAATGACAGAAAAGTAAAGCAATGTAAGAAATGAGAGCCTCACAGGGAAATGATGTCATTAAGATTTTTCCTATTTATTTCCCTTCTTTTTAAACTTTGCTCTTACAGATATTAGAAGACTTCTCAGAAATTTTAGTACTATTTTCGAGGGGTAAAGAACTCTACAGGAAATGCTCATATTTGAAATTGCTTAAACAAATTCCTTCTCTTCATCTGAGCAGATCTGTGCTTTCTGTGGAAGAAGACCTTCATGGAATCAGAGCCAGAGGTCAAAACTTAGCAAGTTGGTGTATTTTTTTTTCATTTCTCTACAGTTTCCCTCTAAATTAGTCAAAATGCCAGACAACATTCTCTATTACCTTCTAAATGACCCTTGGTGGTTTTCATCTTTACATAAAGAAAAAATTTTCCTCTGGGTAATATCATCCATTTTTTTAAAAAAAATAGAGTCTTAGAGCAAGAAAGCATATTATTGAGAATCTAGACCACAAACCACTTCTTAAAAATAAAATAATGAAGGCCAACATAATTTTTGTGACTCTCACAAACATTGCTTTTTGTGTTATGAACCTAAACTGAATCAGATGCTACAGTCTGGATGTAGGTGAGTAGACTGTTTCACTATACTGTGATTGTCAGTCACTGTATGAGAGGCATGATCTGTCAAGTAAGTCAGACCATATCAACCAATTCTGCACAAGCTATTCTTCCAAATATACTTAGTCCTCGCTATAATTGGGTCCTATTTTTCTCTAAACATTCTTACATGTGATCTATCTTGTTGTAGATATTGTAATAGATCATATCTCCCAAGGATGTCTGCATCAAATGTCTCATTCACATGTAATTCTACCTTTCACCTGGGGGTGAGTGTTTGGTCCCCCCTTTTACAATTGGGCAGGCTTTTTATAGCTCCAACATACATATGACACTGTGATTTCCAGGATCGAGATACCACGACACATCTATCAGAATAGCAAAAACACAAAATACTGGCAAAACCTAATGGTGAGGATGTGGAGCAAAGAGAACTCTGATTCTTTGTTGGTGGAAATGCAAAGTAGTAGGTTCACTTTGGAAGATGATTTGGAAATTTTTTATACAATTAAGCAAACTTTTATCATGCAACCCAGAAATTGAAAAGTATGATACCCAAGAATTTGACCAGAGATATTTCTAGCAGTTTTATTCAAAATTGCAAAAAGTTGGAATCAACCATGAAATCCAGATGAATAAACTGGTCTATCCACATATCAGATTGAGATAACATGAAAAGTAATATATCGGGAAAGTCATAGAATCTGGGTTGGCCTCCATTATTTTATTCTTAAAATGTGGCTTGTAAACTGGATTCTCTATATTTTTGCAATTTAAAGCTTAATTTCTTTTCAAAACTACCAAAATTCACAACAACTAAAGAGAATAAATAAATAAACTGTGGTATATCCGATTACATATTATTTAGTGCTAAAATGAAGTGAGCTATGAAGTCATGAAAAGACATGGAGGAAACTTAAGGTGACTATTTCTAGGTGAAAGAAGTGAGACTGTGCTAATTCACATCATCAATAACATTGTTGTCTGATGGTTGGGAGGCATGTAGGAGGTGTACAGGATCTCTACTTTCTGATCAGTTTTTTTGTGAACCAAAAATTACTCCTCAAAATTAAAGTCTGTAGTTGTTCATTTGTTGTTTTGTTGTTTGTCCAAATAATGTATCTTCTAACCTGATGCTCAGTTTTTTTCTCATCCTTTGATACTGGGGGCACTTAACCACTGAATTACATCCCCAGCCCTTATTATATCTTATTTAGAGACAGGGTCTCACTAAATCACTTAGGGCCTCATTAAATTGCTAAGGCTGGTTTTGAACTTGTGGTCCTCCTGCCTCAGACTCCGGAGCTATTGGGATTACAGGCATGTACCACTGCCCCCACTTCAACATTGTTTTTAGAGATCATAATCACAGATACGAAGCACACATTGAGAGGAAGCCTAGCAAATATTGAGAGGCCATTGTACAGGTGCTCCAGAAGACAGCAAGGATAAACTGCTAAAGTTGGAATAAGGATGTCTCACAAAATATCCAGCCCCAGCAATCAAGTCACCCTCAGCCATTGAAGATTCCCACCAAGGCACCAGAAACCTTCAAGCTCAAGTTGTCCCTACTGAGTCCTACTTGAAGTGCTCATCCACAAGGCCTAAAATCATTGTTAATGCCATTAAATCTTTGGGTAGTTTATTTCTCATCATTGATAACTGCTACAGTTACTGATTAAATCTAAGCCCTAGAGAGGTCAAACTCTGCAGAGGGTTCTTACAAAGTCCCATTTGTGGATGGTTCTCTGAGTTTCAGCCCTCCATGAGGCACTATATGAATTCAGGACACTAGTGAAGCCCCATTTAGACTTTAGACTGGAATTTTCCATTTATGAGGTCAAAGAGAGACTCATAAAAATGACATCACAGTGGTTCACCTTGAAACTGAACTCCTTTTTTAAGAAAATGGAGGCTGAATGTGGAGATGAGAATAGAAATGACTTCAGAGAAAACAAAAGCATGAGAAATTGAATTCATTCTCACACATAAAACAACTGAACAGACATAACATAAGAAGCAACAGCTTTAAGGTATTAAACACCAGACAGTCAGGGCAACCATCTTTAAAGAGGGGGAATATGGTGTTCTACTTCATTGACTGGGGAGGGTCCTGGCCAGGACAGGAAAGGAGCAACTAAGGAAGGGTTCTGCAGTCTTTTCCAGTTGAAGAGATGGGATTGGGAATCCAGTGAGGCCAAAACAGGTAAACCAGTAACTGGGAGGAATCATGAAGAGGGAGGACTCTAGTGTCTAGTTGAGAGTGATCCACACATTTGTGTGGGGACACAACCTAAAGCTAGGAGAGAAGTTCCAGAAAGGAACTTCCAGAGTGGAAGATTGCTTTAACTCACCCAGCAATAGGAACAGCTCACAATCTCACTAGCAGAGAGGACAGAGGGCAGCGGGTAGGATGCTCAGAAGGGTGATGCTAAATAGAGAGCAAAAGCAACCTGAGGCTACAAGCAACCCGGTTGCCACCTTGGTGGTTAAACTCACTCTCAAATAATCAAACTATTTCCAAGCCACTTGTCTGCATCTAAGAGTTAATATCAAAAGAATGTTTATAGGAATGTAAAAATAAAAGCACCACACAAGGTACAATATGTGATGTCTGCCATGAAGCTGAAATAATCAGATATGCAGAAAAGCAGAAAAATATGACCAATATTGAGGAGAAAACACAATCGATCTAAATAGACAAATAGACCTAGATGTGACCAGAGAGTGGAATTAATAGACAGGAACATTAAAATATTGCTATAGATATAACCCAAATATTCAGGAAGGTGGAGAAACACAAGCATTGGTTAATCAGAGATTTGGAAGATAATTTAAAGGCTTAAAATGAACTTCTAGAGACAAAAAATATTCTGAAATGAAAATTATACTGGATAGAAATAATAGTAGATTGGACACTCCTCAAGAAAAGATTAGTCAACTTGAAGACAGGATTAGAAACTATCCAAAATGAAGCGTTCAGAGAAAAAAGACTGGACAAAAAGGTGAAACAGAGAAGCCAGAAAATTCTAAATATAAACTGGAAATACTGGAACAGGTACAAGGTGAGAGATCGAAATCTAATTAACAGTAATTGGGCCACTAATGTGATATGTCATTGAGTGATTAAGGATAAATTGCACTGGTAATTATCCACTATGGCTCTACTATTGTCTAAAATGTGACACACTTCTGTTGACTAGAAATAAGTACAGTCTTAAAATAGCTGTGCCTAGTTAGGCCAAAATGGTAGCCATGAAAGGTGAAATTTAGAGACATCATTCAATGTGCACAGAGTTATTATTTAAGATACAACAACTCCCACTTCATGATTATCATTTCCAATTATTACTTACTTTATTATACATTTAATTTTATTTTTTCAGCAATAGATAAGATAGTCACCATGGTATCAAATGATTTTTAAAGCTTCTTTACTTTGAAACAATTATAGATACAATGGAAATTATAAAGTTGATACAGAGAGAACCACTCCACTTCTCCAATGGTTATATCTGGTGTAACTTAAGGACATAACAAAATCAGCAAGTGGCATTGGGATTGTGTGTGTAGAGTTTTATGGCACTTGATCACTGCCGCAGATTGGTGAAAGCATCACCTCAAGATACAACACTAGTCCATTACCACAAAGAAATCCCTTTATAATCCACTAGTCTGCCTTCCATTTTCTTTCTTTTGTCATATCGGGAATGCTGTAGAATCTATAGTATAAGATCTTTGGGGGTTGGCTTTTATTTTTCAATATGATGCCCCTGAGATCCACCCAAGTTATTGCATATATCAGTCATTCATTCATTTTTGTTCCTGAATAGTATCCCTTGGTTTCAATGTATTACAATTTGTTTAATCATTCACCTATTGTAGGAACCTTGGTCCCAGGTTTGGAATACTACAAATTCAACTGCTATGAACAATTATATGCAGGTTTATATATTTGTTTCTTTGGCATTAATAATGCCCAGGAGTGTGATAGCTGAAATGGTCAAATGGTTTCCAGAACAGCTGTACCATTTCACATCCCCACCAGCAATGTGTGAGAGATCCTATTGCTTTACATCCTCACCCTACTTTGGCACTATGACTATATTTTTAGCTGTTTTGATAGATGTGTTGTGATATCTCATTATGGTATTAATCTTCATTCCTCTAAATTCCTAATGGTTACTGATGTTGAACATCTTCTCATGGGTGTATTTGTTATTTACATAACTTCTCTTTGAAGCATCTCTTTACTTGATTTATCCATTTATTAAACCAGGCTATTTGGTTTTGTTTTAGTTTTGGTTTTGTATTTTTATTATTGAGTTTTGATTGTTGTATATATTCTACACATAAGTTCTTTGTAAGATATGTGATTTGCCAATATTTTCCCAATTTTTGTTTTACATTATCTTAACCAGATCTTTTAGAGAGAAAAAAATTTAGTTTTGATGAAGTCTGATTGATTTTTTTCTTCTATGCATCATTCTTTTGATGTCATATCTAAGAACTCTTCATCAATTCCTAGAACCCAAGGATTTTTCTCCAAAAAGTTTTGTGACCTTATATTTCATATTTAAATATATGACCCATTTTGAGTTGATTTTAGTATTAGGTTTAGCTCAAGATTCCTCATTTTGCCTATAGATAGCCAACTGTTTCTATGCTATTTATTGAAATATTATCCTTTCTCTGTTAAATTATTTTTGATCTTTGCTGAAAATCATTTGACTATGCCTGTTTGAATTTATTTGGGAGCTATACATTCTGAATCATTATTCTATGCATCTAGTCCTCTTCCATTAGCACACAGTTTTGATTACTACAGCTATACAATAAATTTTGAAATCAGGTAGTGATTCCTTCTATTAATTCTTGTTCAAATTTCTTTAGTTATTCTTGTTCCCTAGTATTTTCATATCACTTTTATAATAATATTCTTTATATCTGCAAAACTCTTACTGAGATTTTGATAGGTATTGCACTGAATATATCTGTCAATTCATGGAGAACTGACATCTTTAATCTTTTGTTTCTTCCACCTCATGAACATGATTATCTCCTTATTTAGATATCGTGATATGTTGGTTTATAACTCTCGGTAATTTTCAGGACCCAAGCCCAATGCACCAAAACGCTTCATATTTCGAGTGATGGTAATGGAATTGTATCTTTGATTTTGGTTTACATATATTCATAGAAATCCTACACTGATTCTTGGACTTTTTCATTATATTCTGCATTCCTCCAGAAGTCATTGTTTAATCCTAGGAGAGTTTTTTGTTTGATAGAGTCCTTGTTTAGCCATTCACCCACTGCAGGTCACCTTTGTTTCCAGGTTTCTGTTTTTAAAAATACAACTGATCTGAACATATACAGGTTTATGTTTAAACATGACTTTCTCTGAAATGAATAAATGCCCAAGAGAATTGACATACAGGTTTACCCTAGCACTTTTTATGTAAATAATAATTTCATCTACATATAAGGACAGTTCTATTTCATCTTTTTTCAATCTACTTTTTTTTTCTTTTTGTTGTCCTGTTGAACTGTCTGGAGTTTCCAGCACTGCATTGAATAGATGTGGAAAGCATGCTTACTAGACTTGTTCCCAGTCTGAGGAAGGATTCATCCTCTCCTTATTAAGTAGGCTAGTTGAAGGGTTTTGGGAGACACTACCACACTAAGAAAGTTACCCGAGGGTTGAAATGTGAGACTAACATGGTTTTCTACCTTCTCAACCTGTGACCCCCCTGCTTTGAGCAATATTCTGTGCAGGGGAGCAGAGAAGTCATCAAGACCCTCTCCTAGAACAGTTCTTAGCATATGTTCAGTCGCCACTCACATTCATTTAAGGTCTAAACCAAAAAAGAAAGAATGGGGTTAAAAATATATTATGCCACAGTTTTCCATTTTAAGAAGGAAAGAATTGGTATTCTGTTCAGTTAATCCATATGGATTGATTACAAAATTGTTTTACCCAAGCTTTTTGCTCTTTGTTTGTTCGCTTTGTTTTTGGACTTTACCAATTATGATATGTGTTGCCTAAATGCTAATTAATTTATGTAACTGCCTATAATCCCCTTTTCTTCTTTCATAAATTTCTATTTGTTTTCTCAAGCTTGAATATCATTTGACTCTCAACTCTTATCTAATCAGTAAGTTTGTTCTAATTTCCCATTTCCTTGTTAAAGCCTAAAGTTTTCATTTTAAGTTGGTTATTAATATTTTTACAGATAATATCACAAATACATTTTTTTTCTCTTTTGGTAACATGAATTGAGCCCAAGGGCACTTAACCACTGAGTAACATCCCACCCCGTTTTTATATTTTATTTGGAAACAGGATCTCACTAAGTCACTTAGGGCCTCACTAAATTGCTGAGTCTGGTTTTGAACTCACAATCCTCCTGCCTCAGCTTCCCCAGTCACTGGGATTATAGGCATGCACCACCACGCCCAGCTACAAGTATATATTGTTTTTCAGCCCATTTCCACTTTATTCTAGTCTTAGATTTAAATACATACAATTCTCCCTACCATTTTTAGCATAGTTTTTTTCAATCATCTCAATAAAGCTTAGGTGAAGCTTGACTTTTTGTATAATCCTCATGAAACTTATCTGAATAAAATGCTCCCAGAATTCTTATGTTTCTTCTGTTTTCTAATGCTTTGATATGTAAAGAAATTTAAATGGATATGAAATTCTTGACTTTCATTATCATTGTCTTGAATATCTTCCTCCAGTGGTGTTTATTTGAGACAACAGCTATCATGCTGATTTTCTTTCCATTCTCAATAACTGACTTTCTTACCAAGAAGTTCCCAAGGTTTATTTATTTTTCTAATCTTTATATTTAACAACATTACTTGTCTTGTTTTTAGAATTGGCCATTCTGGATCAATTACTCTAAGTATAGAGTGGATTCTTCTCATAAATGCTTGAGTCATTTTTTTTTTTTCACAGAACATTTTTGAGTTTTAGTTTTAAATGTTAGTTCTGTGTCATTTTTTATTCTTCCTATTCATGGAATCCATCATTTATTTTAAGTCATCTTCCCCTGGTTCTGTATCATGAAATGTCTACCAATTGTTACTTACTTCTTTTTTATTGTATTACCATTTTCTTGATTCTTATCATGAACATATCTACTCTAACTTAGAGTCTTTGCAATCGAGTTATTCTTATTGAGATAATTTTTTTTTTTTTATTTTTTTTCAGTTAGTAGGAAGAATAGTAGGAAGAATTTGGTTGGCTTACCTGTTGGTTTTTCCTAGTTGTCCATTACCATTCTGAGGTTTGGAATTTCAGATACATGGCTTTCTTTTCTATTTGCAATGGCTTTATTGAATTAAATGAGATTCATTTTAGTATCCTATAGTTACAGTCATTCTCTGTTTGATGGTTCTTCTCTTTTTAAAATTGTTCCAGTTATTGCACTGTCAGGTTCCTTTGTGTGAATGCTCATGGTGATGTTTTCATGATTTCTAAATTCCATATCCCCGGGGTGGGGGTGGCAGTTATGTAGTTTTGGTAGTTCCTTGGTTCAAGAGTGCCCCCTTCTGCTGCTGCATTAGGCACACTTTTATTCAATAAATGGAGTCTGGTGTTGCTATTTTTAAATTGGTTTGCTTTCTTCTGATTTTTTAAAACTAATTTGATTCAGTAGAGTCTGTTTCCTTCTTTTCCTTTATGACCAAACCTCCCAATTGTCTTCCCCTTCTCAGAGGTGCCCTCCTACTTCTCAGTGCTGCCATCCCTGCACACATGTGGACAGGACAGCTCAAAGCCCTGCCTGCCAGGGCCCTGGATCATTAGATCTCAGTTTCCAGTATTCACCTTTCAGGAACAGACCTCTTCCAACTGTGGACAAATCTAGTTTGTCATCTGTGTTCATCACATTTAGAATGCAGCCACACTCCTCTCCTGGTCTTGGCTCATAGGTCTGCTATAGGCTGCTTATTTCCCTATTTTCATGCAAGTAAAGTGTGCCTTATTTTTTTTTTCTCCTAGTTCTACACTAGCATGGGTTCTGGGCAATTTTATTGATCATCCTTGATGATCTCTGTGACTTTCCCAGGACATGTAGAGAAACTCTTCCCTTTATTTTACAAATGCAGGCAGACTTTCCACAGGCTTGATTCCTCAATGTAACTTAAAATTCATCTGAAAACATCTGATCTAGTAATTTTACTTCTGTGAAGTGAAACTAAAGAAAACCGTGGAATCAAAAAAAAAAAAATGTACAATGACACTAAAGAAACTCTTAATTATAACAACAAACATGAAATAAATAGCTGTTCAAATAAATAAAAATAACTTGCTACAGGCGTAGTCTAAAGAAGTTATCCTTTACAAATTATATTTGTGAAAAATAATGTGGAAAATATTCTTATTAATTGGAAAATTAAGGCACAAAATTTTATATCCAATGCAACTTTATTTTTGGTTATTTATGAATCTATAGAGATAAAAGGCAAGAGGAAACTACTAAATGCATGGGCATTCAGTGGGATGGTAACTGATTACATTTCTTTACATGTTTTCATGATTTAAAAATTCCCTTGAATTTCCCTCAATGTGTATTTTTTTCTTTGCTTTTCTTTGCACTTAAAACATACATATATATACACACACATATGCATTGTGGTGTGTGTGTGTGTGTGTGTGTGTGTTTAGAAAGAGAGAGAGGTCTTTTTAGAAAAACAACTTGAAATTCCAAAAGGCAATGATAACAAAAAAATAAGAACACCAAGAGAAACAAGAAAAAATTTTCTCATATGCCAAAGATAATTTATTAACATGAAATGAAGGCATAAACCTCATTCATGGCAACTAGTAAAAAATTTTTACAAATCAAATATTGAAGTTACAACAAGGTTGATTTATTATAAAAAATGAAAAAAACTTTACTGTGGAACATAATGAAATATGTAAATTTTGAATAACTGGATTTATTTGTGGTATTTATAGATTAAAAAAAAACTTGAAAATATAAACATGTCCCTTCACAAATTCATCCAAATGGTTAGAAAAGCGTCTGTGGGTAGCATAAAGCTAAAATCATAAATGGAACTTCCCTTAAGAGCATAAGAGTAAAAGGACACTGCGCCATTTCTGAAACCAATATATTCTGTGCCTTCAGTAACTAAAAGGACTATTGTCATAAGTTAGCATTGATGGGAATAATGGTAAATGAAACAGGTATGAAAATTTCATAATTATAAAAATTGTTTTCTAAATAGGCAGGGGAAGTGTGAAGTACAATGCAAACACTTTGGAAACAAATGGGTATTTGTTCAGAAAAAAGAAGCATAATAGATTACAATAACTCTGGTTTTTAAGTAGTAGACAAAATTTAGTGTTTGTCACTTCTCTTCTTTACAATTCCCACTTTTAAAAGTAATAATAAAAGATAATGAGAAACAGAAACCCAAACTCTATTTTTAATGTGGATAATCTCAGTCCACAAAATATGAGAAAGTGCTGCCTGATACAGTAAAGATGAGACTTGAATATGCTATGATTCTGAGAGTTAAGGCCTTTAACACAAACCTCAGAAAGAATGGCCAGGTCAACAAACTCTTGTTTGGATCTACAGGCGTATGGATGAGGTAGAAAATGGCAGTGGGGCATTACCTGAGAATCCCATCTCCTCAGCACTCACATGTTATTGAGAAAAATTCCCTGCAGATGGCAGTCTTTTTTAATTTGCACCAACCCGCTACCTATTTACCTGTTTGGGCTCTGAACCCATGACTACTCCCAGTAGAGTCAGATCACTGCCAGGTGTTCCAAGATGGAAGTAAAGGGAGGGGAAGATCTCTCCAAGGAAGGCGGGAAGATCTCTCCAAGGAAGTTTGAAAGACACAGAGTGAGAAGGCCCCAAAACAGTGCCAGCTGTCACTGGCACTTTATCACTCTCTGAAGAGTCAGAGATCTCAAGTATCAGAATGTCTAATAGCCTGCCTACATCACCTTCACACCAACAATCTCCCCTGTGGAAAGGAAAGGTCATCTATCACTCCCCTCATGGTAAGTGGCTCCTCCTCTTCCTTTCCACTGAAAGATGCTACCAAAGTTTGTGGGTATTTGTTACCACCCTTACTCAGAACAGAGAGAGAGACAGAGACAGAGAGAAACCTGAAAAGAGATTTCTTCTTAAGTTAAAATACTTTTAAAGAGATGTCATAAACACACATATCTAGTTTCATTTTCTCCTGAACCTGATTGTATTATATTTTTAGACTCTAATTTGGAAATTAAAAAGAATATGACATAAACCATTAAATCTTAAAACTTGTTAAAATATGTCTTTAGAAATGCTTTATTTCTGGAACGGAGTTACCCAGCATTCTTCCCGTGCTGTGGCTGCCAACTATGTGACTGATACCACCAGAGCTAGCTTCTGTATGCTAATCCTCCTGATTGGCAAGACACAGCACTAGGGTTCTGATTCTTCAGCACAGGCTCCCTGAGTGAGAGGCAGAAGAGTGTGGCCTACCACTGAGGGAAGAGGGGAAATGTTCCAGCAAACCTGCCCAGAGAGTGACTTCTCTCACCTCAAAGCACCACATGGTGGTTCCCAGCATTTTGTACATTCTCAAGTAATCTCTTGACACCAATCTTTGGTGCAGGGATTTCAAATATATCCATGGGACGCAAGACAGAAATCTTACTAGTAAAGCCGCAGAATGTAGTGCATTGCTCAGATATTAACAGAATATAATAAAGTCAAAAAGATTTGATCTTAAAGCATCTAAATTTAGCAAAATTTTCAAAAGAATCATATTATTTGACAAATTTTTGCCTTAAAGTGTTTGTTGAATGAAGACAGGCTCAATGGGACCCCCAAAAAGACATTATCCATAAAAATATATTTATCTAATCTGAGCATACTAAGTACCTTAATACATAAAGAAAATGTTTTCCCTTGTAAAAATGTTAGTAAACAAGGAAGTTATTTGAAAATATTGAAGATTTTAAATTTATTACCAAAAACGCCCAACCTTGAAGACTTCAGGTAACTTATGGACAGAATTTTAAATAAGATATTAGAGGCATGTAAAGAGAGAGAAAATATAGACCAGAAAAATATATGCAACATATTAGACAAAAATGTCTAAGAAACAAAACTATGTAAGATAATAACTATTCTGTATGTCATTTTAAATGTTCAGAAAGCAATAGAGAAATTTTGTTTCAAAAGGAAAATACAGTGATTATTGTTAGGAATCAGAAAAAAATTATAAAGACAGAAGTAAAAGTATTCATTATTCAATAAGTAAACATATATGAATAATTACATCATTTTAATTCTTTTTAGTTTCCCTTTCTCAGAATGTTTCCTTTTTTTAGGTATTAAGACTTAACTATAAAGCCACAGTAATTAAAATGATGTGGTATGAAACAAGGGTAGGAAAAAATATCACAATTAGATAGAATAGAGAGACTAAAAGCAGAGCTACAATAATATAAATGTAGATTTTAACAAAGGGAAATTTCAGTGAAATGCAAAAATGGTCTTTTCAATACAATGTGTGAGATCACTTGGATTTCAATGTGGAAAATATGGTCCTGAACCTTCCTCATATAATGCACAATAAGCATTTAGAGGTTTTGAAGATCCAAATAGTAAGGGCATTGTAATAAAACTTTTTCAGTAAATAAAATAAAGCATAGGAGAAAATATTAATAATCTTGGGGAAATAGAAAATGGGAGAAATTATTCCCCAAAATAAATCTTACACAAAATTTATCAAGAATGTTTGTATGTAATTATGCATATAATCAATACAAAAAGAGACAATACAATAGAAAAATGAAAATGTATTTTACTAAATGAAGGAGATCCAAATAACAAAAAAGCAAATTAATAGATTTTCATCAAGAATATACATATTAAAAAAGTAGTTTGAGACCATCCCATTTATTGATTTTTGATTTAACTTCTTGCACTTTAGGCATCCTATTAAGGAAGTCAGGTTCTGGGCTGAGACTGTGAAGATTTGAGCCGACTTTTTCTTCTAGTAGTCACAGGTCTCTGTCCTAGTGCCTAAGTCTTCGATCCACAGTGAGTTGAGTTTCAATGCAGGGGGAGAGATAAGGGTTGAATTTCATTTTGTTTGTTGCATGTGGCATTTCATTTTTCCCAGCACTGTTTGTTGAATAAACATTCCTCCAGTGAATGTTTTTGGCACCTTTATCTAGTATGAGATACCTGTATTTATGTGGGTTTATCTCTGCGTCTTCTATTCTGTACCACTGGTCTACCTGTCTGTTTTGGTGCCAATACCATGCCACTTCTGTTATTGCAGCTCTGTAGTATAATTTAAGGTCTAATATTGTGATGCCTCCTGCTTCACTTTTCTTGCTAAGGATTGTTTTGGCTATTCTCAGTTTCTTATTTTTCCAAATGAATTTTATGATTGCTTTTTCTAGTTCTATGAAGAACATCTTTGGGATTTTAATAGGAATTTCATTAAATTTGTATAACACTTTTGGTAGTATGACCATTTTGACCCCTAAAGCTCAAGAAGTTAAATCAAGAATCATGAACTCAAACTAAAAAGCTTCTCAGCAAAAGAAACACCCAATAATGTATAGAGAGAGCCTACAGATTGGGAGAAAATCTTTACCACATACACCTCGGATAAACATTAATCTCCAGGATATATAAAGAAGTCAAAAAATTTAACACCCAAAAAACAAATAACCCAATCTATAAATTGGCTAAGGAACTAAACAGACATTTCATGGAAGAAGATATACAATTGATCAATAAGTTTATGAAAAAATGAACATTTTTTCTGCATTTCTCCAGATCAAAATTACTCTAAGATTTCATCTTATTCCAATCAAAATGGCAATTATCAAGAACACAAGCAACAATAAATGTTGGCAAGGATGTGGGATAAAGGTACACTTGTGTATTGCTGGTGGGAATGCAGATTGGTGCAACCATTATGGAAAGCAGTATGAAGATTCCTCAGAAAACTTGAAATGGAACCACCATTTGACCCAGCTATTCCACTCCTTGGTTTATACCCAAAAAACTTAAAATCAGCATACTACAGTGATGCAGCCACATCAGTGTTTATAGCAGCTCAATTCACCATAGATGAACTACGGAAGCAACCTACATGCCCTTCAACAGATGAATGGATAAAGAAAATGGAATATTACTCATCCTTAAAGAAGAATGAAATTATGGCATTTGCAAGTAAATGGATGGAGCCAGAGAATATCATGCTAAGTAACATAAGCCAAACCCAAAAAACCAAATGCTGAATGTTTTCTCTGATAAGTGGATGCTGATCCATAATGAGGGCGGGCAGGTTAGGGAAGAATGAAGGAACTTTGGATTGGACAGAGGGGAGTGAGGGGAGGGGAGAGAGTGTGGGGATGGGAAGGACAGGGGAATGAGATGGACATTATGAGAAAGAGCCTATATACATGTATGACTACAATACCAGTGTGATTATGCACCAACAAATGGAGGAATGGAAAAGTTGTGCTCCATTTGTGTACAACGTATCAAAATGTATTCTACTGTCATGTATAACTAATTAGAACAAATTTTTTTAAAGTATTAAATATCTATATCAAAGATAAAATTTAATTTTGAAAGGTTTTTAGTAATTTCATGTCTACCTCTTGTTCCCTCTTACATACCGGAATCTCTCTCGACTGATGAACAGCATTCATTTGAAATTTAATGTTACTTTAGTTTTATTTTTGCTTCCTTCAAAATTAAAATTTATTTATTATTTTAAAAATATGATGCAACACTAATTTATGTATAACTGAAACTAAAACTTTTAATTAAATAATGAATGGCAAAATACTTCCTTATAACATAGGATTTCTGTTTTACACTTAGAGAAAGAATGCAATTATACAAGTGTTATTATAAATCATCCACTATACATATAAGAAGGAAAATACAAGCAAAATAAATTGATGAGTACATTCCTAAATTTATTTTTCTTTAGATGGTCATTCTTCTATTTATGTTCCAAATAGTATTTGTTGATATCCTCATATTCCCACACAGTATTATTGTCCTTTGTGCCATCAAGAGCATTGATCATGCCGCATCATGTGGAAGTATTTCACTGCTACTTCTGGGAATTTTTTTCAAACCACTTACACCTCTCTGCAAGTTTTCCATTTTCTTGATTCTAAAATAAAAGCATGGACGCAGACTCCCTCCTCAAATGGTTCGTGAAGGTTTTGCTTACTGATACACTGAACCTGACTTTCCTGTCACAAAGCAGAAGAACAAGCTCTGTGCATGCTCATTCAATGACTACTCTCTGGCAGACAGGGACTATGATACTCATCTGTTCTAAGGCCCATCCTAATTTCAGAGATACAAAAATATGAGATTCTATGAACATACATAGCTTCTATTTCTTTTCTTTCTTCCTTCTTTCCTTTGTCTTCTTCCCCTCCTTTTCCTTCCTCTCACCCTCCCTCCCTTCATTTTTTATTCTAACTCCTTTTTCCCCTCTTACTTTAACTCTGCATAAAAACCAGCTCAATGAGAATAACATAGAAGAAGTAATTTGAAGGGGAAATAGGCACCAACTTTAAATTTGCTTTGCATTTTTATAGAATGGCAGCTTTGAGAATTCAGTAATACTGAAAACACAACAAACTTCCCACTCCAGGAGAATAGCATTTCACTTGGAATGCATCTCCAAAAACACTTGTAAATTATATTACTTAGATTCTGTAGGGACTTACAAACTCATAAAGGAGATAGAAATACAATCCAAAATAGCCAAGCCCCCATGTAGGAGGTATTTGGGTTTAAATTCTTCCTTTTTTTCAACTGTTGAAGTACTACAGAGTGGGGGCATATTATTGGACAAAACGTGAGAAGTAGTTTATGCATATGCAATTTTTCATAATGGTGGGTTGTAAAATTTTAGCAATACAAAAAAGCAGAAAGTTAGCTGTTGCTGTTTGTTTTTTTCCATTTCCTTATTGCATAGCCTCCGGTTCCATTTCCTTTTGGCATAACATTTCCTGCCAGTGCAAATTTCTTACATACTCAAATGAAATCATGATATAAATAAATACAAGAAGTAAGCTTAAGATGGAATTTAATGTGCAATTTAGTTTGTATTTTTTAAAAAGATAAATTTATATCTCAGGATTACAAAATCCATGGTAATTATAAATTGGACAATGATCGCGGTAAGATTTCTAATGTGACATATTTAAAAATTTAACACAAAAATTTAAATTGGCATATCATAAAATTAAAGTAATTTAAAATATATACCAGTTTTATTATTTCATGTGTAGGATTAAAAACCTACAAAATAAAAAATAAGTTTCCATTTTTTCTAATTTTGTATATATGTTTGAGTGCATCTCAGTAGCTGGATGGTTGCTACTTTTTATGACATGAGAGATGGTGTTTTAGTCAGCTTGTTCACTGCTGTAAGACCCGACTAGAACAATTGAGAGGAGGAAAGCTTATTTGAGGGCTCACAACTTCAGATATCTTAGTCCATAGAAGGTGGGTTCCATTCTCAGGGCTCAAGGTGAGGCAGAACATCACGGCAGAAGAGTGTGGCAGAGAGAAGTAGCTCACATGGTGATCTGAAAGCAGAGATAGAGTCTCTACTTGTCAGATACAAGTATATACCCCAAAGCCATGTCCTCAATTCCCCCTCCTCTAACCACACCTTATCACTTCAGTTACCACTCAGATAATCCCTATCAGGAGATTAATTCACTGATTGGGTTAAGACTCTTACAACCCAATCATTTCTTCTCTGAACCTTCTTGCATTGTCTCGTGCATCTGTTTTTAGGAAACACCTCACATCCAAACTATAACAGATGGCAAAGTTCCTCATGTTTGGCCCTGTAATGTGGAATCTTCAAATCTTCCATGAATCTAAGTTTTGAGGTCATATTGACTCTCTTCTTTTAATGAAAAAAAAAGTCCTGCAAATTAAGTAATGAAAATGACTTAATTCTTATGAACAAAATGTTCTCAATTACAAGAAAAATAATTTTTGGAAAAAAGCAATAACTAATAATTAAGTTCGCACATAATGAATCTGGAAAATCCAATGAGGTAATAATTTTCTGCCTAAATGTTGCCAACATCTGTCACCATGAAAGTGTGTTCATAATAAACTGCTATTTTTAATGACCCAGATATGAAAAATAAATTAAGAATTAGGATTAAAAATTGGGGGATGTAATAATGGGAGACCATTGTTTTTCTGAAATTAGTATATAGCCTTGCACATGCCTCAGAGTGTCTATCTGAAATAATTCTGCATAAGAGCATTGATATAGATAGGTTCAAAGCTTGGTTACAATAACATGAGAGTTGCTCAGTCTGGCTCAACCTCAGTTTCTTTACCTGCATAATGTGAATATGAGTTCCTATTCTTAAGAATATTGAGAGGTTTGTGTGTATCAATGTACATAAACCCGTAAGGCCTTTATGTTCAGAAATGGCAACTCTTAACAATAGTTGTATTAGTAATAAGACTACAATGGCTACCACTGAAATAATACTCTCAACTTTAGGAAGAACATAAGGAATGATAATTTTGACTCTAAAAATCTTGTTATTGGAAACAAAATTCTTCTTTGGAGGATTGTTTTAGTCAGCATTTTTGCTGCTGTGACTAAAAGACCTGACAAGAACAATTTTAGAGGAGAAGTTTATCTGGGGCCTCGTGATTTCAGAGATCTCAGTCCGTAGATGGCTGGCTCCATTCCTTTGGGGCTCACAGTGAGGCAGAACATCATGGCTGAAGAAAGGAGCTGGGAGCATGGCTCCAGGAAACAAAGAGAAAGCTCCCTCCACTCATCAAGAACAAAATATACACCCCAAAGACATGCCCCAAAGGACCTACTTCCTCCACTCACACCCTACCAGCCTATAGTTACCACTCTGTTAATCCTTATCAGAGAATTAATTCACTGATTGGATTAAGGGTCTCATAACCCAATCATTTCACATTCCAACCTTCTTGAATTGTCTTATATATGAACTTTTGGGGGAACCATATCTAAACCATAACAGCGACTCAAGTTAAATGTTGGGGATCTGTTACATCACAGCCACAGAGTCCAATTTAAGACATCGAGGAGTTTTTTCCACAAACATTTCTTTTCATTGCAAATGTTAAAATATGGTACTCAATCTTATATTGTATGACAAAGAAAGGGAAAATTGTGTTTTTTTTCTAATGGGTGTGATCTGCAATGTCGATCATCCGTCATCATTTCAGATTCTCTACATTTACCAATGTTTTATTCCCCAAAAAAATTCTCTCAAAATTGCAAATGGGAGGCCAGTAATGTCCACAATTCTAAGAAATGCACCATAATGACACAAAAATGTGAGGAAGGTGTGCTAAAGTAATTAGCAGGGAATACAAATGGAACACAGGAGATGCCATTATGCAAATAGATAGTCATTCAAAACCAGCCTTCTGGAAAAAGTGCAAGATCCTTGGTTTGGATTCCAAAAAGGGCATAGTTTTTAAAATCCTCTACCCTTCAAACTAAGTCATGTCAGTATACTTTTTCTGAAATTTCCACTTTAACCTCTACCACAATAAGAGAGGCCTAGTTATAGAAATACAAGTTTTGTGCTTCAAAGGAACATGTAGTTCCCCAATTAGCTTTGGCAGCAATAAAACAAACTCAAAATCTTGGTTCTTTGCACAAAACATTAATTTTTTGATCATGCTACGTGAAATTGGCAACATCAGTCTGAGAAGTGGGTTATATTTTCTTATACCCTCAACCAAAAAGAATGAACTGCCATGCCTGAGACATGCTGCTTCCTTAGGAAATACTCAACTGAATCCCAAAGGGCATTTAAAGTTTCTAGGCAGATGTGGCATGTGTCATATCCATTCACATCCCAATTTCTGAAGTATACCACACCATCAACCCCAATATGGAAGAGTTAGGAGATTTTATATATATATATATATATACACACACACACACACACACATATATAAAATATATTATTATATGTTATATTATATATATTATATATTTTATATATTATATTATAATATAAATTATATATTTACATATATAATTATATATTAAATATATTATATATATAATCTCCTAACCCTTCCATATATATGTATATAGAGAGAGAGACAGAGAGACAGAGAGAGAGAGAGAGATCTCCTATTGTAGAAGGTGAGAATGAACATCTGTGTAAAACAAAAACAAACACACTGAAGTCCTATGAGGAACTAATAACTTAGGCTGCAATTACCTGGGAAGATAGATTTCAGCAAAAGAAAACAAGAGTTTGGAAACCAATGAATCATCCTCTTCATCTCCAATCTTATCAATCCCTAAATCCCAAAATAAGGTCAGTTCAGTCTATGCAAAATCTTGTAAATACAGCATTCCTCCCACATTTTTTATGGCCATTTTCCTGGTTCAGGATCTCTTTCAAGGATCTCTTGCCTAGACTAGGATGGTCTTAATCCTCGTACTCTGGCCTCTGTCCAATTACTTATTATTTCCCTATTAGTGTCTCCATTTAAAAATCTGAACATGCCATGCATACCCTAAATCCTTCAATATATTTTCCCATTGCTTACTGGATAAAATCTAAAATCTCTGCATACTGAAGTGCTTCATGTCATGGTACCGACCAAACAGTCCGGCCTAGCTTCCTTTCTTTGTTTTGTTCACAGCTCCTGTTCCAAGACTCTATAACCTTTAGTAGTTCTCGACTGTATCTTATGCTCCTCATCTTAACACTGGTCCTGGTTACCCAGGCTGCTCGGCCTGAGTAACCTCCCTGTGCTTGTTACATATGTGAACTCTTGTTTATTTTTCAAGACTCAACTCAAAAAGCACCTCCCCCTGGAGTTTGCTCTGATTCTGTGTTCCCACTGAATTATGCATATATCATTTCAATTTATTAGTGTATTGGACCATAAACATTTATATAGATATACCCTATGTACCGACCATTGGATTCCCTTACACTTCTACTACTTCTTCTACTGTTCCTTTTTCATTACATGAAATAATGTATAGCAATGGGGACACATTCTAAGAAATGCATCTTTAGGCAATTTTGGCATTGTGCAAACATCATAGAATGTACTTAACATAAATAAAGATGGCTACAATGTTATTAGGTGATACAGTATTATGGGACAACTGTCATTGTGGCTCATTATTGACTAAGAATTCATTACATGTTGCAAGACTTGTAGTCATATAGTTTTTTTTCTTTTTTTTTAAATTTATTTAATTTTGATTCATTGAACACAAATGGAGTAAAGCTATTGTTTCTCTGGTTGTACACAAAGTAGAGTCACACCATCTGTGCATTCATACATGTACACAGGGCAATGATGTCTGTGACACATTCTGTTATTATTACCCCCCGACCCCACCCATCCCTCTATGCTATCTATCCTTCCTCCATTCTTGCTAACCTTCCACCCCACATTATGCATCATCATTCACTTATCAGAGAGGCCATTCGGCCTTTGGATTTGGGGGATTGGCTTATCTCACTTAACATAACAGTCTCCAACATCATCCATTTACCTACAAATGCCATAATCTTATTCTTCTTTATGGCTGAGTAATATTCCATTGTGTATATATACCACAGTTTCTTTATCCATTCATCTATTGAAGGGCATCTACGTTGGTTTCACAATCTAGATACTGTGAATTGAGCAGCTATGAACATTGATGTGGCTGCATCACTGTAGTAATCTGATTTTTAAGTCCTTTGGGTATAGGCCAAGGAGTGGGATAGCTGGGTCAAATGGTGGATCCATTCCAAGTTTTCTAAGGAATCTCCACACTGTTTCCAGAGTGGCTGCACCAACTTGTACTCCAACCAGCAATGTATGAGTGTACCCTTTTCCCCACATTCTCGCCAACACCTGTTGTTGCCTGTATTCTTTTTTTTTTTTTATTAGCTTATTGATTCATTGAGCACAAATGGAGTACAGCTATTGTTTCTCTGGTTGTACACAAAGTAGAGTCACACCATCTGTGCATTCATACATGCACACAGGGCAATGATGTCTGTCACACATTCTGTTATTATTCTTACCCCCCCAAC
>JAJEJO010001549.1:193441-216447 GCA_020662805.1 Glaucomys volans
GCAGCCTTTAAAATTCTATCTTTGTTTTGTATGTTAGGTATTTTCATTATAATGTGCCTTTTTGTGGATCCATTGTAATTCTGTGTGTTTGGTGTCCTGTAAGCCTCTTGTAATTGATTTTCCATCTCATTCATCATATTTGGGAAATTTTCTGATATTATTATTGAACAGATTTTTCATACCCTTGGTTTGTATCTCTGTGCCTTCCTCAATCCCAATAACTCTTAAATTTGGTCTTTTCATGATGTCCCATATTTCTTGGAGGTTTCGTTCATGATTCCTAACCATCTTCTCTTTGTTTGACTTTGTTTTCAAGATTAAATATTTTGTCTTCATTGTCTGAGGTTCTGTCTTCCAAGTGATCTATTCTGTTAATTATGCTTTCTATTGAGTTTTTAACTTGGTTTATTGCTTCCTTCATTTCCTTGTTTCCTCCAAGGATTTCTGTTTGTTTTTTTTCTCAGAACTTCTATCTCTTTATTGAAACGATTTTTTGCTTCCTGCAATTGCTCTATTAGCTGATTATTCATAGCCTGAATCTGCTCTCTCGTCACATCATTCTCTTCTCAGATCATTTTAATTATGAACATTCTGAACTCCCCTTCTGTCATTCTTTCTACCATGCTGTCTTTGGGTTCTCTTGATATATCATCTAGGTTTGTTTGGGACACTTTCTTCCCGTGTTTACTCATGTTGCTTGTGTATCTTCCCCTCTAGTAGTGCAAATCAGAGGGACTGCGATTTCCCTGTAGAGACTTAAAGTGTCCCTGCAGATTTCCAGTAACTCACCTGATGTTTGAGAGGTGCTTGAACATGCGGTGACCCAAGAAAGCTGCTGTTCCACTTCCTCCAGACCGGGAATGATGAATGCTTCTGGGCAGAGGCAGCCTGATGTTGATAGACAATAAGATACAGCAAGGTGCTAGACCCCAGGCCAGGGTGTGGACCTGGGCACTAGACCAAGTTGGGGTGGGGGCACAAAACTGTGCTCAGTGATGGTTGAGAGCCCTGGCAGGCCTGAGCTCCTCGCTGGGGGCTCAGTCGGTGGCAGGTGGTCACTCTCTGCCAGGGAAGCTGCAAAATGGTGCCAAAGGGTCCAAACCCCCCGCCGGACTCATATAATTTTCTTTAGATTTATATCAACCATATATCATCCACATCCTAAATGTTATCATTACATTCTCCTTAGTCTTCTGTTGAGAACACTGATCTTAATTTGTTTTAAAAACAATGCTACCACTCACTCTTATTCAAACTCTTTGTTTTTGATGCAATTGATAACTACCTTTGACAAAAAAAATAACAATTAAATGCTCAAGCAATTTTTATTGTAACTTTATGTGATTTAACCATTCTGCATTTTATTATCAGGATTGTGAGAAGAAACTGCAATAAAGGGAAAATACAGCTGAGACAGAGCTGAGCTTGAAGGATGGCACAAAGAAGTTACCTATGGTGGCTGATAGGTAGTCAAGAATTTACATGTATTTACATATTGCAGGTAAGAACGAGTATTACAATAGTTTCATTAAGCAAATAAAATGTTTATCAATAATGGAGTGAGTTTATTCCAAGTTACAACTCTTTGAAGTCTTCCTCAAATTTTTGAATAAACATTTTTAAATTAAAATCCGTCTTATGTTGCTATAATAATTGTTTACAGAAAATAATGCTACACATTCAGATAAGAAATTGGATAATTTAATTCAAGGAATTATATGTGCTATCATTGAAAAAAGGCTACCATCTCAGTCCATTTGCGCTGCTATAACAAAATATTAGAGACTAAGTTTAGGCAATTTACAATGAACAGAAATGTATTGCTCACTGATCTTGGAGAGGTCCATGGCAGGTGTGTGTCTAGTTAAAGCCTGCCAGAAGCCTCTGCCCATACCTTCTTTATGTCCTCAATGGCAAAACAACAAAAAGGACAAAAGAAAACACTGTGTCCACACAAAGCAGAAGAGAAGAAAGGAGGCAAACCCACTCCCTCAAGCCCTTTGATAAAGACTGTAATCCCAACCATAAGGGCTTTGCCTTGAACTTAATCACCTCTTCAAGGACCCCACTGCTTACTAATGCCACATGAAGATTAAGCTTCAACATATGAGCTTGGAGGAAGGTTGCATTCAGACCATCGCAACTATCCTTTGAAAGCACTTCTTTTTCCTTTGCTGAATGTGGTAAGGGAGACCTCCACATGCTGACTCCCTCTGTTTTCCTTGAGGTCATCTTCACCCTGAGTTGCATGGGAGCCCTGCGAAGACTTAATGCCTGTAAAGGCTGAGTTGCAAGATGGCACTGCTCCTTCCATGTTGCTGTTGGTATTTCTCACTTCTCTCCCAGTTCCTGTTACTTGTTGAAGAAACACAAATGCATATGTTTCTATATAAAGGTCAATGGAAGACAAAAGGGTGCCTCTAATCTACACCCAGGCTGTCCTCCAGACTTGGCTATCCTTGGTACCATGGCACTATTTATTTTGTTAATCTTTCACTGTTCATAGTTCTCTGTTTTCTTTTGCTAATCATAAAATTAAGTTCATCAGTATTTAACAGAGTTGATAGGATTCCCAGACGCTTACTCATACAAAGTCATATGAGACTGATTGACAAAACCAATTTGCAATTTAAAATTCAAATTTTAATTATTAGGCAGACTAGATATTTATTGTCAGTTCAACCAGTACATGCTCTCCCCAAAGTACTATAAACATGGTTTTAACAGAGGGAGTTAAACTATATGATTAGAATGTAATATTATTAGTCTCTGATAACATTGTGTGCTTCTTTAATATAGAAATCTTATTGAAAGGCTGACTGAATTCTTTAATTAACCTAGCAGGACACTTATTCCCTTGTACGGGGTCTGGAGGCCATGGTCAACTTTTGCCACTATCATTCTCCCTTTGTCACTCTTCCATGACTTAATGACTTCCATTTTTATTAACATACCCTTTCTTTAGATAAGTCATTAGTGATTTGAGCTGACCAGACATAATCTACTGACCTTAAATATGTCATGTGTATGAAGTTTTAAGTTTGCTTTTCAGTGACCAATACCATTTCCAAATACAGTATATCCAGGAGAGTGTAAATCACTCATCTTTTATTTCTGCTTAGCCCAGTAGCCTTCTCATCCCTATGGCTGCACACACACACACACACACACACACAGCCACTGACACCTTTGTCAGGTATGTAGAGATGACTCTGCTCATTCTCTTTGTCCAATCTGAACTACACTCAGCATTTTAAACTCTTCTTTAACTAGAAGATTTCAATTCCCACATCATTCCTTGCATATTCTCAAATTTATCTATATTCATCTTAGAGCATGATTCTCAGTATGAGCAACATTATTAATGTGTGAATAGAAGACAGCAGGATTACATGTTCCTATGCTTTCTTCCCACTTCACTGACCCCTTCATTTATCAGCCAGCTGGTCAAATTTACTGGTCATATGCTATGCAGTGACAACATGAAGTTAAATGAGGAAGGCAGGAACCTAGATATATGAATATATTGCACACACTTGTGTGCAATAAAAGAGTTGGTTTCAGTTTTTCTCATTCCAGGAACTCATTTCAGGAGAGGAGACAGAAAGGCCTCCCATCTCCTGGTTGAGTTGTTCATTGAAAGATGACAAGAAATTTTGAAACCAGAAAAAGGCAATAGAAATAGGAATGTACATACAACATTTGGAGGGACCTGGTATGATTGGAGAAAAAGTTTAAAATATAGGAGGGCAAGATATATATACAGAGCCATCAGGGAATCAGGACTGAAAAGCAAACCATGAAAGGCTAATGATAGAGGGCTCTGTACCTCTTGCTAAGGAATTTGGTCTTGATAATTAGAGGCAATAGAGAGACCTTACTGGAATTAAAGAAAGAAGGATCGTGTCATGTTATACGTCGATAAACTGCTAAGTGAGTAAGTCTAATGTGCATGTATGCAGAAAGAAAATGAAAGCCCCTAATGGCAGGGAGAGAGATATGAAAGAATACTGCAGTAGCTTCAATTAGGCATGATGAGGCATGGATACAGGCAGGGTTTGCAATTAGTTAGTGATAGAATGTATTGAACCTGGAGAAGGAATCATTATGGAGGGTAAGTGAGAAGAAGCATTCTGTGATAATTCTAGGTTTCTGCCTTGAAAAACTTGAAATTTGAAAGACTGACAAGGCCATCAGTGGAGGCAGGAAACTTAGTACAGAGAGCAGTTGGAACAAGGAAAGAAGTTGAGTTTTAGCCAAAAGAAAAACATCCTGAAAAAAAAAAAATCAAGTACATTTTAGAAGATAAAAAGGCAGTTTTAATCATCTCTTATATAAAATGTATTTTTAGAAGTTAAATATGGGAAGAATCTAGTGAATAAACTCAGATAACTTATGAAAACATAGATCTCATTATTTAGACCTTAGATATAGCATATAAATATCATGGAATTTTAATAAAGAAATTTAATTTAAATTTTATTCTTAGGAGTTAAGAGCCTTCTTATAAATGTTTAAGATTGAATATTTTTATACAGATTTTGCTTTAGGTGGGTTTCCTCTCAATCATGACTAATTTTGGGAAAAATAATATTTGAACATATTAATAATTAAGAGCCCTGTAGGGTTTTTTTTTCCCCTCCATGCAAAGGAACTGAATTAATGAGGTTCTAACATATTTGATAAGCATCCTTGAGTGTCCTGGTTTCAATTACCTCTCCATTAATAAGTGTTGCTTCATTTAGACTCTCCACTCAGTTGTCTGTAATTTCAATTACCAACTCTATGAAGAATAAAGTTTTATCTTGTCATTTAAAACTCAGGTTATATATGGAGATTGTTAATAAGCCTCCTTCAGTAAAATGATCCTTTCATCTTTTATTTTCAAATAATAATGTAAACAGGATAGTTGATTATCTTATGCCCATTGTAATCTTGACATTAATGGAAGGGAAGATTGCCTCTAGGGATGAGAGGAAAACAACACAAGAAATAGCAAATATGGGTTGAGGGCATAGCTCAGTGGTCGAGGGCTTGCCTGGCAGGCACAAAGCCTGGGATTGATCCCCAGAAGTGCAAAGAAAAGAAAGGAAGGAGGAAGAAAGGATGGCAAAGAAAGAGCCAGCAAATATGACTAAGGAAGAAGATTACTTCAGGGTTGGAGAAACAGCTGGAGACAGACTCCTATGATGTATGTCTGGAACTGAAAGCGGAATTGAAAGCAATACCCAACCCCAACAGCCCAATTATGCAACTACCATGTTCCAGATCCTGAGAAAAGGAATAACATGCCTTAATATACCCAAGAGGTTTCTCTTTATAAAAAACCAACATGCACGGTATATTAATAAAGAACTAAAACCAAGGAGCCAGTAACTATAATTGTTACTTTTGTCTTTTGTTCTATAGCATGACCAGGACACTTGGAAGCACTCTAAGTAGTGAATGAGAAGACAAATTATCTAAGGAGCTTTTGAGTCATCTCAGCAGGGCTCCTGAGGGCCATGGATACTAAAAACTCAGGAGAATTGACATGTTTGGGGAGCATTTCCCTGGGGACAGGGACAGTTCCTTCTCCACCTGAGGCAGATTTCTCATCTTCCCTCTGCAGGAATCAGTGTTAAATCAGATATTTAACCACCAGGAATGTTCTTTGCTTTTCTTTGTATGTACTCTCTGGCTCTTCTAGAGCCTCTCAAGAGTTTGGCTGGTCATGTCAGAGCATTGGTGCCCCATCTTCCTCTTCTGGTTTACTGTCAATCCCTCTAACATAACCTGCACTGTTATAGTCCACAACTCTCTCCTTTCTTCTGTCCAGATCTTTCTAGTTCCATTCCACTTGCTAAATGTGGGCAGTCTCAGAAGTCTTTCCAGTGTAAGTATCCACAAATGGACCTAGTCTGCCTCTGGATTCAATCAGAGGTCCATTTCCATAAAAAGGCCCTGATAGGTCTGTTAGGGTAATGGATAATATCTCAGAGAGGAGGGCTGAATGTCCAACATGTTCAGCCTTCCTTGTCAGGATCCAACTCCAGGACTATGAATCCCAGGAACAATAACAGGTGTTGCCCAGCATCTCCACATGCTCCCTCTAGGTAACTTCAGCTTCTATTACGATAGAGTCAGAATCTTAGCACCTGGGTGTTTCCTCAGGAAAGACAACACCTTGTCCCAAAATAACAGAGTGGCTACTTCTCCTGGGTCCCTCAGGAACATGGGCGTTCAGGAGTTGGACACCATTCCCTTGCATAGCTAAACTGACTGCTGGCTATCCATATCATCATGCCCTAAGTCTGAGATTCTCTAGAGTGATGCTCTATCCAGAAGCACTAACATTATCTGAATGCTTGGGCAAATGCTCTGACTCCATTCAGATCAACTACTGTTAAGTCCATGAGACCCAGGAATCCGTGCTTCACAAGTCATGAAGGTGATTCTGATGCTGTGATTCTCAAAATCGTGGGAGCTTGTTAGAAATACAAATTTAGGGGTTCCATCTTCCCCTACTAAATTAAAATCTCTAGGGATAAAGCTCAGGAAAGTGAGTCATAGCTCTCTAGTCATGTTCATTTGAGAACCATTACTGCATGTCAATGGGCCAATGGCCACAAACTGTCTCCAAAACTCTGTGTATTGTTCCTGTTCTACACCCTGCAGATAAATACAAGCTGGTCATGTTTCAATTGGGGGCTGTAATTCTGTTTGTGGCCACTTGTCTGCCTCAATATTTATTTATTTATTTTTTAAAGTGGGTGGCAGGGCAGAGAACCCCTGTTATCTTGCCTGGGCCTGAAAGTCTCTGGACAGTCAGATAGACAAGATGTAAAGAAACTGACTTCTCATTCAGTGCTGACACGTTCATGCTGATGCTGAAGCAGTGCTATTGTCTAAGACAAAAGTAACTTACTGAAAACTTTCAAAGGTGCAAAGATTGCTCATGTAGGCAGAGTGCTTTTGCTTGTGTTGGATTGGTTTCTGTCCAGAACAATTTCAGTGTACAGCCCTGTTGTTTCAGGTGAGCTGGGTACCATTTCTCCTTTTGACAATGTGTTTCTGTATTTCTCTTTGCAAAACAGCACATTTTCAGAATTGTGTCCTCTTTTCTGTTATTGCCTAAGTAAAAATTTCGCACATGGGCTCCTGCTGTTCTCCATATTACCAACTGTGCATGGGCTATTGATCAGAGACCCAGCAGCACAAACATTTTGCAGGCCCTGAAAAACTCTACTTCTGTGTTTTCCTGCTAGGTCTCTTGCCACAATTCTAAATATTTCAGTGACATCTTCAAGTTGTATTTCAAAATTCTTCTGAGACAATCTCTAGGTATCATTTTTAAGGGTCACTGGAAAGAGCTCAGTGTCTACAAAGCAAGAACATTTCCAGGTTTACATCTCTTGACCCTCACTTCTCCTTAAAGGAAAAAAATTCATTATTTTTAAGATCTAGTAGAGTCTGCCTTATATACCAATATCTACCCCCCGCCATGGTTCCAATTCAGTTTTTTTTTACTGATTTAAAAAAAAAAAAAAAAAGACCTTAGAGGCAATGAAATCCAATTCACCAAGAACTAAGCATGCTTATATATTTTTTCCATAACACTGAAGTATAACTTCCAAGAAGTAGTTTATTCCCTTGCAACAAATCTCATTCTGTATTTGGACAATCCTTGTGATAAAAACAAGTTCTGTCTGAAATCTGCCTGCTTTTCAGGACGACACAGGAAGATGTACTGGGAATTACACCTTTGCCTGACATGTCTAGAAACTAAAAGAAAAATAGGCTATCTCTTCTTTGGAAAATGAAGTCTAGCCACGTCCAATCAATAAGATATGTAATTTTGCCAATCTGTGACTCATTCTCCCTCTGGAAATTAACTAATTATTATTGCTCATATTTTCAAGCTTAAAAGTTTTAATTGGATGACACAATGAGGTTGGAATTTAAAAATAACCAAAGAGAAATATGACTATTTTGTGAAATATGAATTCTGGAAATACATGCTGGCCTAATATACTGTGTTACTATCAAGATGTACCCCTTTGAGGGACATACTTATTGCTCAATATGCATAGTTCTCGGTACTTTTATTATTCTAACTATACCCTGCTCACTTACTTTCTCTTGGAAAATGCTAATTTTCCCTTTTGCAGATGGTATATTATGATTATATTTATCTAAAAATAGATGGAAGTTCCCAAGAAGAAAACCTAAATAAGTGTAAAGAATAATTCAGCATTCCTTAGTAGCGTTGTAAGTAGCATATTTCTTTTGGGCAAAGAAATGTTTATGTTAAAAGCCTTCCTGCATTTTGGGGGAATAAAAATTTCCTTTTCTGATTGACTATACTACATAAAAGTCCTAAAACAGTTTGAAAATGAAATATATGATAAAATGCATTTGATGCTGTACATCATATATTATAAAATATTCAATGAATGTTTGAATAAATGAATGAATGAACTAAAATGTTTAATCAACAGACCCTCTCCTTTGAACTTACTATGGGAGGTGGTTCAGCAAAATTAAGATACTAATTCTATTTGACTTTTCCCACCCTTGTTTGAGACTTGTTTTTTGATTCACTGGTTATTAAGCTAATTATCAGTCTTGGTAAATTAGGCCTAAGTGCCAATCAAAGTGAGGTGTTTTACAAAGATTGAAACTGTATGAAAGTGTCATAAAATGTGCCCTATATATCCAGGCTCTGAGGTAGAGATACTGACTTCCCATGAATATATTTTGTTTACGAGAGTTATTCATGAACAAAATATATTTATGAATAAGATAATGCTGCTGCAAATCAAGTGTCTTATCTTTTTAGTTCAACTTTCAGTTTTTTAATATAGGAAGCGATTGTTAACTTATTAAAAGCAAGAATTTTTTACAATTAGTCTATGCAAAAATGGAATAAATTTGGGGGAGCAATTAAATGGATTATTGCTAAAAGATATGTGGAAGATAATAACAGTAGACATAATGGAGATATGCCTTAGTCCAGAAATATATTAAGAAAAACAATCAACTAAGAGTATTACTGGTCCTGGTAGAAAACCTAATTAAGAATTCTCCTTATTTTATTTCAACCTCATACTTGAAATCATTTTCACTGAACAAAAAATAAATGGTCATAATTAACATAGAAATAACTGATATATTAAAATACATACATGTGAATTAACATACATATATATCTACAATAGCAAGGAAAACACTGAATTAAAACAATTATTCAGATGATTTACAACAGAATTTATTTCATATCCTCTGCTTGACACTATTAAATGATTTTCTATCATCTATGAAATAAAGTCCAACCCTGTTAGGCTATACCAACAATAAATTTATTAGTGGGGATAAGTCTTTATTTGAGGGAGTATTAACCAAATATTACTCTCTGATTCCTTTATCTTTCACATTCCCTCAAGTACTATTGGAATCTCTTTATTTGGAAACATTATGAAGTATATTTTTTCACTGCTTTTTTCTTCAATATTTAATAGAAACAGAAGAATGACAGCTCCAGAAACTTTCAACTTTCTTGAGACCATCATGGTACAATTGATTATGATTAGGTCAGTTTCATGAATTCTCTTTGTGATTCACTCATAGCCTGATTGGTCTGCATCTTTATCCATTCACGATGATTAGGTCAAACACCCTTGATTGGAGCTTTCTTTTGTAAAAGCTTCACATAGATGGATGCACAGCCCTCCCTAAATGTCCTCAATCATTAGATGAATAACTTCCTATAAATAATTCACCAATTACTTGTTTTATTCATTTTATATGCTTATTTTAGAAAAATAAATGTAGAAATGCATAGAGAGGAGAAAATCAAACTCCAAACTATTCACCACAGGACAAATGTTCCACATATATTGCTGTATTCTTTCCTGTGTTCATATTGAGTTTGGATAGCAATGCATTCTATTCTTTTCATGTATTTGTACATTAGAAGAATTCCCTGTCACTACAGCCTTCCCTTACTCTGTAACATGTTCCACACAAAATGAAAAATATGTAATTTATTTTATAATACAATCATCAGATTAATGAATATTCATTGAGCTCCCACTACAGCACTATTTTAGGCTCTGGGCTTATATCTGAGAACAAAAGACCACATTTTAATGGAGCATACATCCTGAGGGTTGGTAGGGAGAGTTAAAATATAAGTACTTAAATATACAAGATGACAGGTAAGTGGTTAATGCTACAACAAGGATAAAACCAAATAAGATAGTGTTAATAATAATATTGTCTCTGAAATGGAATAATAGATGATTGTATCTTTATATTGTGCTTATATGTATTTTAAAAGTAAGCATGTCATCACCATATGACCCAGCTATACCATTTCCCAGCATTTATGCTAAAGATTTAAAGTCACCACATTACAATGATACATGCATACTCACATTTATAGCAGCACAATATAAACAAAATATCAGTCACATTTTTCAGTTAATAATGTAATCCTTCACAAAATCCTAACTTCACTCATTAATAAAAGCAAACAATATTGGAAAGGCTAGGCTAATAGCATGAATTTCAACAAACTTCCCTTCATAGAATTCTACCAGTCCAAACTCTCAACAGAAGATGAGAAGCATTCACTTCTCTCCCAAGTCATCAATCCTATGTATTACTTTATTTACCCAACACCTCACTGAAACAAATGGCATCAAATTGGATTTCTAAATACATTTCTAAGATCATGACTATGGCTGAATACTATTTATATATTAACTAAGCATTCCCATTTCACATTTTTAAAATTGATTGTCATTGACCTTTTATTCTGTGTTACATTTGTCTTCTGAGTGATGGAAGGAAATCTGAACCGTTATGAATATGAACCCAGTATCTGCCATTTGAAGTTATTTCTAAAAATTATGGGTAGCCTTTTAACTTTATTTCTTTCATCTTTTCATCCTTTTAAATGTTTATATTCACATCTATGATTTATATGACATATTTATTATGATATATGTGATATATTTATTATATATGAAACATATATATATTTATGTATTTTTTGCCTTTGGTGCTTTGCTTTAAAAAACCTTGACTAGGCAACAATGATACACAAGTTCAATTATAAATGCTCCTGTTTTTATAATAAAATCATCAGTTTTTATGAACAGGATTTTAGAATCTAATTTTATACTTTACCAGTTGGTAATTCTATTATCACAACGCTCTTGTAGGCTGCCATTCTATCTTCACCCAATTTTATTTGTGTTCAGAATTATTTCCAAAGTCCTTTTCTGTTAAATTAATCTTTCTGTTCATTCTTGAGCACATTACTTAATTATTTTAGTTTCATTATACATTTTAATACCTGTTTAGACTATATCACCCCCATATTTATTTTGAAATGTTCTTTCTTCTCTTTTGTGTTTATTCATCCAGATAAACTTTAGGATACTCTCATTTAATTCCAAAATCTATTTTGATTTTTTCAGCTCTATCAATCATATAAGTTATTTGTGCAAACATGATATTTTCTCCATGTATAATATGTTTTTCTGCTTATTCACCTATTCTGTTACATCTCTCAGCAAAATTCTGTAGTTATTTTCTTATTTCCTTGTTACTATTCTTTCAACAAACATTCTGTATCTACTGTATGCGAGACATTGGATTAGCCACTGATATGTTGCTGTGAGCTTTTAATAAAAACAATTTGACTTTTTTGTTTCAAGTATACAGACTCCTGAGCAATAGAAATACTGAACAATTTTTCAAAATAAATCACATGGGTATTATTAGAGGTCACATAGAAGATGCTATGAAAATAACTGTAGAACTTAAGCTGACAGGTGGAAGGGCCAGAAGAGTCACACTACAGCTGGAGCCTAAGGGATAAGCAGGGATAAGTGTGCTGGGAGAAGGTTGTACTGTCTACAAAAGAAGTGGAGATGTTCTAAGGAGATGGAATATAATGCAAGCCAGGTGTGTGAAACCACAGAGCACATAAGGAGGTACTGGTCAGAGAATAGGCAACACAAAAGGGTGGGAAATGAGGTCAGAGATGAGTAGGGGGTCGGATGCTAAAGAACCATGTGTCATGCTATCTGAAGGAGGTTAAAATTGACCTAACAGGTAACTGGGGAAATATTAGGGCTTTAACATTCTCTAATTGTGGTGTTGATAATCAATTGGAATCAAGTAGGAATAGAGACAAAAGACTTTTCAGAAACGTAAAAAGATTCATGCAAGGAGATGATGATGAACTGGAATAGAGGAGGGCTTGTGGGGATGATGGCTAAAACATGATTCCTAGTCACAGAGTCAGTCTAAGGGTTATTTTAGCAAAAATATTTATTCCTTTTAAGTAACAATATAGCTCCCCTAAAACTGCCGGTTCCCCTGAATCTCTTTTCACTTGATCATGAAGAACTTTGCAATATACTTACATTGTATGCCCACCATAGTAGATTATCTATGAGGACTTTTTAATTATGGGGGTGATAGAATAAAATATATTATGACATGAGACCACATAAGAGAACCCACTCACTGTCCTAAGACAAATTAGTAGTAATTTTAGCATAGCATTTGGAATAACTTGTTAATAGTCTAGAATCAGAAAATTGTACTTGGCTACTTTATTTAGACTAAGTATTCCAGTTGTCCCTACTTTCACAGAGATGCAAAAGGAAAAAAAAAGGTCTAAGTAAGAAATAAAAATCTGGATTAACTATCAAATACTAATTTTTAGGATTGTGATATTTTCTCTGGCTTTATTGTGACATGTTTTACATTAAAAACAATCAGCACACACAATAAAACCCAACAGAAATAGCTCACAAGAAAAACCACGTCGCTAATTACCATAGATGCATAAACCTTAAGTAAAACACTAGTGAAATGCCTAAGTATTAAAGTTTAAAAAGTGCAGTGAATAAAAATGTTTTAGGAGTGGATTAAAACTGGGAAAGTGATCTGTGATTTACATGATCAAATAAATAGACACAAATAGGTATGTCATAAATTCAAACATCACAAGCAGCAAGGTAAACCTTATGATGCCCGACACTAACCCTCACATTTACAGGTACAATGAAACCTTAGAAATCAGCATTAGAGGCAGACTTTTCTCAAAAGACTTTCACCAACTTTATATGCACATCTTCCCTGTCAGCTGGACTCTGCCCAGCCAGCCCTGTGTAATCAGAAAGTGTCCCTTTTGTGATTTATAACCAGTTTTCACACTGTCAGTCTCCCTTAGCAAGACCACTTTTTCTGGACAGGTGAGTTAGTGGGGAATGGGACATTCAGAAACTGCATGTTCAGCAGCCGTGTTTGCAGCTGCTCTCAATCACCGCTGTCATCCCGAGGCTGCTCCAAGGCCCTGGCTAAAGAGGGCCTGGCACCTGGATGTGACAAATGAGGGGCTCTGGGTGATTGCCATCAAGCAGTGAAAGGCAAGGGGAGTGAAAGGTTTGACTTACAGAACTACTGTACACAACATCACCTTTGTACACGTCATATCTGTTTCCTGCTTGCAGGATGAGTAACATTGCCAGGAGCAGAACAAATCCTTCCATGTACTGTTTCCAAAGGAGGCATCCTCTTCAAGGCCACCAACCAGTTGCCTTGCCCTGGGTTGGAGAGAACTGCAGGGTGTAGCAGCCTTTCAAAAGACATTGAAAATGTTCCTTCAGCTTAATTTTGTATTAAAATTAGATCCACTTTGAAATATGAAATAGCTGAAGTAACTAATTTGCAATGCTTCAGTGAAAAGTTTGCCAACCCTAATTAACTCCTCCAGTCTCACAAGATTTTTTCAGTTGGCCCAGAAACATGTCTATAAGAATTCTGAAGAGAAATTAAGCCCTATTAGTGTCACACTTAGTAACAAAAAGGCAAGTAGAAAAATCAAACTTTTACCAAGAGTGAATGTTAACCAAGAGATGGCAATAAAGGCTGTGTACCCAGAATAACACTGTCATTTGTAATTTATTAGCTCATGATGCATATGGATGTATGTCTTCAGGTATATCACATTTTAATTTCCGAGTTTGAAATGTTTGAAATGAAAGATAACATCATAAGAAGAAACAAGCCTTTTAAAACTTTTTCTCAATCAAATATTTAGATGCTGTTACAAAGGGATTTGGTTTGTGCTTTTCTTCCAAAGGGTTTTATGAAAATTAAAAAAGAAATGAAGAAAAAGGACAATTCAAAAATAAGAAAATCTGCCTTTGGTCTCAAAATTCACCTAATCCTTTCCCCATCATTCTAATGCTTGCGCACTTCAAAATCACTGAGTCACAAATTTGTTTCCTTTACCAATTACTTGAAGTTAATCCTACCAGACTTAACAGCCCTGAGAGATGAAGAAATACATTATTTATTACAAATAATTATTTCACCCTGTGTTCTTGGAAAGTCTGAAATTTTACTATAAGCCTCTTTTGTCTTGCAGCATTTCATACATCATGAAATTCCAAATTCTAGTAGTAAATAATAATGCCTTTTCTATACTCTTTTAATGAATATACCTTTACAAAAGAGTTGAAATTATAAAAAAAAAAGCCTTAGCAAAACTTACACTGCCATCATTATATCTGAAAGAGGAGAAAATAGTCTTTTCTTTGAGACAAAATAAGTGGCCATAACTTTTGGTGGATGCACCCAATCCCTTGCATGTTTGAGCACCGCCTACAGGCTCAATCTGAGGGAAGGTTCTGTTATTCTAATATTGAGAAGTCTAGTTAGTATAGGAATTTGATGCTCTTATCCAATATGCATAAATATCATCTTTCCTAAATGACTGCTGTATATTTTATACTTACTTTCTGTATTTAAGTTTGTCCTACTTTACATTTTTCTTTTTGTGTTATATATTTTTAAATAATTTTAGAGTCTGAAATTATTAGATAACATGGATCTCATTTTAGATTGTACAAGTTGCTCCTAGGTATATTTTACATGTGTATAATATCAAAGTTAACAACAGTACTTCCTAGATTCCTTTTATAAAATTCGAGAACTTTGATACATTTGCTCTACCACACACACCTCACCTTTGTTTTGTTCTACAATAACAATAGTCCTTACACACTCACTCTTTAAAAAATGCATTTCAGGGAAGGACTGTATATGTCGGAGACCACAAATTTTTGCCTCTGTTTTTATACCATGAACTTTCTCCCAAATGATTCTCCATTGAATTATTGCAAACATGATGGCAGTACTATCAGGTGGCAGATCTTCCCCTTTCAAAAGTCCCATCATAATTCCTATAAACTTGCAAAAATAGGGAAAACTGTATAATCACAGGAGACCAAGTGCATTATTCTATTTGTACTGTTGTATATGTTGACAAAACTACAGTCCTAATCTTCAGTAAAGTGAAATAAGTTATTCTCATAGAGAGTAAAGTCCACGCACAATAGGCAACGTAAGTCCTCCATTGGAGTATATCAAGATTCGATCAGTGTTTAAAAACACCCACACCCCAGTAACTGTGACCAGTATCTAATCTCAGAAACTTTGTCTAGAATGCAAGTACTATGCAAGCAAATTATACTGATGTAAAAACATTGTGTACATAGAGGATGTAGTTACACTGGAATAAGGAAACAGACACCCAGCATCTGAGTCCTCATGGTCATCTGTGCATGCTCACAGAGACCTAAGCCCATGTCTGCTTGCTTCAGACCTGTTCAGATCTGGTAGATCAAAAATATGCATTACTTCCCCACATTCCAGATTCACAGAAAAACATTCTACCAAAATTTAGCTTCCATTTACTTGACTCACTTAACAAATACCCTTATCGTCCACTTAGACATTCTGTTCTGCCTGACAGATGCATTTCTCATCATGAACTCACGAGTTGTCATTTTACATATCACACTCTATCAGCTGGTTTAATGTGAGTCTGCCAGTGAAAAATGAGCCTCCCCTTAGCTAATGTACAAAACCAGGATTCCAAGAGTAGGATACAGGGTCAGACACATGCAATACTGAGACATGCCCGCCCAATACTCAAGACCTTGAGAGTCTACTTTGATAGCCAACATCTTGGATTCTCATCCCTTTGAATGCATGAGATGACTTTATTGTAAAGTATATATTTGGGGCAATGATGATATGTCAAGGCAGTTTCACTGATTACAACAAATGTGCCACCGTAATGGAGAAAGTTGACATCAGGAGAGGTTGTGAGTGTGCAGAGGGCAGGCAGTATATGGGTGTGATAGAGCAGTGGTGCTCCCCTACGGTGGAAGCAGAGGGAGAGCAAGGAGAAAGGGAAACAGAGAAGATAAACTCTTTCAGGATACAACCCTAGTGACCCACTTCCTCCAGCAACTCCACATTTGTCTACAGGTACCATTCAATTAGTCCATTCAAACTAGAATTGACTGATTAGATTACAGTCCCCACCATGCAGTAATTTTACCTATGAATGTTCCTTCATCACTAGAAGCTTTTGTGGGACACCACATATCCAAATTGTAGCATGATTCAATCAGGCGAGTCCTTTCTAAGAGAGTCTAGCCCTCTTCTGAATGGAAAGATTCATAGTGAGAGATTTTCCTGCTGTACTTGAAGGAGCAAATAGTCCTGTTGTGAATTGCCTTTGGAGGAAGCACATGGTTAGAACCTCTAGCCTAGGAGTATAGAGCAATTTCTGGCCATCCACCAACAAGAAAATGAGGACTTCATTCCTAAAACCCTAAGGAATTTAATTCTGCCACAAATTAAAATGCACTTGAAAATGAATTATTTTCTAGTAAAACTACAGAATACAAGATGACCAACTTCTTAATGTCAGTCTGGTGATATCTGAAGCAGAAAACCCAGCTAAGCCATTTTCAGATTCCCCCAGCCCACAGAAACCATGAAATAACATGAGCCATGAATCTGTGGCAATTTGTCATGCCACAGTACCTAATGCATCTCATCATCAAAGTGACTTGGCCAACATCAATAAGACTGTTTAATTTTTTCTAAAATCATAATCACTTAAAATTATCTAGTGGTTTCTCTGTATCTATTGAATGATAACAAATTCATTAATTTAGTGAATTATCCCAGATTTTTAATTTCAAAGGTTCTGTTGAATCAGTTAATTTTTTTTTAGGGTTTGTTTACCCAAACTCATTACTCTTATAAGTCTAATTTTCTATTCTTATATTGTCCTACTTGGTTTGACAAAATAAAAGTCAGACCAACTACATGAAATGAATTGAGAAGATTTTCTCTTTGTTTTTCTCTATTTAAACACTTTTACTTGTGTAAAATAGAAATCATCTGTTTTATAAAATTTGGTGAGAAATCACTTATAAAATCACAAGCATGTTCATGTGTGCTTTAGAATTGAAATAACCTGACTATAAGCTTAATTGCTTCCATATATGTTGTTTCAACTAAATTTTTCTGTTTTCTCTTGGGCCAGTTTTAGTGTTCCATGTTTTCTTAAAAAATTTATCCATTTCTTCTAGAATTGTAAATGTATTATATTATTCATGATTGTCTAATTATTTTTAAATTAGTTTTCTTGTTTGTTTCCTACTTTTCATGCTGTATTTGTTTTCTCTTGTATCTCTACAATCTTTTCTTGATATTTTCAAAGAACCAGCATCTAAATTATTAATATTTTATTGTGAAAATTCTGTTTTCAGTGAGTTCTAGCCTTATTAAATTGTTCCTGTTTATTTATTTAGGTGTTGATTTTTTTCTAATATGAATTCAGCATGTGACTTTATTTCTTTCCTATGTTTCTTATTTCTCTATTAGGATTTTGGGTCAAATTCTAAAAAATTGGACATGTATTATTTTTATTATTCACTTTTAATAAATTTGGAATTTCCCTCCCAATATCTATTTAATCCAAGACATATTGAGTAGCATAATATATAGTTTCCAGATTCATGAGAAGTTTTAGTCATGTTTTTAACATTATGAGTAATTAATTTCCTATTAATTATTTAAAGTGTATTGAGGTTTCTTCTGAGGTTTAGCATATGCTTAAGTAATAAGTCCACATATTTTTTAATTGAGTTACTTATTTTTTCTAATAGCACTTTTTAAAAGTTCTCCTAGTACCTACAATTTAAGTTCATTTTAATGTAAATTAGCATAAATCCTAATAAATCATTTATTAATTTAATCATTCAACTAAGATCCATAACACTGTTAAATAGATGTCATAAAAACATATATTAAAATAAAAACAGTAATTACAGGAAATAAAGAAAAAAGGGTAAGAGTTTAGCTTTAAGTAATTAATAGGAAATTAATTAAAGACCTAACTAGAAGACCTGAAACTTTGAAACTGATAGAGGAAAACACAGTGACAAACAAAAGTGGCCTATAGAATGAGATAAAATATTTGCCAGCTACTCTTTCAACTAGACTAATATCAAGAATATATTAAAAACTCAAAAAACTTACTACCAAAAAATCTTCCAAATAACCCAATCAATAAATGGCTAAATGGACTGAACACTTCTCAAAGGAAGAAGTAAAAATGGCCAGTAATTATGTGAAGAAAGGTTCAACATGATTAGCCAATTGGGGCAAATGTAGTCAAATGTATATTGAGATTTCATCTCACCTCAGGCAAATGGCAAACCTGAAGAATACAAACAAAAATAAATGCTGATAAGGATGCAAGGAGAAAGGAACTCTTATACACTGTTAGTAAGAAGGTAAAGTAATATACTCACCATGGAAATCAATATGGAAATTCCTCAACAAAACAAAAATAGAACTACCTTATAATTCAGATATACTACACCTCAGTATATGTCTGAAACAATTAAGATCAGTATATTATGGAGATACCTAAATACCCATGTTTATCACAGCACAATTTACAAAGTCCAAGTTATTAAATCAATATAGGTGCCTGTTAATAGATGAGTGGATAAAGAAAATGTGACACGTGTACAAACAATGGAGAATTATTAAACCACAAAGAAGAAATAAATCATGTTATTTGCAGAAAAATGAATGGAATAGGAGATCTTCAGGTTAAGTCAAATAAGCTAGACTGAGAGAGATGGGTATTGCATGTTTTCTTTCTTATTTAGAATCTGGGGGGAAGAAAGATGACAGTAAAGTAGAAGGTAGACTACTAGAGAAGAGGAAGGGGATCACAGGTGTGTGGGGTTGGGGGGTTGGCAGGAGAGGAGAGGATAAGGGGGATAAAGGGGGGCAGAAAGGATCAAAATCTATTGTATGCATATACAAATACGCCACCAAGAAGTCTATTATACTGCATAATTTATATGTACTAATAAAAAATTTTATTTCAGTATTGTTTTAGTCCACTGGGACTGCAGAAATAACATACCATAAACTATATGACTTATAAATAAAGTAAATTTATTTCCAATAGTTCTGGAGGTTGAAAGTCAAGGTTAAGACACCAGCAGATTTGGTGTCTGGTGAAATCCTGCTTCTGTTTTACACAGGGCACCTTCTTTCTGTATTCTCATAGAGTGGAAAGAGCAAGGGTCTTTCTCCAACCTATTTCATAAGAGCACTGATCTTATTTATTTGGGTTTTGCCTCATGGACTAATTTCTTCCCACAGACTCCATCTCCTAATACAATTATCTTGGAATTGAGGATTTCAACAGGATTTTAAAGGAAAACACAAATATTAGGACCATAACAAATATTTACAATAGCAAATATATAAAAACAACATAAATATAGAAAGGACAATAAATGAATGAATGCATTTTCAAAGCAAAGTGATATTAGGCAAGTTTTAAAATATCACATTTTAATGACATGGAAGAATGTATAAATACATGGGAGTATTCTCATTATGTGTGAAAACATAATGAGAAGTATTAGTCTAGACTATGTGCAATAAAATGTAGTTTTAAAACAAGTGATACATTTATTTCTAACCACATAGACTTGTGATGTATATGGGAAAATATATATTTTTATTTTAAATCAATGCATAATGCATACATTGAGATATATACCATATGCACAATACTGAAATGTATCAAATATAAGGCACAAATATTTTAGAGTCAAATGCCTGAGTCAGTGTGTTTGCCTACCAACTTGAGATTTAATCTTTCTGGTTGACTCTAATTTTAGAGTATCAGTCACCTAACAGGTGTTTTTTTAATGAAGACTGAAAGAGATAATGAACTGAAGGAAGAATATCTTACAAAAAGTGAATGGGATTTTAATAAGTTTTAACTTTCTTCATCAAATTGCACTATTATACTAGTATTAATTTGATCATTTATATTATTTTTACTGCTACTTTCTTACTAATCACTTCCTATTGCTAAGTAAAATACTTTGCAGAAAACGTAATTAGAAAGTATACATCCTATAGTGTCTTAAATACAGAATTCTATTAGAAATGGTTTATAAATATATTTAGTATAAAGCTATGATAACGATTGTGTCACTACTTATTTAACTGCCTGCATATAACCAGGGTGGCTTCATTGGATCAAGATCCTAGAGGTAGAATTAGTAACGGCCTATCAATTTGTCTCTCAGCTTCAAACCCATTTCTATGCACTCTACTTTGCATGCCTTAGGCCGGGACTCTGCAAACCACATTTCTGTTTTGCTTTGCATACCGGCTCTTGGCAAGGCTCATTTTCCCTACAAAGGGTTACTCACTCCCTTTAGTATTAGTAACTGAATCTTGACTCATGTGCTCCTGACCCTCAACAATTGGGATCCTGCATCCTCACCCTGCTACTGATGATGAAAAAGAGCTCTGCTCTGACATCCTCACTTTGATCACACCACTGCAAAAATTTTTCTTCATTCAAAACATATTTATTAAGTACATATATTATACATATATGATTCTTAGCACTAAAGACAGTAGTAAATAGACAATGAATATACACATGCACATGTATTTAGGACAGATAGAGATGTAGATGGATAAACTGACTATTATTTGTTGGGAATAAGTGCTTTGGTCATGCTACTGTTACATTTAATGAGAGTTGAGGGTCTGTGATTTGGGAGTGGACAGATCAGAGACAGTCTATCCATGGAGATGCCAACTAAATTCATGGGGGACAAGCAGACAAGGTAGAGGAAATGTTAAGTTCAAAAGCAAGGTGATTAATATGTTTGAAGAAAATTAAGAAACAGACAAAACATCAAAATATTTAGTTGAGAAGTTCTCAAATGTTTGGTCACCGAACTTCTTATACTCTCAAAATAAATGAAGACCCTAAATAGCTTTTATTTTTATGTGTTGTATCTATTGATAAATACATATATATTGATTTATGTATATCTATTGATATATACACTTATGTATATCTATTGATGTATACATATGCACGCACATATATATTAGAAATTAAAACTGACAAAATATTTATCTATTAAATTATTTCAAATAACAGCCTTAATATTTAAATGGGAACATAAATCACACCTTACATAAAAAATAGCCACTTTCTCCAAAATAAAAATAAGAAGTGAGAAGAATATTGGTATGGTGTGAAAGTGTCCCCTCCAAAATTTCTGTGTTGTCAATGTGGTAGTAATAGGAGCTGGAGCCTTGAGGAGGGCATTCTGCCAGAAAGGCTGCTTCCTCATAAATGGGATTAGATGCCACTTTAAGGAATCTTAATGGAGGGATTTAATCCCTTTTACACTTATGCCATGTGAAAATATGGAGTTCTTCTGTCTATGTGACTTGGCATTTAAGCCACAGAGCAACACTCACCAAACAACTCAACCTGCTATCCCCTTGGTATTGGAATTCTCAGCCTCCAGAACTGTAAAAGGTTAATTTCTCATCCTCATAAGTTACCCAGTGTCAGGTACTGTGTCATAGCAGCACCAGTAGTAAAGTATCTTTATTTAATTTTCAAATCTGTAATTTCAGCTGAAAGGGAAGACAGCAGTGTTCTCATTCTCAAAGGTCCTTCTACATTCAGTCTCTTGCAATATAATGTTTATTAGAAGTATATGAAGGAAATCTGGGCTCATACAGATATACAGTTGAAAAAGAGGAGTATTTTAATAGATTTCAGATAATTGAGGATATTCTTCTTTGTTACTTTATTTGGACTCAATAAATGTAGTACCTTACAGTGGTGGTATCAGTTGCAATGTGGAATCTTAACCAGAACAATTGACTTTTTCTATTTTCTTATATTAAAATCCACTGGTCTATCATTTAGTCTGAATGGATAAATTTTCTAAGTCTGATATATAATTGCTTGCATTGGTCATTGAGAAAATATTTATTCATTGAGTTTTTCCACTTGTTCCCACATTCATTAATAACAACACAAATTTCATCAGCAAGTCTTTAATAGGACACTGTAATTCTTCTAACACAGATTTTCCAAAATTTTAATTTTCACTAGTTGTTTTTCTCAAAGTGACAAGCTCATCTAACTATATTTTTTTTCAGATTTATTTCTTCTTTTTTAATTTTTAATTTTTAATTTTTTTAAATTTTAGGTCATTGTACACAATTGGAGTACAACTATCATTTTTCTGGTTGTACACAAAGTAGAATCATACAATTCGCATATTTATACATATGCATAGGGTATAGATGTTTGTCTCATTCTATTATCTTTCCTTCCCCACCTCCTCCCCACCCCTCATTTTCCTCCTAACTATATTTTTAAATGACTGCCAAATACCAAGAGTTTATAATAAGGTTTGTTTGTAAGTTGTTATTTCAAGGAAAAAAAATAGTTCCATGAAAAACATCTAGTTGAACTTGAAACTTGAACAATGAAACAAATTATTTTCCTTTAGAAAATTACAATGTTTCTCTTATACAGCAGAAATGCTTTAAGTACACTTTTCTTTTTAAAATGTGAACAAAGGCCGAATATTTTCCCTGATAAGCGGATGATGATATAGAATCTGGTTGGGGGTGGTGGGAGGTGAGAGAGGAATGGAAGATCTTTAGATTATGTGGAGGGAAGTGGGGGTGGGGTATGAAAAATGATGAAATGAGACAAACATCATTACCCTATGTACATGTGTGATTAACAAGAA
>JAJEJO010001549.1:216547-283863 GCA_020662805.1 Glaucomys volans
TGGGGGTGGTGGTGAGAGAGGAATGGAGGATCTTTAGATTACGTAGAGGGAAATGGGGGGGGGGTATGAAAAATGGTGGAATGAGACAGACATCATTACCCTATGTACATGTGTGATTAACAAGAATGATATGAATGTACATCATGCACAAGTACAGAAATGAACATTTCTACCCCATTTGTGTACAATGAATCAAAATGAAGTCTGTAAAAATAAAAAATAATTAAATTAAATTTAAAAAAATTTTGAACCTGAGGATTGAAATTTAATGTAAATAATAATGTTAACTTCTTCATCAAAGACAGTCTTAAGTAATTTTTTTGTTTACCCAGAGAGTGCAAGGGAGCATAAAATACAATGACAACTAGTATAGATTCCTGTATAATTTGTATTGCATCCTTGATCTGTGCTAAGGTGTTAAGAGTTTTATCCACCTTTACATTTTACTGTCATTGCAAATATCAACACAGTGAAAGGTAAAAGAAAAAATAATGTCTTAGTGTGAACTTCAAAAATAGTTTTGACCTCAGTTGGAAGTGTGTTGAGGTTTATCAAGTGTTCATGAACTTCACCTTATGGAATGCTGAGTAAGAAAGTCAGGTCCTGATAGTCAAATAAGGCCTCGAAGGCAAGTTGAAAATGAGTAATGGTCTGCTGTGACTTATTTTGAAAGAATCTCTATGTCTCCTTTCTAGAAATCAAACAGATGGGTGGACATACAAGTAGGGGGCTATGACAGTAGTCAAGGAGAAAGCTGATGGTAATGTGAACTGATATTGTATAGTAGACAAAGGAAAAAATAAGAAGTCAGGTTTGGGATATATTTGAAGGAGAGTCAACATGTTTTCTTCATGGATTGAATGTTGAGAATGAAAGAGAGAAGTCAAGGATGATACAGATGTTTTTAGTATAAACATAAAAAACAGTGTGAATACTGGTGACATAGTTAAGACTGGCAGAGGAGCATGTTGGAGAGAGAAACCAAGAATCTTGTTTAGGTTTCATTGAGTTTGAAGTACCAGGGAGACATTTAAATGGAGATAAAATACATAGTCTGAAATTCAGAGAAGAGACTGAGGATGGAGTTGTAGAAATAAGAGTCAAAATTATATAGAAGGCATTTGAAATTGTGATGCTGAATAAAATCACTAGGAGAACTTTTTGAACATAGACAAAAGAAAGAAAAAGATTTCTGCACATTAAACCAAGGGACAGGTAACTATATGCTGTTTTTCCCGACTGAGACATTTTGATGGTAAAAGAATAAACTAAAAATAATTAAAAATATATATCTTAACATATTAATTTCTTACATTAAAAGTGTTTTAATTAGTAGTTATAAAAATAATTCCATTTGAAATTATTTTTAAAATAAAATGATTTCTAAGTATACATTAAGAAATATGAAAACAAATTTTTAAGGTTTTCTGCATATTGATTGTCTGATAATTTAAGAGAACATAACAAGGATAATTATTCCTGGCAATTTTCATGCATTTGAATGAACTACTTAACCTTATTCAGGAAGATTGTGGCAATGGCATTTTTCTGAAAAATCTTCATTTTCTGCAACTATATGTACTCAGTCATTATCCTTCATATAAGTTTTCTTAAAGTAATTTCTATTTTTAAAAAAGTAACTTCTAGTGAACAACTTCATAAGTTTGGGGTCTTCTGATTTTAATGTAACTAACATTACTGTAACTCCAATGATCAGTTAATATCAAGATATATTGTACACAAGTTATAGGCTCATAGTTAATTTTCCTGAGACATGTAAATTTAATATTTATTTTTCTTTGAACATGAAATTTTTAAAACTTTTTGCTGCTGCAAGGAATTTTTATGAAGGATTAAAAAGTCATAAGTCAGTAACATTAATAATTATAGATTCATATCATGCCATAAATGGGAAATTACTGTTCTCTATTACTTTGTTCTCCATAGCTCTGCAAAAAGACTGTCTATCTACTTCTGCTTCCCCTTCACACATTTCCAAAACAATTGCTCTTCCATAGTGATCCTGAATTCTAGTGCCCAAGCAGTTTTGTGTATCCCTCAAGCTGAGGAATGGGTCCTGGAGGGTATACCACGCAGCCAGCAGGGACAGCAGCATCCAGTAGCTTGCATCACTGAAACTGGGGGTATTGGTCCTCTAGCCACATGTATCTGAAGGCACTTAATTTTATCAGTAAGCACCTATAATGCTGTTCTTAAAAGGGGGGTTTTATTTATACTGTATTTGTGAAGGGTAAGAAGAGAGAGGTGATCACTGATCATGCTTTAGATTTAATTACATGATAAAAGGAATTTTTTTCACTGCACATGCATCTTATTCATGACTACACAAAATCATAGCAGAAAATGGAAATTCATGGTGAGGTAATACCAAACCTATTTGAACTTATTTTAATGCAACTATTAATAATAATGTTTTTAAAATGAAAAATCCTGGACAAATGCTAAAACAGATTGGGTTCAAGAGTTACATGCGTAGACCAGGAGAATTGGGGGGGAAATTGGGGGGATTATTTGCTATGGGGAGTTCATAAATATTCTGAGTGAGATGCAGTGGAATAGAAGTTAAATGAAGAAGTGGTAAGGAATAGCCAAGGATATGGCTTTCATAATGTTGTATAAGATCCACTCTGAGAACTAATTACTGAATTTTGCAGTGTGAACCTATTGGTTATTTAACAAAATCAGTTTTCATGTACCAGTAGGCTTAAAACACTAATAGGAACACACAGAAAAATCAGTCCAAGTGCATTAATTTGGATCTGGAATGTCCTTCCAAGTCTTGTTTTTAAGTCTAGGGTGGTGCTATTGGGACATAGTGAAACCTTTAAGAAGTGGAGTCTAGTGGGAGGTCCCTAGGTCATTAGGAGCTTGCCCTAAAAGGGACTTATGGAGCTGTAATTTCTTCCTCTTTTTCTCTTTGCTTCCTGACTATGAGATATGTGATTTTGCTCCACTGAATGGTCTCACCATGATGTGCTTCCTTTTGCTACAGGTACAAAACTTTTGGGGCCAGCTGATCCTGGACTAAAACTTCTAAAAACTTGATCTAAAATAAACCTTTTCTCTTTATAAGTTGATTACCTCAGGTACTTGTATAGTGTCAGTTCACTTACACAACAATACATATTAACGACTACCAAAAACAACCCTAAAGCTGGAAAATACAAAGAAGATCCTCTCTAAGAGTCTTCAGAGAGAGTAGCCACCTGATCACACCTTGATTTCATATTTGGAGCCTTCAAAACTGTAAAAGAATAATTTTCTGTTGTTTTAAGCACCTAATTTTATATGGCAATTTGTTTCAGAGCCCTGAAAACTAACACAGATAATAGTCATGAGTTGATGAAGGATGTTGGCTCTTGATAAGATTGAGGAAGGCAGTCTCGCAAAGGTAGATGACAATAGCATCCCAGAAGAGGGTGTTGGAACCCCAGTGGGAAAAGAAAAGCGTCCATATATTGTCAGAAACTTCAGCACCAGAAAATTTGCTGTATACAAGGGTGTTCATCAAATAAGTATATTAAGGATAAAGGAAACCAGGATTCCACTACTGGAGAAAAAGTTACAAAAATGAAAAAGGACACAACTGGAGTGAACCCACTGAGATAGACTTGAAACTAGATATCTTGTGAACTTATAGTACTTAACATGCAAAGATGGATAACAAAATTAACATAGATATGAATATGGATTATGAGGAGTCTATATGTCCATGTGTGCATGTACATACCTGAGAATGTGTGTGTCTATCTCTGGGGGTGGACAGGGCCAATAAAAACCCACTAGCAATAAAGACACCTACTTCCCAGATCTTAGTTCCTTGATATCATCTCTGAAAGCAACCAGAGCGCCTTAGAGAAACAGAAAATGCCAGGACTAAGAGAAGTAAAGTATAAAAGTATGAGACCAGAGCATACTGTACCAGAAGTCACAGAAGTGTTGGAAACATGCAGAATATGATAAAGGTACAATAAAACCAACTTGAAAGGTCTCCTACTTCCCAAACACCAGTATTGTTGCAAACACCAATATTTGGACAATTACTGAAAAAGGGTTTGGGCCTGAGGATTGGATGGACATATCTCTAATTATGATGATTGCTTGTGGTTAATCAGAATATAGAGAGAATGAGTAGCGATAGCCAGTATAAACCACTCACTTATGTCACAATTTTATAAAACATTAGCAAAAAATAAATAAACAGAGCTGGAGGGAATCTGGAGTCGAGGAAACATTCTTTTAAGGTGGGTATATTCAACATGTTAGTAAGCCACTGAAAAGTGATGAGACAGAAAATGAAATTTCGTTGTTGAGTATAGAGGGTGAGGCTTCAGTAGCAAAGCCCTACAGTAGGTGAGAAGGATTAGATTCAGACATGAAAGCAGGAGTTGCCATTATTTGGGAGCACAGAAAATTAATTTATTGGAAGAAATGGAAGACAAAAGTCTTCCAGCATAGAGGCAGGTAAACTTACAGAATTAGCGGTGGTCACACAAAAAGCTTCTTCATTCTATTTTTGTTAGTGACATAACCTGTCAGATAAGGGAGACTGTGGCCTGGGTTGGGATGGGGGCAGTGATTACAGATCATGGAATAGCAGATGGATAAGTACAGAAAATAATAAGTATGATGTGCCATGAAAGGTGACTTGATTAACAGATTGGAGGCTTAGGTGGGATGAAAGTATTGAAAAGGATGTGCTAGATAACAAAAGAATGAGAAAAATTAGGGATAAGTATTCAGAGAGCAGAATTTTGAAAATAAGATACTACCCAATGTAGAGGTGTTTCACAGCAATATGAAAAATAATTTACTTCAATAATATTAGGACTAGAGTTTTGTTAAAATCGGAGATGATGTGGTTAGATAAGAATAAAAACATTTTTGGAACGGTAGAAGGTGCAGAATGGTCAAGATGATGGTTATTATAGGAAAACACTGGGATTCAGTAGAATTAAATCCCTTTCACTTTTTTATTTGTTTTTGAAGTTCATATTTTGGTTAATTGTACAATTAAGGCATTTTGAAGTCATCAAGTGATTAAATTCAAAAATATAGCCAACAGATTTCAAAAGTCATATACAATATAATAAAAATATATTTAGGCCTATTAAGAATATATTTGTTCTACAGAAAAATGGCTACATCACTGTCTAACGGTTGCTGAAGAAAGATAAATGAAAATAAAAGTCATTTTGATAATGTCTTATTTTGAGTCACTTAAAAATGTATTTGTTCTAAACAGTTACCAAAATCCAAATAAAAGGAATATTTTGACATTGCAAAAAAATAGGAATCTCTTCATAACATGTCAAAATTATTATATATTTCTATGATCAGTAATGACATGGAATACATTTGCTGGAATAATAACCTTGGGTAATTTTCTGCTTTTGTTTTGCCTTTATTAGAGAGAGCACAGGTCACTGGGCACTCTTCTGGTCTGGGAAGTGATTGGAAAATGAAAATGGATGATTATTTTTGAGGACAGCTGGAACTATATGTAGGTAACTAAAGTATTTCATCTGTTGTTTCAAAATAATTAAGTCACAGAACATTAATGATGATATATGCACGTTTTAAATAAGTTTCAGAGTGCTCGTCTACATTAGGGTAAACCAGTATATTCTCAGTTCCCTCTTTCTTATCTTTGGTTATGGTTTCTTAAATACACCATATAATTTCCATAGAACTGTGCACTTTGTTGTTGTTGCTGCTGTTGTTGTTATAGAGCATAATTCTTCTATAATTTCTATGTGTTTTATTATATCAGCACCAGAAGGTGTAAACATTACTTTTGTAGATCATTATCTTTTCATTATATTTACAATTTTTAAGTCCAGGGTTATAGAATTGCAGGTTATAATGAACTGTTAGAAAGATGAATAAAAATCCTATGATTTTGTATTGTGGTTTTCATGTCTAGGAGCTAGCAAAATTTTCCTGGAGACCAGGTTGAGAATAAGAATATGACAGTCAGTAAAATTCACAGGTTTAACTTAAAAAAAAAATAAAGAATGACCTATTCGAAGCAATAAATTTTTAACTCTTAAAATGGAAATATGTATAATTGTTAAGAAAATAATTATAACACACATAGCTTACATTTGGTAAAGTATTGCTATGGTTCTTATCTTGAGTATTCCCCAAAGCCCATGAGTTAAAGGGTTGGTCCCCCCAATCCCATGGTACTTTTGGAGTGGGGGGGGGGGCCTATAATAGCTGGAACCTAGTGGAAGGTCCTTAGGTCAGTGGGGAATGCCCTGGAAGAGGACTGAACATCCTCCTCACTCTTTTTGCTCTCTGATGATGAGCAGTTTTGCTTCTCCACATGCTCTTGCCATGATTTGCTGCCTCACCACAGGCCCAAAGTAACAGGGTCAACTGATCATGGACAAGGACTGCCAAAACTGTGAATCAAAATAAACCTAAACTGGTTATCTCTGGTTATAAAGATAAATGGCTGACTAACACAAGTGTACAACCTGAATTACAATTTCATATATTTCAACAAATATATATATACACATTTAACTAAAACTTCAGGCAAGACAGACTACATCTCCATCATCCCAAAAGATTCCTCATGCCTGCTGCAGTCAACCTTCTGCCAGTGCAGGGATGATCTTTACTGAGTTCTATCACCACAGATTCATTTTGAATAAACCCCAAATTCCCATAAACAGAATTGATCATGCCAAAGCTGCTAGGTCTAAATGCTTTCACTTATTATAAGAACAGTAAAGATACATCCATGTTCTTTTGTGTATTAGCAGTTTCCTTTTTTATTATTATGCAGTATTCCATTAAATGAATTTACCACAATTTATCCCCAATTCTGCAATGAACATTTGGATTGGTTCCTATTTGAGGTTATGAGGAATAAAGCTGCATATGGGCATTATAATGAAAGACTTTTGACAGATATATTTATCCATTTGTGTTGGGCGTAAGTATAAGAAGTGCTGGTGGGTCACAGGACAAGTTTTAGTTTAGTGTTCCACTAGTTGTACCATTTACACTCTTCCCAACAGAGTTGTTATCATCTGCATCATAACCAGCACTTGGTATTTGTATTGTTTAATTTAATCACACTGTTGAATGCTCATGATGGTTTTGATTTATATTTCCTGATGGCAGGACCAGGACTAAAGTCGGACAAATAGAGTATCAGTTTGGGCCTGAAATTTAGGAAGAAAAACACTAAAAGGTTTCAAGCTCAAAATAAACAATATTACAATGCAATAATTTAAAAATTAAAAATTAATGTAAAAATCTATATGGAACAAATATCAAAATTTTAAGTAAATATGTGTCTGTACAGGTAAGAATGGGGAAAATTTGCTATTATTTTAGCCCTTAAAATAAAACCTTCACTAGTAGCAAGTCTTCCTTAGTAGACCAGATTAATTTTATTCTATTCCTAGGTTTTTAAGCATCTACTGAGACAATCATATGGTTTGTCCTTTCTTAAAATACAATTAATTAAAAAAATTAAATCAAGCTTTTTTCTAAATTAATCTACAGTTCATTGTAATGTATTAACCTATCTATATTTCCCTCCATTTGTATAGAATTTTTGTCCCTCTCTTTCTAAAAGTGAAAACCTGCGATTTTTCTTTCTTCTCAGTTATTGGTATTAAAATTACATTAGCTTCACAAAATATGATGGAAATGTTCCTACTTCTATCTTCTCTCGGGAAAAAATTGTGTAAAAATGGTATTATTTTTTTCTTAAATGGTAGGGAAAAAATTTACCAGTGAAGACATTTGGGCATGAAAGTGTCTTCAGAATCAATTTATTTATAAAAACAGTACTATTTCACTCATTCAGTATTTCTATTTCTTGCTATGTTGGTTTCAATAAAATGTGTTTTCAAGGGATAAATTTTCTATTTCATCCATTGTGTCAAATTTACTTGAAGTGGATGTTTATAGTATCCTCTTTTTATCTGTTTAATGTCTGTAGGTTTTATAGTGATAACCCTATTTCATTCCTTTTGGAAATTTACATTTTCTTAGCATTTCATTTCTTCACCAGTCTTGCTATGGATTTACTGATTCTATTAATCTTAAAATATAACAAATCTCAACTTCCTGGTTGAATTTCTTTCTTGTTTGTCTCCTATTTCATCTATTTTTATAAACATATTCTCTTTCCATGACTTAAAATGTTTTTACTAACTTGTAAAAATTAAAATAGATTATTCGTTTTCAACATTTTCTTATTTTCTCATATATGCATTTAAAATGAGCCATAAATTTCCTCTGAACCCTGTTTAAGCTGAGTCTTACAAACCTGATATGCATTGTTTTTCTAAAACTATTTCATTTAAAAATATTTCAAATCCATTATTGCAATCACTTTGGTAACCTATAGGTTACCAAATTCCAACTCTCTGAAGATTTTCAAATAATCCATCTGTTGTCAATTTCTAGCTTAATTCCACTATAATTAGAAATTGTATGGCATGATCTCATTCCTATGGAATTTGTTAAGATTTTCTTCATGGCCCCACATATTTATTTTGGTAAGTGACAGACATGCCTCTGTGCATTGGGAAAGACTGAATGGTACAGCTGTAGGAAGGGGTGTTCTATAGTTGCCAATTAGGTCAGCTTATTTAATCGTATTGTCTAATCATATCTTTTTCTGATTTGAAATTGCCAATCTGTTATAGAGGAAGATGTGCTGAAATCTCTGATTATGGATTTATCTATTTCTTCTTTTTTCTCTCCTATACTTGGTTTTATGTTTTGATACTATGAAATCCATATAAGTGTATGTATTATTTGATTTCTTCTAATTTAATCACTTTTATCACTATGAAATCCTCCTAATTCTAAGAATATTTCTTACTTTAGAGTCTGATTTTTCTGGTAGTAATATAGCCATACCATTTTATTATTAGTTATTATTATTATTATTTATTGGTGTTTTCTTGGTACATTGATTCTCATTCACAGAACTTTGCACTATAAAGTTACTGAATGAGTGCAAGCTGTCAAAGCTGAATTAGCAAATACTGAATTATTTTTGGTAGGGGAAATATAGAAGTAGATTCCTTTGAGCCTCAGATCAAAACATTTCTATCAGTTGATCAATATATAACCTTTTTCTATTTAAAAAAAACTTATTTAATATATATTGCTGCTATACTAACACTGAACTCAGCCAATGGTACTGTAATGCATGCCTGAACAATGCTTATCTAACACAAGCTTTTTCCAAATGGCACATTGCAGCCTTCTTATGCTTGGGAACACTGGACAGCACTACACTTAGGAGTCATTTTAAAACAGAGAAATCACCAAGAAAAAAACACAAAAACGTAAGGAAAAAAGGGGCACTAACTACACTGCAAAAAAAAGACATTTTTTTACAACATGAGAGCTGAGGTATAATGTGGCCTTATTTGAACTCAGCTGAGAAAAAAGGCACTTTTCACCACAGGCTCAAGAATAGCTGGAAAGCCTGAAGTATTGATTGTGGGCCCACAAATATATTTTGACCAGTAGGCAAATTTGAAATATATGAAATTGAATAGATATGTAGTCTTCTCTCCATTCAATTTAAATTGATTCTTTTCTTATATCTAAACTGTGCCTGTTTTAAACAACAATGGTAGAATCACGTACATTTTTAGTTTATTTTTTATTTTTTAAAGGTTGAGTTTATTTAGATATAAACTGCGTACATTAACAGGCACCATTCTCTGATTTTCACATTCTAAGTGTGTGACCACCACCATAATCAACAGAAAAAATATTTTCACACATCCTAAAATTCTCGTGATTTTACGATCAGTCCATTTTTCTACTCAATGGGGGGGGTTACTCTCCTGATTTGTCACTGGCAACTTGCGTTTGTTCTATTTCATGGAACTGTATTATTCATTCAGTAGTTAATGGGCATTTATTTATGTTGGATGCAGGTTTTAATGATTGTGAATGGAGGTCTATAAACATTCAAGTACACATTTTGGTGAGAATGTGTATTTTCATTTATCTAGATAAATACCTAGGAATAAGAATAAGACTATTGGGTCATTTGTGTGTTTCTTGGATAAGTTTCATGTAAGGTTGTTTTCCAACATGACTATTTTTTAATTTTTATTTTTTTCTTTCCCATAGGCAATACCTCTGAGTTTGCATTGCTTGGTATCTTCATCAGCCATGAATTTGTATTTCCCTTATCAGCAATGATGTTGAGCATCTTCTCAAGTGTGTGTTTCACTCCTCTCTCTTTTGGTGAAATGACATTTCTTTTTTAAATCACTGGTTCTTTCTAGTTATGAATGACAGCAGAATCCATTTTGATATAATTATACAAGCATGAAATATATCTTATTCTAATTGGGACCCCATTCTTATGGATGTACATGATGGTGGGATTCACTGTGTTGTGTTCATATATGTACCCAGGAAAATTATGTCATATTTATTACACCATCTTTCTTTTTCCTGTCCCCACTCCCTTACCTTCATTCCCTTTTGTCCAATCCACTGAATTTCTATTCTTCCCATACCCCTGACCCTATTGTGAGTTAGCTTTCATATATCAGCAAAAACATTCAACCTTTGGCTTTTTGAGACTGGCTTATTTCACTTATCATGAGAGTCTCCAGATCTATCTATTTACTAGCAAATGTCATAAAGTCATTCTTCTTTATGATTAATACTCCATTGTGTATATATACCACATTTCCTTTATTCATTCATCTGTTGAAGGACACCTGGTTTGGCTCCATAGCCTGGCTACTGTGGATCAAGCTGCTATAAACATTAATGTAGCTGTGTCACTTGCAGTATGCTGATTTTTAATCCTTTTGATATATATCAAGAAGTGGGATAGCTGGATCAAATGGTGGTTCTAGTCCTAGTTTTTTGAGGAATCTCCACACTGCTTTCCAGAGAGGTTATACCAAATTGCAGTCTTATCAACAATGCACAAGTGTACCCTTTTCCCCACATTCTTGCCTACATTTATTGTTTCTTGTGTTCTTGATAATTGCCATTCTGACTGGAGTGAGATGGAATCTCAGTGTAGTTTTAATTTGAATTTCTCTAGTTGTTAGAGGTGTTGAACATTTTTTCATGTACTTGTTGACCATTCATATTTCTTCTTTTGAGAAGTGTTGGTTCAGTCCATTTGCCCATTTATTAATTGGATTACTTGGGAGTTTTGGTGTTAAGATTTTTAAGTTATACTTCCTGGAAATTAATGCCCTATCTGAGCTGTAGGTTTTTATTTTTAATTTTTATTTATTTATCTATTTGCAGTGCTGGGGATTGAAGCCAGGGCCTAGCATGTCCTACGCAAGTGCTTTACTACTGAGCTATATCCACAGTCCTTCATTTTTAAATATCTATTATGACAATATTTGTCTTCTAATTGGAATTTTTAGTCCATTCAAATTAATTTAATTATTGATGTAATTCATTTTGAGTCCACTCTTTTTCTATTCACTTTCTAATTGTTCCATTTGTTCTATGTTCTTTTATTCCATCTTTCTTGCCTTCTTTTTGGATTATTTAGTTGCTCTACTCTAAGTTTTGTGTTAGAGCTATTCTATAATATTACAATATTAATTTTTTTTTCTATGATCTATCATAAGTGAGTATAGTCATGCATCACTTAACAACACAGGTACACTATGAGAAATGTGTCATTTTGTGACTTCATCATTGAGTGAACACCATGGAGTGGACTTACTCAAACTAATAAAGTTATGATGTCACTGGCTAATAAAATCTTATGGTACCACTTTTGCAAGAGTGGGCCATCATGAACCAAAATATCACTGTACTTTTAGGAACTTTTTCAGACTGGAGAGGTAGTTCAGTGATAGAACACTTGCCTATCACATCCATATCCCTTGATCTGATTCCAAGCACCACAAAATTGAAAAAAGTAAAAAATAATAACAAATAAGAACTTTTCCAAGCAGCACAAGAACTTTGCAACAGTCTAGGGGAAGATTATCCGGCAATGTGTCAATAGTACAAGTCCCTCTAACTGTGAAAAGTTCTTTTTATTTACATTCCCTTCCCATTTCAGTCTGCTACTATCAACAAACAATGGATAGTTATTTACAGAAAGGCTGTGTTTTAGTTCAATTGAGGACTCAATATTTTTATATTATATTGTATTATGCAGCTTCTACTCTAGAGACACTATTCAGACATGCTTTTCTTGTTGTCTGACATAAACACATAAAAGATAAGTTAAATATTCATAGTACATAGAAGCTTCAGAACAAGTTGATGAAAAGTTTAAAGGTATCTCTTAAGCTCTAATGATACCTAATGATAAAAACAAATTATAAAATGAATTTTATAAAATTGTAATACTGAGCAATTTCTATAATTAAATTCTTACAGTTTATTATTAATTTTACTATATGACTAAATTGATACAAGAATTACTTCAGTTTCAAAAAAAATATTTGGGTGCTTTTCATCTTTTTCTCTTCTCTACAATAGAAACCCGATGACTCTTGATACTTTAATAACACACCTAAAACTACCATGGCAAAGAAAAAGTGTCTACAAAAGAATGGGAAGGATGGGGAAGGTGCTCAGCACTACAGCACCTCTCAGCATGCATGAGACCCTAGGTTCAATCCCCAGTGCTGCAAAAGTTAAAAAAAAAAAAAAAAAGGAAGTCAGGTGGGAAAAAAGCCTTAAGGTATAATTTAATCATTAATTTTCTTCTTAATTTATGATACATAATTTTATAAAAATTCTTTTAGGATAGTCTCTTTTTTGCATAAGTTTGTACATTTTATTTTCAAACATATTCTTATACATATATATATGTATACCCATACATATATATTTGTGAAAGCAATAAATTCTATTGCAATGAATTAGAAGGTACATTAGGAAAATTTAAATGATTCACCATTAAGCTTAAATACCCAAACAGAATCACTATTAAACTTGAAGAAATATACTTTCTCAAACAAGTAATATCTATTCAATCTAACCATCTCCAAAGAGTTAATGTTCATATTTCTATTTTTACATAGTAATGGGTTTTAGATGAAAAAGCAAGAAGTAAAAACATATTAAATATAATAATGCTTAAGAGTTTTGGGGTTCTTAAATTTTATTTACAATTTTTAAAAATAGCTAAATGTATATTACAGGTACATAGAAACATGCTAAATAAATAAAAATATTACTCTTGGATATTATCTAATAAAAGGCAGGAATAGAAAAGGGATGAGGGCCCAGGAGATTTTAGCTCTAACATTTCTTGAAAAATGAGAGGAAGAGAATTGAAAAAAATATGGTAAAATGTATCATGTGTAGCTAAGAAGCATGATCATTCTTTTCCTATTATTATTTTCTGGGGTTTTCTATGATGTTTTAGTACTTAATCATTAAAAATGTTAAACTAAGCAAATAAAAGGAACTGGGACTTTAATATGCTTGTCAATTCTGTTTTCTTTGTAATTTAACCATCACTTCCTTTAAGATTGCTTCCTTTCGCTTACTTTCATGAAGTTTTATTTATGAGAATTTTTAGGTTTGAGTATCTAAGCTACTCATTTTTTGAACTTCTTGAATAGTAAGAAAAGCATTTAAGATTAGAAATTTTTCTTTCATTACTGCTTCAAATAATTACATGGGTTTTAACATGTATTTTTCTTATTTTCATACAGACATATAATTTTATAATTTTGTGTTGAAGCTAATACTTTATATCACAACCTTTTGCTTTTGGATCATGTTGGAGACATTTACTATTGCCTATTCTCTATTCAATTTGTCAAATTCTCTCTTACATATTTGTGTTTTTCATTGTATTTAGTTAGTACTCTCTAAAATCCTCAGTATAGTATAAAACTACAGAATCTCAAATCTCTCCCCAATAATGCCACATATTCATGAAAAAATCCTTCATAAGTATTCAAGTCATACAATTTTTGTAACCCCAGTATTTTTACAGTATTTTATATTAAAATAATAAAAGTATAAAGTCAATGAAAGCCCAAACTGAAAACTCACTTATTCAAAAAAGTAGTAAGACCCAAGTAGGATCTTTTACTTAAAAAAAAGAAAGAAAGAAAAAAAAAGAAAGTAAGGAAAGAAAGAAAGAAAGAAAGAAAGAAAGAAAGAAAGAAAGAAAGAAAAACTTTTCCCAATTGCACTATCAAACTTCCATTACACCCACATATTCTTCAACACATTTAAAGTATTTCTAGAACACCAATAGCAAGACCATGGAAGTTGCTGCAAGAAAAACAAAGGCAGAACAAAATTATACAGTATTCTTCAGTTGCTGAGTCTCTGTGAAAACCATTGAGGCTGTAATTCTCTGAAAACATCTAAATTGCTTACATGTTCAAGCAGATCCAATATTGAATTTTATAGTGCTACACATCCCTACCATAAAAACAATATAAAATATTTCACAAAATTTATTTTACACAAAAATAAATTTTATGACTTAAAACCCAGTTAAAGGAAAATAAATCCAAAAGTTAAGGAGAGGAGTCAAGGTGAATTATATTAATATAAATTCTCAATGATTTATTGAAGAAATAGAATATATTACAGTATATATTACATTGACTCTTTTGCAGATGCATATTCAGTTTGCCCAACACCATTTATTAAAGGAAATCTCCTTTCCCCGTCATATATTCTTGGCACATTTACTGAAAATGAATTGACAGTAAATTCAAGGATTTATTTCTAGGTTTTCTATTCTGTTACTGATATATATATCATATGTATATATGATATACATATGATATACATATATTTGTATATGAATACCTGTATATATGAATATATACATGTATATTCAGCATTAAAAATAAAGATATATATATGTTTTAATGTAAGTACATTTAGAATCACACTGCTGTGATAGTGATGACTTTGGAATTTATTCTGAAATCAGTGTTATAATACCTCAAACTTTGTTCTTCTAGCTGAAGATTGTTTTATGTACTTGGAGTCTTCTGTGGTTCTGTATGAATGAATTTTAGAATTTTTTTCCATTTCCTTGAAAACTGTTATTGCAATTCAATGGGGATTCTATTGAATCTGTGGGTTGCACTGGGTAGTATGGTCATTTTAACAATATTGATTCTTCTAATTAATGAACATGCATTTCCACTTATTTGCTTCTTCAGTATCTTTCATCAATATTTTATGGTTTTCAGTGTTAATCTTTTGCCTTCTTGGTTAAATTTATCCCTAAGTATCTTATTGTTTTCGATGCTATTATAAATGGAATCTTTTTTATTTTTTTCAGTTTTTTGGTCAAAAAAGAAACACAAGTAATTTTTGTATTTTGCCTTTTTAATCTTGCAACTTTATTGAATTCATTTATTAGTCCTACCAGATTTTTGTTTGTTTGGTGGAATCATTAGGGTTTTGTATATGTAAGATCATGTCATCTACAAATAGAGATAATCTTACTTTTTCCTTTTCAAGTTAGAGACATTTATTTCCATTGCTCATTTACTCTGGCTGGACTTCTAGTACTAACTGAACAGATGTAGGGCCTTGAGCACCCTGTTCTTTTCCTGATCTTTAAGGAAAGTTTTCACTTTTTTACCATTGAATATGATGTTAGTGTTGGACATATCACATGTGACCTTTATTATATTGATATTTATTCCTTCTAAACCTAATTTGTTAAGAACTTTTATCATGAAAAAGTATTGCATTTTGTCAAAAATTTTTTGCATCTGTTGAAATGATTATATGATCTTTTCCTTCATTCTATTAATGTGGTATATCATATTCTCTGATTAGTGCATGTTGAATCATACTTCCTTTGCTGGGTATAGTGTCCGTGGTTGGCAAGATTTGTTTATTTGGTTGGTTGGTTGCTTTTCTTTCAGTATTTTTATCATATCACCTTACTCTCTCTTTACATGCAGAATTTCTGCAGACAAATCCACTGAAAGTCAAAAGGCAGGGAAGAGGGCAGATCCTTCAATACAGCAAGTCACCTTTGCTGCTTTCAAAATTTCTCATTTTCTTTGGTTTTTGATAATTTCATTTTAATGTGTCTCAGTGAAAATCTTTTTATGTTGAAGAGGAGAATTTTGTCATCATGGACCTGGATTTCACTTTTCTCTGCCACATGTTAAAAATATAATATCATTATTTTAAAATAAGCTTTTCACCTCTTTCCCTGCTCCTTATGAGATTTTTATTATGTGCATTGGTTCACTTGATGGAGTCCCAAAAGGACTATTTGCTTTCTGCAGTCTTATTCTTCATTCTTTTTGTTCTTCTGAATGGACAAATTCAAATGACCTATCTTTGAACTAACCTATTCATACTTCTTTTCTTAAAACTTTTGTTAAAAATCTTACTTATTTTGTTAAAGCTGGAATTTTTCGGTTCTGTAATTGTGTTCCTCAGTTCCAGAAGTTTTTTATAGTGTCTATGTCTTTGTTGTACCTCTAATTTTGCTTTCCTGACACTGGTTTTAAAGTGCATCTGTGTTCTCTTAAAGTTCATTGAATTTCTTTAAGGCTATTGTTTTCAATTATTTGTCAAGTCGTTTGTAGATCTCCATACCTTTAGGCCAGTTACTGGTGTTTTACTTTGTTTTTTGAGTGGAGTCATGCTTCTCTGATCATTCTATATCCTTGAGTAGCTGTGTGCTATTGTCTGTGCAGAAATAGCTACTACTTCCAGGGTTCAGCAGTGGGCACCATCCAGAGACCCTCAGCAGAGTGCCCATTGGGATCTGTAGGTAAGCCAACTGTTGTCATGACTCACAGCACAGGCCTGGAATCTGGGTCTATGAGGACCTATTTGGTATTAGGGTCCACTGGAGTATATCTTATGCATGGTTCTAAAAAGAAATCCTGTATTTCAGGATTTGTGGGGCCAGGCCTAAAGCCTGGATCCATGGGATGGATTTAAGAAGCATCTAGAGGTGGGGCAGTTCTTAAGCATGACACTGTAAGGCAAACACAGTGCAGAGTAGGATTAAAGCCTGGTACCTTGGAGGATCTGATGCAGGGGAAGTCCTAAAGCCTGAATCCAGGGGGATGGACCTAGGTTCTAATTCCATGGGAGCCAGCCCAAAGCCTGGGACCATGGGTCTGGCAGGGAACTTGAATCTACCAGTGCTGGCCTGATCACTGGGGTAGAGCTGGTGCTGAAATCTACTGTGATATCAGGGTTTCTCTTTTCTATCCTTCATCCATTTTTCTGTGTGCTTCCCATGGTGCTGAGGGAGAGGTTGATATGAATACTGTGAAACTGTGCTTCCTACCCTCCTTCAGGTGTCTTTTCTTTCTTCTGTGCTTTGCCTGGGTGCTCTAATCTCTGACTTAGATTCCTTTGCTCTTGTAAAGGTATTTCATGCACACATGATTGTTCAAATTGATGTTACTTTGAAATGACAAGTATTGGAAACTTCTATTCCACCATCTTGCTTGTGTCACCTTTCATATTTTTTAAATAAACTTTTCATTTCAGAACAAATTTACATTTACAGAAAAAAACTACAAAGTTAATACATAGAATTTCCATATAGCTATACTCAGTTTCCACATTTATTTACAACTTCCTACATTAATATGGCTCTTTTGTTACAATTAATAGACAAATGTTGATAACTTATTACTAACTGAAATCTATATTTTATTCAGATTTCTCTGGTTTTACCTAATGTTTTGGTTTTTTCCAATATACCACAGTATATTTAGTATCACATTTCCTCATCTTCCTCTTGACTGTGACAATTTCTGACTTTACTTGTTTTTGATAGCCTTGACAATTTTGAGTACTGGGAACTGTTAAATATCTCACAAGTGATGTTTATCATATGGTTTTCTCATGAATAAACTCAGATTGTGAGTTTCAGGAAAGACGTTCTCAGAGGTAAAAAGCCATTCCCATCATACCACATCAAGGGTCAATATAAGTTTGGATTTAAATATATTTATTTTATGACTTGTTTTATAATACGATACTACTGAATTTTTGTTAAATTGTTCCAGCTTTGACCATGGAGATTCTTTCAATTTGCTCCTGTGTCACTTTGGTATGTGCCCATTACAATTTGTTATTGCTTGAGTATCTCTTTATTTTATGGTACTGAAAGATGCCGAAGATTCATCTTGTATATTTCTTTTTCTAATCCTAGAATCTCTCCAAGGATCTCTGGTTCCTTTACTCGAAAGTGTCATTAGGAACTAAGTTTTGAGAAGCAGATATGCTCATTGCTACTGTGTTAATTTTATATGTAGGCCTTCTCAGCTGTAAAGCAAGAATATAGAAGTAGTATATACAAACCCATGCACACATGCATGTCAATATTTATTTCTATGTAACCAGTTATATCTACACCAAATTAAAAATATGCTCACTGGATATTTCCAACCACAACCTATTAACACATGGATCATTGTTACTTTCTCTTCTTAATTTTTGTAATTCCCCACTTCAACAAGAAGAAACCTAACTCCCCACTATTTTATATCCATTTATTTAATTGCTTAATTTCAGTATGCATGTAGTGCTTTCAGGATTTTGAATTCATATCCCATGGAAACAACTTTATCAGCTATACAACAATGCTTATGTGTATTTCTCTTTTCTTTTAATCCAAAAAACTCCAGTGATTTCCAGAGTTACTTATCAGCACCTTTTCCCCACCCAATTCAGTAAGATTACTTCATACATTTGCATCATTTGGTTGTATTCTGCTTTGGATCTTGGAATACTCAAAATCTTAATATATTTTTTAATCTATAAGCATTGTTTCAATCTTTATGCAGTAAAATTCTCTGAATTTTCAAAACTACATTTTTGTAATATATCCAGCATTATATTGTTTTACAGAATAGTTTCACCATGCTAAAATATTCCTATGTTCACTTACTCACCCTTTCTACCTCCTTTGAACTTCTGACAGCCACCCTTTCATATACAGGAATTCATATAAATGGAATCATACACTATGTAGAATTTCAAACTGACTTTTCTTGTTGTGATATACATTTTATATCATATTGTTTTGTGGTTTAATAGATTATTCTTTCTGCTGAACAGTATGCCATTTTGTGGCTTTGTTTATCTTTTACCTATTGAAGGACATCTTTGTTGTTTCCAATTGTATAAAGACAATATTTAGGTGTATAATAAACTGCTATACTATCTTTCAAAGTGGTTGTCCCATATTGTATTTCCACAAACAACAAAGGAATGAAAGTTCCTACTGCCCTGATTTCTCACCAGCAATTGATATGGTTAGGTTTCTGTGTATTTTCGGAATTTGTCATTTGAATAAACTTAGTGGTGCCTCATTACTCTTTTGATTTGCATTTCCCACATGACAAATGATGCTGAGTATCTCATCACATGCTTGCTTATCCTTGTGCAAATTCTTATTTTGTTGTTTCTTTATTATTGAAATTTAAAACTTCTCTATATATTCTGGATACAAGTCCTATATTTAATTAAGTGTATGCAAATATTTTCTTCCAGTTCAGTTTGTACTTCCTCTCTTTTATCTATGTTTTTCACAGGGAAGAAATGTTAATTTCAATAATGTCTAAGAACTTTTTCTTTCATGGATTCTGCTTTTCATGAGTAATTTCATCATAAAATCCAAACTTATGTTCGCTTTCTTCTTGTGTTTACTTCTAAGTTTCATAGTTTTGCATTTGAAATTTATGTCTACTGTTTTTTGAGAAAATTTTTATAAATGGTGTAATCTGTGTGTCTAGGTTTCTTGCTGTATATATGCAGACCCAATTGTTAAAGCATCATTTGATGTAAATACTATCCTTTTTCCATTAAGTGGTCTTTGTGCCTTTATCTCCTCGTGTATTTTTGATTCTGTGAATCGAACATATTCTAAAATCTTTTGAACCAAGAAAAATAGATTTGGACCAGTTTCATTATTAAATAAGCAGAGTGGTTTTTTTTAACCTCAACAGTAATCTAAACATTGAGCAAAAGTACATTCACCTTCTAGATATGCATTTTTTATTGAGTTGTATTCACTAGCTTATCCCAGAGACAACTTTTTAAAACTGACAGACACAAAGCGAGGCACTGAAAAAACGTAAAGAGAGAAAGATAATTTAAATTTCACACTACCACAGCCAGTGGTATGTCATGAAAGACAAAAGATTAATCAGCAATGACAAAATATTCTATTTTATAAGAAAAATAGAGAGTGACCAGAATCATAGAACAGTGGTAGTTAGTCTACAGGGCCAGGGAGGGTTTTCTGAAGAAAATTAAAGTGTTATCCTTATGTTGATTCAAAGTAATCCAGATGAAAACTAGAAATAGGAGGAATAAGGAGTTATTGTTCAGGTAGAGAAAACACCCAATGTAGAGACAAAGCGTAGTTTTTGCCAGATGTAGAAAAGGACTATCAAATTAAATGTGTCAATGCAAGAAATAAGATTAATGAGGTAGGCAGGAATCTGGTCATGAAAGACTCATTAGCCAATGAAACAATTATTCTAATAACAATGCTGATAAGGTTATAAAATATGATATGTAGTTTTGAAAGACCTTATTGCTGCAGAGAGAAAAAGCTCTCTTAATTGCAGAATAATTTATAATAACTCAGTTATTGCTGAATTTAAAAAAGGAAAATGCATGCAAATTTGGGGAGAAGATCACAGGACCAATCCTGGATATACTGAGTTTGGTGTGCCAGGGAGATATTCAAGTCGGTATTTTCAATAGTCAAATAGTCCTGGAAATCAGGAGAGAAGTTTGTATTAAAAATGTAGGTCTGGAAGCTACTAACAATGTAAGAGAAACTCAAATCACTAAAGTTGCACAGGAGAGAATTCTGCATACTATCCCTGAGTGGAGTGTATAAAAAGAGGGAATTTCAAAGAGGATACTGAGAACAGCCAAAAAAAAAAAAATGGAGGGAAAATGATTGGAAGAATAAGATGTTCATAGATGAAGAGAAAGACATTTTGAGAAGAATGAAATGACTATCACAGTTAAATTATTTTGAAATAGATCAACTTAGATAAGGTGTGAAAAATGTCCCCTCATTTTATTTTAAAATTAAGTTTTTAGTCATGTTAGTGAAACAAGTTTTAGTGAATTTGTTGGCCCAATCCATATTATGCTGAATTAAGTAGTGAGGAGGATTGAATATATGATAGGTGATTTTTTTTTTTGAGAACAATAAAGACAGACTGGGCTGAAATGGATGAGTTGGTTGTATTGGAAGTGATTGCACTTCATAGAAGTTCTCATACTGAAGATGTATTATAAATGGGAAAGAAAGTGATCTTAAAATCAAACTATGGACACGAGGACAATCTGGATGAATAATAAATCCACAGCACAGGCATGTACTCTAAAAAATCAGAAGGTCCTCTGCTTATTGTCATGTTTGTCCTTCACCCTTTCCTTTCACCTATTCTGCTGTCTGAAATGTACATTGGGTCCTACTGAGCCTAAGCACAAGGGCTGCTTTCTGCCTCTCTGAGGTTTCAATGAGCAGAACATCTTGTGAGCCCTTATTAATGGATATTGTTTATGAGACAAAAAGGTGAAGTTTAATCTTGCTTAAGATATTGTTAATTTGGGGTTTTTATCACTCTAAGCAGAATTTAATTCTTACTAGTAAATCTGCCTTCTAAAAATAATTAACATCAAGTAATAATTAACTTCCACAAGTAAGTTTGCATCTTTGGTGACAAAAGAGTTGAATGTGTTTTTCTCTGATGGCTTCTGCTTAATATTTGAGGCACAGTAGAGGCCCTTTGAGGTTGTCCATTAGAGGAAGCTGGAAAGAGCTCGAAATACTAACTGTGGAGAATGTGGAGTGAAGCAATTAGGAAAATAATAGACATTATTATTGCTATGAAAATAATAGAGTTATGATCACCATTGAGGTCCAATTTGAGTCTGGTAAGAATGAATGTTTAATGATATCAGTTTAATAGTAATGACTTTGAATTTCTTTTTATTTAACTTTTTATTAAAGATCTATGTTAGTAAATTGTCACCCAGGAGAACAGCCAGATAACCAGTTTTCATATCAGGAAATAGAATATGACCAGCCCCATTTAAACCTCATCTCACACAAACATAGTATACTTCCTTCTCTTTTTGAGATTTTGTTGCATAGTAACATTCAGTATGTATTCTGTGTCTCACTTCTGTGCTCAATATAGTCATGTGATTTATGAATTTTCTTGTCTTTTGCTACATTTGTTAATTTTCTTTGATGCTTGCCATTTCATAATATAAATATACAAGTTATTCTGTGAACATAAAATTTATTTCCAATTTTTAGCTATCAAAACTAATTATTGTGAATTATTAAAGGTAATTATTATTATGTTCTTGTACAAGTTTTAGTGTACATATGCAGAAATTCCTATTGCATATATTTTCAAATATTCCTAGGAAGAGATTTAGATTTCATAGTATAAGCACATCTGCAACAGTTATGTCAAATTTTGTTCCAAAGAGCTTGTACTAATTTGGTAGTATTCAAACAAAACCACATGAGCTTTCTTAATATGCTTCCTATTCTGGCCAACAATAAAAATACCAATCTTTTCAATTTAGGAATTCTAATGAGAATGTACTGATATCTGTTTTTCATTTGCATGGAAGTTACTAATAAAGAGATTAAATATCTCTTCATGTTTTTAGTGGCCTTTGAGGTATTCTTTTATGTAAAGTGTTTGCAGATCTTCTGCTTATTTTAAAAAACAATATGTCTTTCCTTATTGACATATGGAAATTCTTTATATATTCCAGATACAAGTTTTTCATTGATTATATATGTCACACTTCTTTATTCCCCTCTGTCTTTCATTCTTACCCAATTTAGTGATGTCCTTTAGTGAACAGAACTTTTTAGTTTTAAGGGAGCAAATTAATTAATCTTTTTCTTTATAGGCAGTATTTTGTGCCCAGTAAAAATAAGTAGTCTTCCCCATACTAAAATCAAGAGTATTTTCTTCTGTATTGCTCTGCAAAAACTTTAATGTTTTTGTACTCTCTTTTAGATAATAATCAACTTGCACCTTTTTCTGTACATCATAAATTAAGGATTATTTTCCTTTGATTTCATGCACACATTTTGTTGTTCAACTATCACTTATCAAAAAGATCTTCCTTTGAGCATTTACCTCAAATCTCAACTTAATCACCTATAAACTTCCTATATACAGAGATTTTCCAGATTGCCTATTTTAATATCATTTTCAGTTTGTCAAACCTCGTGGTAATATGACAATGTCTTAAACATTTTGTATACTAAACCATGATATCTAGTAGACCAAGTCTTCAGAGCTACTACAGATTGAATTTTTACTACCCCATTCCCCCAAATTCATATGCTGAAATCTAATCACCAATATAATGCATTTGGATGTTGGGTCTTAGGGAAGTGATTGGGTTATAAAGGTACAGACCTCATGAATGGGACTAGTATTCTTAAAAAAAAAGACCCAGAGAATTTTCTCACCATTTCCTTCATATGAGGACATAGAGAGGAATAAGGCATGTGTAAACCAGGAGCTCTCACCAGACACTAAATCTACCAGAGCCATGATCTTGGACTCCCAGCCTCCAGAACCAAGGGAAATGCATTTCTATGGTTTACAAGTCATCTAACCTCTAGCACTCTGTTGTAAGTAGTCAAACAGACTTAGATAATATCCCTTCTTTTTATTTTCAATCTTTGCGAGTCTTTATGTTTAAAATTTTCCAAAACAAATTTAGATTCATTTGTAGTTGCCACAAATAATTTCTTGTTTTGATTGAATTGCATCAATTAAGTATATAGAGACACATGTATATATGTGCATATATATATATGTTTTTTTCATTTGCTTGGCTTCTAGTTCAAAAACATGGAAATACCCTCCTTGTTTTACTTTTTTATTTTTTCTCCTTTTATCTTATTGAGACATAATGTTTGCACATTTTGGGGGGTCCATTATGTTAATTTGATACACATACACAATGTGTAATATGCAATGATCAAATCAGGATAATAAGTTTTCCCATCACTCCAAACATTATTTTTTTTATGTGTTAGGAATCTCATACTCTTCTAGTCATTTTGAAATATATCATAGATTGTTTTAACAAATAGTTATGCTAATGTGTCACAGAAAAATCAGACCTGATTCCTCCTGTGTTCTAGAGCCTTTCATCCCATCCTCCCTCCCCCTGCACCTCCCAGTCTTCAGTAAACACTATTCCATTCCATCCTTCCACAAGATTGACTTATTAGTTTCCAAAAATGAGTGAGAGCATGTGGCATTTGTCTTTCTGTGTCTGGCTTAAGTCCTTTAACATAATGACCTTCAGTTCCACATATGTTGCTGCAGATGATAATTTAATTCTTTTTATGGCTAAAGAATATTAAATAATATGGGTAAATGATATATAGAGAGAAAATTTTATATATAATATATACAGTATATATAATATATACTATATATGTTATATATAGTATACATATTTTATTTATATATAAATGTATATATTAATTTATACATATTATTATTATATAATTATATATAATATATATCATTACATATATTATATAGTATTATATATTATTATAATATATGTATTATTATGTATTATTATTATATATTACTACATATATTATTATTTATATATATATCACATTTTCTTTATCCATTCATCTCTTGATGAGAATCTAGGTTGAATTCATATTTTAGCTATGGTGAATAGTGCTGCAATAAACATGGGAGTGCAAGTATCTTTTTGGTAATAATGATTTCATGTCCCTTGGAAATAAGTACACACATACACACACACTCAGTAGTGGAACTATTCAATCACATGGTAGTTCTGTTTTTAGAATTCTGAAGATTTTCCAAACTATTTCCTGTAATGCCTATGCTGATTAGCATTCCCATCAAATTGTGTAAGAGTTCCCCTTGCTCTTCATCCTTGCCAGCATTTATTGTTTTTGTCTTTTTAATGATAGTCATTCTAACTGAGGTGAGGTGATCTCCCATTTGTGGTCTTGATTTGCAGGAAGTGTCCTCACTTTATTTAGATATTCTTTTGTCTCTCCCAACATGGTAGTTTTTCTCTGCAGAAGTTCTATATATTTTTCATTAGATCTATTCCAGAGTACTTGCTAATTTTATTATATTATAAATTATGTCTTAAAAACCATTTTAAAAATGAATTAAAATATGGAAATACAGTTGATTTTTTACATTGTCTTCATGTCCTACAATTTTCTAAAACTGACTTATAAATTGACAATTTGTCATTAGGTGTTATACTTTATGCATATACAATCATACCAAGGGCAAATATTGACAGTTGTATTTCATCTTTTTTGATCCTTACATACTTGCTTTTTCTTGATTGCATTAGCTAGTACCTCCAGTACCACGTTAAGTGGAAGTGGGGATTATGGGGATCTTTGTCTAACTTCAGTGTCAGAGACATATGTTATGGTTTTGGTATTTGATGTCCCCCAAAAGCTCATGTGTGAGAAAATTCAGAGATGAAATGGTTGGGTTTCATTCAGAAGTGAAATGGTTGGGTTTTCAGAGCCTTATCAATTCATTAATCCCCTGACAGGGATTAACTGAGTGGTAATCCTAGGCAGACAAGGTGTGGCTGGAAGAGGGGGGTCATTTGTGGCATGCCGTTGGGGTATATATTTTGTCCCTGGAGAGTGGAACTCTCTCTCTTTTTGCTTCTTGCTGCATTGTCCTGAGCTGCTTTCCTCTGCCATGCCCTTCCTGCCATGAACTATTATACCTTCAGCCCATAGCAATGGAGTTGGCCATCTATGGCCAACCATGGCCTTCAAACAAACCATGAGCTTCAAACAAACTTTCCCTCCTCTTTCCTTCCCTCATCAGGTCTTTTGGTCATGGTGATGAAAAAGCTGACTAAAACAACACATATTAGCATTGCACTATTAAATATGATACTTGTTATTGGTATTTAATAGATATCCTTTAAGATAGTAAAAATATTATCTTATATTTGTGTACACTAAGGGATAATTTAATAATTACAAATGAATATTTCATTTGTCGCACTTTTGTAAATTTCTCAAAGCAGACCACTAAATGAGATCTAGGATTTAATATACACTAACATTAGAAACTAAAAATAGCTCTTGGATTTTTCTTGGTTAGGCAACTGAAACTTTGATTTACAGATAAGCTTACATTCGATAAAATTAAAATGATGAAATTTCTAGTATATTGTGGAGGAAGATACCCAAATCAGAAAGACAGGAATCTTGTATATGTTTGTTATGTGAACTCCACTAATACTGCCTCTCCTGGGAGGGCTCAGAGACACCCCACTCACAAAGGCATTATGAAGTGTCTTAGCAAAGTGCTACCACTTCTGTAAAATCAGCCCCATGGCATCATCTCTGTCGTGCTCCATTTTAATGGGCTATTTTTTTTGATGGGTTGATTACTTTGTGACAGTACTTTATCACTTAACCACAAAAGGACAATAATAAGTCAAAGAAATGTCATGGCAATCAGAGGTTTTAAATATTCTGGGATTTCTTGTTGTAGCACATTTATTACAATGACCTTAGAAATTAAATAGATGACTATTCTTCCCAAGTACCACCCACTCTATGCCAGTGAGGAAAACAAGCAACCAAATAAAAAAAAAATAAATGAAAACTTTGGCTGTGATGAACAGACTCAGGTCATTATGCACAAACAAACAAAAATTCTCCTGCCATGTTCTCAGACCCAAGTTAATTCACAAATGGAATTCCATGCATACTGGAGTAATGCCAAAGACATTTTCCCAATATAGCTCTGTGCTAGAACATGGCTAAATCAAATACAGAACTCTACACTTTTGCCTTGTCCCTCTTCTCATAAAGATCTTATGAATTCTGTCTCAAAACCCTATGCACTTTTTCATTTGGTCTTTTTTCTTGCAACTAACATTGGTTTGTCTATCAAATATCTTTTTTTTAATTCCTCCAGTACCAACATATTTCCGTTTATGGTAGAATCTCTTAAGAAGGTCCCCTTGAAGAAGTCCTGCAACACACCAATGTCTGAGAACCTGAAAGGTCACCATAGTTAACCAGTTGGAGGCATATAGAGATCAACCCATAGCAGAATTTTGGATCTGGTGGGTTTATGAATCATCCCTGTAGTTATTTTCCTTATTTATGAATAAATTGTGAGATACATGTGCTCAAAAACTTACCGAACCCTCATATTGCCTCTTTAACATAAGGAGTGAGGCCAGGACAAGTAGAAATAGTAGCACACTGAATCTGAATTTGGGAAGCAAGTATGACAAGAAATAAATAAAATACTATATGTGGAAAAGTCAGAAAAGGAACCTTGATGAAACTTGTAAAATAGTTGACTAATGTTTTGGGAGTGGTGAAGTAAAAGTCTGAAAGAATAAAATATTTGATAAGAATGGGTGTCTACCTTCATAGTTTCCAAGATGCAAACATTTTAAGAAATGACAAAGTCTCTAATGAACAATGGAAATGTGTGATTAAAGTATGTTTATTTTATATAAAACTAGAGATCTGTACTATCAGATTTTGAAAGCATCATTCATCTGAAGGTTGATGTGAGCAAGGAATAAGGGCAGGTCATAGAATACAAATTAAGAGATAATGAAGGTGTCTGTTCATTTCCTTGGCCCATTTATTGATTGGGTTATTGATGTTCATGGTGTAAAGATTTTTGAGTACTTGGTAAATTCTGGAGATTAGTGCTCTGTCCGAAGTGTGTGTGGCAAAGATTTTCTCCCACTCTGAAGGCTCTCTCTTCACATTGCTGATTGTTTCCTTTGCTGAGAAGAAGCTTTTTAGTTTGACTCTATCCCAATCATTTATTGGGAGTTTGTTGAAAATGTGATATAATCTGGAGAGAAGTACGTTTCTATTAAGGACCTATTGTGTGTGTGTGTGTGTGTGTGTGTGTGTGTGTGTGTGAGAGAGAGAGAGAGAGAGAGAGAGAGAGAGAGAGAGTAAGAGAGATTGATTTAGTGAAAAGGATGAGGATGTAGAGAATTTGGTTAATATGTCTGAAACAATATGGGAATGAGACTCCATCAGTACAGAGATTGGTGCACGCCTTGCGTGGCAAGCAAGTGTAACCAGAGCATGTGATACATAAAATTCATTTGGTTGAAAATGCTGTAAAAGAATAAGTATCAGTTACAAATTTCCCATTGTCCTGTATTTACTTCCCTCTCCCATCACATCTGTGACTTCACTGCTGCAGCACACCATGCTCATGCACACCCATAAGCAAGCGTGCGTGCGCGTGCACACACACACACACACACACATCCTCTATTCTCAGTATGGAGTAGAGGTGAACAGAGTTTTCACAATTAGTAATCAAGCTCTCCAAATATAGAACAAATCCCTGGGACTTCTGAAGACCTCATTTTACCTTTTTTCTGTTCTCCTTAAACTGCAACACAGTTTTCCAAAGATTAGTTTTTTATATTCATGTTTCCTTAAATCCAAAGCATTTTTGCTCCTTCTTAGCAATTACCAAGACTAATTGGTGATTAAGCCCAGTCATCAGGGGCAACTCCCACAGGGCCCATGGGTCTTTCCAAAGAGAATGTGAGCTGACTCCTACTCTCTGAATTTAGAACACTGACTTGGGATCAAAATTTTCTTTCATCCTACCTCAAATAACCTCCCTACCTTCCAATTAAAGAAATCTTAAACTACCTTTCCTCTTGTACCCTGCAAGGTACCCAGTCAAAACTCTTAATTTGATACTGGATCTAAAGGCTTATTCTTCTTTATCTAGGGTGGTCATATCATTTATCATCCAAAGAGGGCAGTGCTAGAAAGCAGAAATGTGATCCATAAATTAATTAATTTACTAATTAATTCTGGAGGAAACTGACATGAACCAAGACGATTCAGTGAGATCACCAAACAGCCTAGGATTTCAATGATATTCCCTTAAATCTTGGGATGCTAGGAGTTCAATAATTCCAGCTAGATCTGGGAAGATTAGAATCCTTATGTAAGTCATTGATCTGCTCCTATAATGTTCAGACCAACTTCAGTAAAAATATATTACCATACAGAATCACTTAGTGATTTAACAACATGTCTGAATTGGTTTACTTAGTTTACCAGGGTATGAGTGAAACCTCCATGCATACTGGAGTCACACAAAAGCCCTGTTCCCAATATAATTCTCTGCTATAACATGGTTAAATCAAATATAGATTTTAGAGTTGCCTGGGCCTCCTTCTCATTCACATCTCATAAATGAAGTATGAGTACACTAGGGTTTTCTTTGTTTGTTTATTTAGTCTTCTTCTTATTTGAACTAATTCCAATTTTTATCTCAAATATTAGTTCTTAATTCTCCAGTACTAATAGACTATAATGTAGCATGATTTGCCTCTGGAGATGCTCAGAATTCCCATACATGCTTCCTAAAATGATTACTATAAGATGTAATGAGACTTTCCATCTTTATAAAACTTCAAATTTATAATTCAAAGACAGGGATAAATGACAATAAAATATATTAGCTTTTATTGAGTACTTGTGTGCCTGACACAGTGATAAGGCAGGTACATGCATTATTTCATTACAGCCACACAAAATAGGAAACAGGAACTGTTATTTTCAGGAAATTTGGTGCTAGGGAGCTGAAGTCACTTGTGTAAAGACATAGAGATAATTGACACTGAGAGGATATTTGAACCCAGGTTTGTGGTACTCAAAATCCACATTTAATTGGGAAACATGCATACCTAAAAATGTAAAGCTAGCTACATATTTATAAATTGTTTTGTATCTTGAAATATTTTTTCAAAAGTATTATTAAAAGTTAATATTTACTTCCATTCAAATTGTAAATATAGGCATAGAACCATGGACAAGCTGGGAAACTACAGACTCTACCAAAAATTGCTGCTTTTCTTATATTTTTGCTTTCTTTCCCCTAACAATTATCTGTTACACAAAAATATATGTAGATAGTAGTTATTCATGTCTAATCAAACCCACAGGATTTTTAATGAAAAAAGCATATAGTGAAGCTAATAAATACCACAAATCCTGAGATTGAATTGCAGCATAATTTTGAAACAAGAAGAAACCTTCCTGAGATAGTAGATTCAACTACAACAATCTCAGCTTCTCTTACTTGGTAGTGCCTTGCTTCCATTTATTTATTTTTTTAACTGGGAGATATGAACTTTTTGCTAATAAAGAAATTAACGAACACAACCTATATTTGATCACGAGCCCATTTTAATTTCTCATACGAGAAGAAAATGAATATCAGGATCCATGAGTTTTGGAGAGGGCATCTAAGCAGATTGTGATATTAACTTTTACAGAAAATGTGAAGGTTCTCTTTGCTTTTTCCAGAGGTCGCCTCTAGGCCAGACATTACAGTTTTAAAATGACATAACATGACCTCATGAATAATTTGAGTCCTAACTTTGTGAACTTCAATTACAAAGTTACACAGAGTTCCACAGCATAAAAGCCAGATCTAAGTAATTTACATTTCAGTCCTCTATAAAAGAAAAAGACAAAAGGATAAATGCCATCTGGAAGATTAAAATGAACAGTAGTCATGTAATGGGCAGTCAGAATCCACATAGACTACCTGTCTATTTAAAATGTTTGATCACGTCCAGAGACCACCAGTTATTGTTTCTACATAAATTGTTTACTTTATAAAACACAAGATATAAGACAACATGAGGCTGTATTGAGGAGATTTGAGAACTATTTCAGAGTTCAGAATCTTAAGTGACTTGTTTATCAGTATCTAGGAATTAATTAATTTTGATTTATGTGGTCATTTTCTTAGTATAATTTGTAGAACCATGAGCACCAACAACTTTCCTATGTTCCTCTTAACTTGCATTTTAGATCTTAGGATGTTGAAGAAATAAAGTACTGGTTTGCTTTGGCTATATCTGTTCCAGCATACTGTAGCTTGAAGAGTTACGGTTCATTGTTTCCTAAAATCCACTGCAGTTCTGAAATGCACTCATTTTGTGAAGACACATTGTGCACATGAATGGAAGGATTATTCATGTTGTTTCATCTGTCATTTACACATGTCCTTGATTTTATCATATCTTTCAAATTGCAGAATGTAGAGAGACATAAATTTTACTACCTTAGCTTATAGGGTCAGCAGAATACATATTTTAAAAGCTCATTTTGGATTAGCATAAGTTAGTGACTTCTCCTAGACTCTTATTTTCTTCAGTTGAAATAAAATTTCTCTGTCAATTTTTCATATCACTTCAACATTTAGACTTGGTAATATTTCCTTTTATTTTCCGAAGTGAGAAATAAATTGATCCAAACATGAGATGGTATATGAAAAATTTTCTCAATACCTTGAAATATTCTGTCTTATGCAGTTTTGATTATCTCCAAAGAAATTGTTTAAGAACACAGTAGTATGCACCTCCAGGGTTGTGATGGAATCACATACACAGTTCATGTAAGCCAGTAAAATATCTGCAAGAGAAGTAAAGAAACAAGTTTACCTTTCTGGATCCACACAGATTGTTTTTCAATTCTATAAGTGAATGTTTTAAATACGTTAAAGGTTGTTTGTTAAAGAAAAAAACTATTTTTATGTCTTCCAATTATTCCAGATTTTTTTTAAAGTTTACATTTGGCACATAAGCCTCAACTTAGGAAAAAAATTTGAACATGTGATATGGAAAGTAGAGCAAATGGGAGTTCAAAATGGAAAAATGTCCCCCAAATCCCTCTTAGGAGAAAGACCATATTGTCAAGAGGCACAGAACTTAAAGACCTTCCTCTCCAGCTGAGACCTAGATGGACCAAGGACCCTGAAAGCCTATGAGATGTGAAGGCTACAGACATCACAAAGGAACAATGTTTGAAAAAGAAAATTAAACAGATTTGAGTATGTGAAAAATAAATAAAGGGAATTGAAATAACATACCAACAGAAAACAATGGAAGGACTCAAACAGACAAATTACGTCTGAGGAAGGAACATATCAGATGACCATGACTATCATAAGATTTAGGAGAAAAAAACAAATGTGGGGTAATAGATTTTTAAATTTTTAGAAAACCAAATAATGGATGAAAACTAATTCAGAGAGCAAGAAAACCATCAAAAGTTGAGATGATAGATTTTTATCTTTGGAACACTAAATACACATTCATAAATGTGTATTTTAAAAAAAGAGAGAGCGAGAGAGAGATTTGTGGGCATTTAAATAGTATCAGGCATCAGCAATCATTTTGGGGAGAAGAAATGAGTGGAAAATGTTTCTCCCATATCTGGATACAGACAGACAAGTAATGACAATTTACTTCTAAACTTATAGAATAATACAGTGTTTTATAAGGACTCTTTAAAGTTATGGGACTTTGTCTTAGTATCATTTGATATACTGTATATATTTATTTTTCATTAACATTTTGTCATTTTAAGCTGCCAATATAGAGCTATTTTGTCTTTAGTAAGGCAATTGTTCTGTAAAAGTTATTGTAGATGTGTTTAATAGCACTCTTCAAAGTCTTTGAGATATGTTATAAATATTTCAGAAAATAGCTTTGGTCTACAAAGGCAAAACTAAAAATGAAATACCTATCAGGCAATTTTCATAAGAATAACAAAATTTATTCCAATTCCTTCCTTTCTTCCTCCCTCCCTCCCTCCCTCCCTCCTTTTTTCATAGCTTGAATGCTTAAACTTTCTATTTAAAATACTTCAATGATTTATCTTCCCTATAATAGCATTCCTCACACTTTCTTTTTTACATTTTAAACTTATTTTTATTATGCTTTTACAATTACAGTGATCAAATTCCCCATAAAACAGTTGAAGTGCTTTGCTAAATTAATTTAGAACTTCTCTTGCTTAAAGTGGATGCCCTTTTCTTCATATTGAAAACTATTCAAACAGCAGATAACCTTGAAGTCAGGTCATTTACATGACATACTAAACTCATGTTTATGATAAATGTTGAAAAAAAGCTTTAAATCTTGTTATTACTTTGTTTATATCCTGTTAAGCATATTCAAAACTGAAGATGACCAACCTCTAAATAGCTAATACCTGCAATGTTTTATTGTTGCTTTCCAAATAATGTTTAGTATGGGGTAGGTATCTTAATTTTAGTTGTGTTTCTATATACTGAGCACATTCTCCAAAAGGAGCATTTGAACATAAAAAGATATATTTTCTGAGAATGACAAACTTCAAAATCATTTTTGCTAAATAAAATATGAGAATGTAGAGCCTGGTTGGCCTAAACATGAACGGATATAAAATATCCCCATGACTGTCTCCAAGTCTCCTGTTCTGCCTCTACCTCTGGTGGAAAATAAATATAACTTCAGAAAAGAAATTATATTGTTTTGAAGTTATCAAGTCTTAGTTTTCCGATATTTAAGTTGCTGCTGCATTCAGCAGTAGCAGTGGCTTAAAAACCCAACAGCTATGTTAAGGTTAATGTTTGTTTCTGGCCAGTAAAGGCATTAGCCAACTGCAAATTCTTTATCTGTAAAATAAAAACCTATATACTGCATTGGTTTCTGGACAGAATTGTAAAGATTAACTTACATTTCCCACCAATATTAAAGAATGGGCATAGAGTTACACATAAATAATAATTGGAATTTTAAAAGGAATTTTTAAAAATTACACTCTGTTTGAAAGCACATGGTTTCAATTTTGTTTAAGAATCAAATTCAATAATGGTTAGCTTTCACAAGGACAAATAGAATCTGTAATAGGATATATACTGTCTTTCAGATTCTTCATTGTAAAAATAGTATGTACTTCTCAAACTTTACCAGAGCAGAAAACTAGATTTGACACAAATTCTAAAACACACCGTTTTTGTGCCTAAAATAATATTTTGTATTCATATAATCCTGGAGAACCTCACAAAACTATTGTTATATAAAAGAGAAGAAAGTGAACAAAATAGAAATGACTCATGTTGTGAAAAACCTTAATGATATTTAAAACCCCTCCCCCACTCCAAAATACTGCGAGGTAGAGGGAGAAAAGGCAGAGGGTATATGAATAAAAAAAATAATAAACATAGAATGGTGGGCTTTTTCTTCTTGAAAATTCTCTCAGTATGTGACTTTTTGTACTTTTCTTCTATTTGCCAGCTGGAGTGATATGGTGCCTGCATGAAAGGCTTCTCTTCCACTGGAGGCTGTGCAGCAATAAATTCGTGTGAAGTAATAGCATGTGATCATTCTAGTTAGAGCAGTTAATAACTGGTTAAGCGACATTTCCCTCTAATGGCTGTTTTCATGGCCCCAAAGCAGTCTCTTCCACCCCATCCCATTCCTCCCTCTTCTTCAACAATGCTTCAACTTCCTCCTCAAATCTCTCGCTCCTAGCCCCAAGCAAACACCGCAATCCTACAACTGTATTGTCTTCTTCAGCACTAAGCCAAAAGATCTAGACAAAAAGATTCAACTGATGGGGAGAAAAAGCAAATTGGAAAAAAATAAGTATTCCTGCTCTCTAGAAGGGAAACACAGATGGAGCCGCCCAGCCCTCTGCCTTCTGCGGGCTGCCCGGCCCCAGCTCCCCGCAGGTGCGGAGCTGTCCAGCGCGCAGAGAGTTAAAGGCATCATCGCAGCCATTAGAGGGAAAAGTTGCGGCGCCGCGAGCCGGGCGAAGTCCTCCAGCCCGCCCCCCTTGCCCACTCCCCGCTTCCCGAGCTGGCTCGGTGTTTAGGGAGGGCAGTGATCACGCAAGCCGGAGCAGCGGGCTGACGTTGGACGAGCTGCCAGGTAGCTGAAAGCAGCCAGCCAGCAGCCGAGACACTTCCCAGCGTTTGAAGCCTGGGTCTGCACTAGAAGCCTCAGGAATCCTAGCCAGCTGGTTTTAACCTTCGTGAATTGCAATCCCCTCTCCCCAAAGCCAGTCTTCACCCGCCGAGCGAGCAGCAGGATAGGATGTTTGCAGTGTCGCGCCCAGGGCTCTGAAACAGAGCCTTCTGATACCCTTGCATTCTCTTCTTTTAGGGCTTTTTGGCTGTTGGCTACGCTGATGTGACCCCCCTCCCTTTGGAATGATGGGGATCTTTTTGGCATATGTTGGAATTGTTTTCTTTTCCGTTTTATACGTACAACAAGGGCTTTCTTCTCAAGGTAAGTCTGTGCTAAATGGCAAATATACATCGTTGTGTGTGTGTGTGTGTGTGTGTGTGTGTGTGTGTGTTTTCCTTATATTCAAAGCATGGACAGGCAAATATAGTGAAATTCTTGGCAAGTAACAGTGGGTGTAGGTTGTATGAATAGTATTCTGTTTGATATTTTTCTTTAAAGTTTATTAAATCTTAGGCAAGCTAGGTTTCAGAGAAAATCTGGTTGGTGCCTGGCAATGAGGTGAGTTCCTCTGTGAACACAAACACAGGGCTGTGTGTGTGTGTGTGTGTGTGTGTACTTTCTATGTGCATGCACAGGATAACCATTCATGCATACATAATCATCACAAACACAGAACTGGGTATCGGGGACTTTCCATCATCAGTCCTGCTTTCCCTTGCAGGCAGAAAGGGCTTAGAGTTTTCCTTTCCTGAGTCTTGTGTGACTTCGTTTGCATGTGTGTTTATCAAAGGACAGACTCCTCTGAGGACCCATAAAAAAGGCACGACTTGCATTACAAGCAGCAGCAGCCTGCTGAATCCAGTTGTTCAGGACTTTGCAGGCTGCAGTGGTCGTTTCAGCACCATGAACAGATCACATCTCTGCTGCCAGAAGACTGCATCACTTCTGCAAGCAGAAATGCCATGTACTCCTCCTTCCAGTTTGAACAGAAAAGTCCTTTTCAGAACAGACTGCCTTCTTAATAGCTCCCATTTCCTTTAAGTATAAACACAGTTCCATTTCACTAGAGATCAATTTGGGAATTCATAAAATTTGAAATGAGTATCTTTTAAAAGTGGGGGTAAAGTGCATTCACCCTAAATCATTCCTGCAGTTCCCTCAGCCCTCCTTTCCATTCAGTGTGCATTGTAGCTGTACACTTCCATCAGTCACAAATCTAAGACTACTTTTAGGGAGCCATCAGCTCTTTGCAAAGTGTTCTTTAGACAAGATAAGAACAACCATGTTAACAAGAGCATCCCATGTTCAAAAATATGCCTTTAAGGAGAAAGGGGACATTTTATTTTTGTGAGTTTCACCATGGATCTATGAATCTTACAAACTGAGTATTATGGTTGGTAATGAAAAGGCTTTAAAAATTCTCTGTAGTGACTTCAAAATAATTTTCAATCTAAACTAAGCTTGGATGTATAATCGTTAGATCCCAAGAGACATGGCAACTAGCTAAATGATAGCTTGATAGGAACAAATGTGAAGATTAATTTGTGGAGAATTAAATATAAACAGCTTGGAAAGTGTGCAACTTGCTTCACTATTGTAGGCTTCAGATCACAATTGCTAATAACTCTTTTTGATATACAAGCAATGTGCATTTTGACAGTCAGTCATGATCAAGTCTGCAAGATGAAATATTCAGTTAGTGTAGACTGTTTAGAAACTTAGAGGGAAGAGGCTTTCCTCATAATAACAACTTGACATATGATCTAAATTGTACCTCACTGAATCTCTCAGTAAGTTTGTAGAATACTGCAATCTGACAAAAGGTATTCGGATCTAATTCTGGGCAGCTTGGCTGACAGAGAGTTATTGGCAAGCTTGTTAACCATTCCATTATCTGGACTTGATCAACAACAAAGTGATTTAGTCAGGATACCAAAAATAAGACAGGCAAGAGGCAAAGAAAAGCAGGGGCTGGGGGATGTAAGCAGGCAAAACCAGGGATGTCTTAGAGGGCTTGTTGCTGCTTTTAAGTCCAAGAAAAATGTGAGCTCTTCAAGGAAAGAAACGTTGGAGAGAGTGATGTACATATGCCAAAAGGATGTGCTCCTGTTTTACAGCAAAATTTACTGAGTTTCCGCGGAACGTGACAGCGACCGAGGGTCAGAATGTGGAGATGTCCTGCGCTTTCCAGAGCGGCTCCGCTTCGGTGTACCTGGAGATCCAGTGGTGGTTTCTGCGGGGGCCCGAGGACCTGGAGCCCGGGTCCGAGGTGGCTGGAGCGCAGGTAGTGCAGTCACGTAGTCCGCAAAGCTCCCGTGTCTGTCCCACTCCTTTCTCTGGGTATCCAACGGGGGTCCAGGGTCCAAGATGCTGCCTAGGTGTCCCTGGGGACACTTCCGTCCTTTTGGGGGTGAAAGAAGCCCAGCGATACAGGAAAGGAGTCTGAATTTGCACTGGGCGACATAAGTTAAAACCACCAAGGAAGTCATACTATGGAGCCTTTCCTGATTGAAATTGAGAATAACCTCCTGTCACTATTACTTATTAAGATGCCCATCATGACACTACAGCGCTGATACATCCTAGGACATCTGCTATTCTTTCCCAGACAGTATGTGTGCGTCGAGGAACCCTGTCGGAGATCTCCATGCCCCCACGACCACCCTCTTCCCTTCTAGTTCATTTCTCTCACCTTTGCCTTTAACCAAGACAGTTGAGGGTGGGGCGGGGGATGGGGAAGAAAAGAGGTAGGGGAGAGGAAGAGGCTGGACTGAATGCGGAGAGGAGGAAGGAGGGAAGGGAGAAAGGAAAGAGAGGAGGGAATGAAGGAGTCCACCAGAGGGGTAACTAGAGAAGAGAGAAGCCGGTGGGTAGGAGAGGAAGGTGGAGGCAGTAGAAGAGGAAGAGAGAAAAGGAGGAGGAGTGAGGAAAGGAGAAAAGGAAAGGGGCAAGGGGTGAGGAAAGGAGGGGAAGAAGAATTTTAGTAAGGAGAATGGGAGACAGAAGAGTGTCAGAACAGTTGAGCAAAAGGGGACTCGGACGTGTCGGAGAGAGAAAAAGAAAGTCTGTAAAAAAATATCCCAGGGATGGGACGGCAACCCAGAAAAAGATGCATTTTAAATTTGTACCCGAAAACTTCCACCCACACTCACATCCCCGCCCACCTTTGTGTCTGTCCCTACCCTTCGTGGAACCCGCAGCCCCAGACGGAAGACTGGCCCCGCAAGGAAGACTCGGCCCTGGCGGCACCGGCTCCGCCTCCTCGAGCTCAGCCTCCGCGCAGCTGGTGGCGCAGGACCGCGCCGGGCGGGGAGAAGCGCGCTAGGGAGGCAGCCGGGTCTACCCGCGCGGCTTTGGCGGCAGGCCAGCGAACCTCCGGGAGGCGGGATGATCTAGGGCGGGCAGGGGATCAGACTCAGACCGGGCCACGTTCCTTCTCCTTCCAGTCCTAACTAAAGTGTAGCCAGCCAACTACAAAGTCTGGGTTCTAACCTGGAAGGCTCCGCACCGCTGTGCTGCGGACGAGGGAGTCAGAGGACCTCGGTGGGAATTTGAGCATTTGCATCCTTGTCCCGCAGGTGGAGCTCTTACCCGACAGAGAACCGGACAACGACGGGACCAAGATCAGTGTGAGTGTCACAGGGACAGGCGACAGGGGGCGCGTGCCTTAGCTGCTAGGCAGGCCCAAGGTGAACCTTCATAGTAAATGGATTTTAGATTTTAAAACCTTTTAATTTGTTGTCCCTGAAAAAGACAATTTTGCAAACGCAGGATGAGAGGCAATTATCTCTTTACCTCATTAGGTACATAAATATTGAAGCAACTTGAGAGTCCATAAGTAAAATTATATGTTAATTGTGTAAATACCTAGAAATTAACTAGAGAATCAATTTGGTATCCAAAAAGGTTGTGTGACTTTTTGTTTGTTCTGTGTAACAGTTACATAAGAGTGAAGGGCTGCAATGCTAATATGCATTTTAAATTACAGAAATGATTTTCCTTTAATAGAAAATGAAATAGTAATATACAAAAATCTTCCTAGAGAGAAAAAATTAAAGCATCCAAGAAGATTTTGAAATTGTAATGAGATAAAACAACTCAAATCTGAATGTCATCCCTGATGCATCTAATGTATTTCTAATGCTCATGTTCAAAATCATAAAAATAGAAGACCAAAAGCAAATATAAATCTGCAACCATTATTAGAGATGTTTGACGGATTGAAACTATAAAAATATTGTTCCCTATTGGTTATTAATTTTAATAATTATATATTGAAAAGAAAGTGAAAATCATCTTTTTGCTATACCTCAAATGAAGCCATGCAGAGTTAAATTCATGTTAATAATAATAATACTTATCTTGAAAATAGCTTTAACAATTTTTCACTACTAGAAATGAAACAGTTATATAATACAAAAGGAAGAAATCTGAGGATGAATATACAGTATGTTTTTAGAAATCTAAAAATTCAATGATCTACATTTTGGAAAGATATCTATATTGAAGCTCTTACGATAGCATGTAGCATAAGATTGGAGTTACATTATAACTAAAAGCATAGAAATATATTGTACACAGAACTTAAATTAATCATCTAATAGTGTAATCTCAACATGGAAGAAACATCAAACCTTAATAACTAACAAAATCACCAACTCTTTAGAATATTTCTGTTCCAATTTCTTTTTATGTTGCAGAAGCTGTTGTTTTCATATAATGCTAGGAAAATCTTGACCAGTAAAATTAATAGTGTTTTTCGTAAGCATTTCACTTTTCACACACACATATTAAATAGCTTATCGATTGAATATTAACAGCTGACCTTTCATGCCCACACCAGACCATCTAAACAACAGTAACAAAAACAGCCTTCAGAGGCATACAGAGACATAATCACATATGAAACTGCTAATAGTATTAGCTAGGTCAATAGATTATAAATATCTACTGAGTTGAAAAGAGTTCTAGATACAAACTGAGGCAGAAGGTAATTTGTTCCCAGTGTGAATGAACATATGTACTAAAACAACATTTATTAACTTAGATTTTCTGGGAAAAATTTATAAAACATTGATTAAGTTCAACCTCTAGAGATGCATACATAAAACTGCATGAAATCAAGCAAAACTGATTGACTCTAACATATAATCCATGTTAAAAATCACTAATGCAAACTTCTTAAACCTCAGTTTACCCCAGGGTAAAATGGGATAATAATGATATAAATAACCACCTCCAAATGTTAGAAAATGTAGTCAAGAATATATGTTGAACTGATTTCCATTATTTTATATGTGAGTTTTCATATACATAAATAAATACTTATGGTTATGATCCAAATGTTGGAAACAATTTGCTATACACTTATATACATATATGTCTATATGAAAAATACAGAATAATGCTTCTCAAATTTTCTTATTTATGGCTGTTTGAAAACTCAACAGCCATTAGCAGAATAAATATCTTCTTGCCTCCACTACCTTTATTTGTCCTTCAAAATTAACTAAACCCTTAAATCCTGAATGTCTTATGAAATCTCTCATTCTGTCCATCATGGATAACTTATGATATATATTAAATCTAACTGCTCCAATAATAATATTTAAATATATCACATGAATTATATATCATATGTTTTATATATCTGATATGTTAAAAATCTGGGACAAAATTATTAGAAGAAATAAAAAAGAATTTCTAATTTTGGAAATGAAATCAGTGTTCAATTGATGGCATTCCATTTTCCTATAAAGGCATTGGTATGTATCTGGTATATATTCTGAGCCATAAAACTTCAGATGAATTAATATGTACCTGAGCTCTGCCACTTTATAACTATAGCCAAGACTACATCAAAATTGTGAGGAAAAAAATACTAATATCTAAGCCTGTTGTAACAGTACCTTTAATAATCACCCAAATGTTGGAATAAAAATGTGTCCTCACCTCAGCTGTTATGACCAACAAAATATTTCTGTGATCTCCCAGATTTGAAGGGGTTAGTTTATAACCCACAGTAAAGAAAAGAGTCTGTATAAACTACAGAGTTGGCCTCATTAGTTTATATTTCATGATCTGAGTTAACCAGGCAGAATGCAGTCCCAACTTGAGAAAATGCTGGCACTATCTATCAGAACCTGATGAGTATGGACCACACTGCTAATACAGCTCTGTTTGGATTGACTTCATATACCAAGTCTGTGAATGCTGTTGTTAGTAGAATAGAAAAAAAATAAGAGCTTAAGATCAGATATTAAGGAAATAAAAAGCCCCTTGACTGTAGCTATGAGACCATTAAGGCCCGTTAGTTTTCCAACATTAGCAAGTTCAGGAGAAAGAATGAGAACATCATTTCATGCAGCACTTTATTTTTTTCCTGCAATTTTTCAGACAGTGAAAGTTCAAGGCAATGACATCTCCCACAAGCTTCAGATTTCCAAAGTGAGGAAAAAGGACGAAGGTTTATACGAGTGCAGGGTGACGGACGCCAATTATGGGGAGCTCCAAGAACACAAGGCCCAGGCCTACCTGAAAGTCAATGCCAACAGCCATGCCCGGAGGATGCAGGCCTTTGAAGCCTCACCTATGTGGCTGCAAGATATGAAGCCCCGCAAGAACAGCTCAGCCGTGGTTCCCAGCAGCATCCACAGTTCAGCCAACCAACGGACGCACTCCACCTCCAGCCCTCAAGCGGTAGCCAAAATTCCCAAACAAAGTCCACAATCAGGTATGGAAACCCATTTTGAGCCTTTCATTCACAAAACCTCCACAGAAAATTCAGTCAAATAGAGTAGACAGATTGATATGAGATGTTTTGTGTTTTGTTTTTGTTTTTTGTTTTGTTTTTTGTTTTTTTAAATGGGAGACCTAGTTCAGTTGAAATAATGAGACATAAGTCATTGAAGGCAGGGGCTGACCTGCTCAGAGGATGTGCATTTGCCCCATTAGTCCCCGTCAGTGCTTCATACCCAGGGAATCTAAGAGCTGGACTCTCTTTTTTATTTCTGTATTTACATGTTGTAAGAACAATAAATCATGTAATGTTGGTCACATTATAAATGCATGTTCATTTTCTCTACAGATTTATGTACCAATAATGACCCAAATTAAGAGGCTTTCACTTAATCAAAATGGAAATGAAAAAGACCCACCACATCATCCGCATTTTTAGCCACCCGTAACTTTAAGCAGGACTAGTCTCCAAGGGCTTTTGATTTTGAAGGAGAAACTTCAGCTGCCTGTGATGAAAGTGATGATGATAATGGGAGGAAGTGAGGGGGGATGAAAGGCAATAAGTGGTGCAGAGATAAGGCAACTCCTGTAAATGCGCCTCAGATGCCAATTTAGAAGCTTAGTCACACATTCCCTAAGTCAGCTGTGCAAGTTAAAGCTGTTCTGAATGGCATTAATTTATGCAATCATTCAGCCAATGGAAACTCATTGAAGTTTTAACCTTGATATGAAATAGAAGCTTCTTGGAATGAGCAGTCTCCTACAGGACCCATGGCAGTCCTGATTTTCTCAAATACTGACGTAATATTATAGGATGAAGAGAGCACAAAAATATCGATTTATAATCATTTAAGTTTTTCCCTTTACTGAAAAATAATTGGCACTACTAATGGTAATAGAAAATTATGTTGCTAATATTTAAGGTCTCTTCAGTTATTAAATTAAAAACTCTGATCACCTCATCTTATGTGTATGTTCATATAGAGAGAGAGATGTATACATGGAGATATATGCAGATCTTAGAAATCATCCTGATCAAATATATGTATATACATATGATAGATATATGAAAGCTATATATTTATAAAGATGCATATGAACATATATATAATATATATATCTTTAAAGGAATATATGTACATAAAGATGTGTATATATATTATATGTATACATATGTATGTATAATATATAAATATATTTAAATATTTGCTTGTGAAAAATGCTTTAAAATAATAGATACCAGGGCTGGGATGCAGCTCAGTGGTAAGGCACTTACCTTGTTTGCATAATATCTTGGGTTCAGTCCCCAGCAGTGCAATCAATCAATCAATCAATGTATGTCAGTATAGATTTCTTCTTTATGCTTTCTGTCCTAATGGATGTGATTTGTAGATTTGTAGGGCACTTGACTTAGGGTTCCCTGTGAGTTTGCACTGCCTTTAAATGTTAATGAACAGTTCTCCCGTGGTGTCTTGGTCATAGTAATTTATCAATCTGATGAACAGATGGTTTAGTCTCTTTAAAGACCAATTTGTGTGGCTTTGTCTTATTTTCCTCTTTATCATTGCCTTTGTTTCTCAAATTAAAGGACAAAACCAACAGAGTTAATAATGGTTTTTATCAACAGACCTAATAATGGTGTTATTTTATATAAGGGTATGCACACATATTTACATCTCAGTTACAATTTTGTAACCACTATTTGACAAAGATTTAATATCTTTGGAGGACTTGTTCTCTTCCTCCTTCAGACTATCAAAAGAATCAGCTAGACTCTACTTATCAGAGTAGCCTCAGCAGACAATTTACAATCTAATTAGAACTCCAAATCATGGAAGTGAAATTATTAGCCTACATAGAATATTCTAAGCCAAATATCATAAATCTGTTCTATGGAATAAAATCAAACAGATTACCTATTCCAAATGAAAGAGTCTAAGCATAGAATGAAACGTTCTGTTTCTAAGATACTGTCTTTATGGTATTAATAATGTACTCTAAAATATCTATTTTAATATCTTTTTCTTACTGTGATTGGAGCTAAATTACAAGCTTGAGAAATCTTAAAACAATTTTCAAATAAAAATTGTTGCTCATTTTCTCTATATCCAGCAGGCTTGCTCTTAGGTGCAAAATTGTTTTTTTCTCAAGTTAAGGGTAAAAGGAGAGAAGGAATGCTGTCTGATGGAAGCCTATATTCATTAAAAACTTTTTTCACAAAAACTTACCTGCTTCTAGCAAAGATTAATCTGAACTATTTCAAAATATTTAATTTCTATTTTCCTACCATACTGGAAAATGTTTTACATAATTTTATCAACATTCCCTATTTCAGTACTGGGTGTCCCAGCTGCCCATTCCATTCATGTGTAAGTTTTATGCTTGCACACAATTATTGTATATAATATAGAACCTGGGATGGATATTTATATATTATATTCACTGTATTACTCACATCCTGGTTTATAATTTTGCGTTAGAATTTTTCAGATTATATTCAAATAAAGCTTATTTCAATACCCATGCTTCATCTATTCATTCATTTATTCACCTCCCATCCCTTCAGGGATCTCTTATGCCAGGCACAGGGACTTTTGAAAGATATACTCCCTTTCCTCAAGGGAGTTATATCTTAGTTTGTGAGAAAACAAACTACAGGTGAATTCCATTTACCATGCATGTTTTGTTTTCTATTAAAAGCAGACATGGAGAAGACACAACAGTTAAAATCTTGTTTTTACAGGCCAACAGCTGTACCAGACTTTTATATTTTATGATTTGATGCAAGGAGGCATGCTTCATGATCAGTATACCTAACATTATAATATTAGCCTGTGTCCAAAAAAGCTGATCTATTTCACCTTTTATTCCATAATTGTTTTTGACTTAGTTGTCTACATTATTTATAATAACACACTCAATTCATACTATTTTTCTGTCAAGTAATTTTTGTGTCTATGAAAGAGAAATATTATATTTAATAATAATGATTATTATTATTTATATAATGTTATGTAAAATCTTCAATTTGTAAGACAATTAAACCAGTTTCCCTAAAGCAGAGATTTTATATGAAAAAAAGAAGATGGAAAGATAGTTCATGAGTATCTATATATTAAAAGATGGAGATTTAAGTGTCACTTAATATGACTAGATACCTTTTCAAAAGTTAGTGAGCATGTGACAGTCCTGTCCTGCTTGAAACTGTTTATAATTTTTCATAAACAACTAAATTATAAATTCTTAAATTATTTTAATTCTACATTAGTTTCTTAATCAGCAATTAGAACCAAAATAATGAAGAGAATGGTAAAGCTAGACAAAATTTGTCTTCTGCAATATTTTATAACTTTATCATCTCCAGTTCTATCAGACCCTCTCCAGTTTTGCATTTTCATGACCAATGACCAATGCTCTTCTTATCAAACCTATTTATATATCCCTCCATATCCCTTGCCTACTCCTCCTTTTTCTTCTTTTATTGTTTTATATATATTTACACAAAGCTTAGAAAGAAAGAGAAAATGCCAGTAAATACAATGTAATGTATGGAAATAAGTACATGGAATTAGAACTTAAAGAAATATTCTGTAGATTTTCTGAGGAGAAAGATTCCCGGATTCTAGCCCTGGGAGAAAGAACTCAAACTATAAAGACAATGTATACAAGCAAAGATGGAGAAGGTTTTTCAGAGAGAGTGGCATCTAGTGGGCTGCATGTGGAAAATCCCAAAATCTCTTCCAGGATGAAGTGGTTTAATTCCCTCTTCTCAGAGAACTTGAAGATCCTTTAGTTCCCCTCCACTGCATCACCAAATACCATTCTCCACATGTTTCTTCCTGTCTCAGCCAGGATCCCCAGTCCTTTCCAAAGCTAAATATCTCTTCTGTACATCCCTTCTACTGGTCCTTCCTTTGTTCTGTTCTCCTTCTCCTCTACTGATCCTACCAACCGACCCTTTCAAACAGGCAAGAAAAACTGGGAAAACAGCTTCCTGCCCCTCCCTTCTCCATACTGGCAAAGTCAGATCTTTCATGGGTGCACACCCAACTGATGCCTGCCACTCTCCAAGAGTGGCACTGTATGCTTTCTCCTGCTTTCTTTTACCTCAATACCATGAAGACTTTCTCTCCCTGGTCAATCTGGCTGCAAATGTTCATTCAAGTTACTGGCATCTTCCTAAACTCCCAATTACTACATCCTCTGATACAATCCTTCCCAGTTTTCAGGCAGCATTTGTACCCTCTTGTCTACTCAGGTTGAATTTCTCAATTGGCTTTATCTATCTACTCTCTCCATTGCTGGCTTCCTCTCCTCAATTCTTTCAATGTCATTCTTTTCCCATTTTCACCTTCTTAATCTTACCCTTTCCCCTGGTTTTGATAAAAACTTTCCCATTCATATTTCTACTTCTAACTTCTCCCTGGAGACCTCATGGTTGTCCCATAAACATCTCCACATTTCCATCCTATGTGTTCTGGAAGAGTTAAGTAGCACATTCCACCCATTGAGAGTTGGAGCCTTCTTCCCCCAGCCCCATCTGAGCTTGGGCTTGCCTGTGACCAGTTTGACCAATATGATGCAGTGATGCTATGCCAATTCCAGACCTGTCTTTAAAGGGGACTGGAAATCTCTTGAAAGCCAACCACCATATAAGAAGCACAGCTAGTTTAAGACCACCTTCCTGAGTGAAGCCCCAGGGTGGGCAGTATACATGGGAGTGAGGAGTCTGCCTGGGACTTCAGCCTTGCCAGCATTCATCCAACTCAGTCCCAGATGCAGTCTCATTGCAGTCACTCTCCAGCTGATCCCAGGCAACACACAGAGCAGTGCAAGATAACAGTCAACTGTCTTTTTAAGGCTCTTGGATATTACAGTAGTTTGTTTTACAGCAATAGATAACCAAATCTGACACCTAAAACTCAAATATTCAGAAATGAATTTATTCTCTTTCTCACCAAAAAGAAATGTCCTTCCTCCTGTTTTCCCAAACTTCTAATAACATCATCACAATCACAGATCTTGCAGAAACCTTGAAAATATTCTTATGTCTTCCTCTGTCAGTTGCCATGCTGAATTAATCATTCAGTCCTAGTAATTTTCTTCCCAAACATCCTGAAAAACTGGGGGTTTTTTTCCTGTTCTGCTTACACTGGTTTCATTCTCAACATAAGCCCTCCTCACTTTCTTTATTCCAGCAGCTCCTTATAGTTTCCCCGTTTCAATTCCAATCCAAGGAATATATCGCAACAGCACATGTATTACTATTTCCAGAGCATCATCTCTAATTTTCATAGTCTAATTTCCAGCCCTGTTTTGGGGAGTTTCTAATCCTTACACTAACTCTTGCTACTTGGTATTTCCCCAGTGTTTTCAGACACATCCTTTCCTCTGTGACTCTGCAAATGCTTTTTTCTTTGTGTGAGTCTTTCCCCATTTGCAGAGTTTCTACTCAAATGCAAATTCCTTTATAAAGCTTTCTCCATTTCCCCCTTAGTCCTAATTGTTTGTTTCCTCATCCAGCCTCCTGCAGCAATTTGTTCTCACTTCCTCTGAAGTCCTTATTTTCATGCCCTGTATTGTAATAATTGCCCCATTTTCATGTTCCAAATCCTACATTCCAGGAATTTTCTCAGTCTCAGGTGAATCAGGACAGGTAACCCTCTGTGTTTGTGTGTGATGCCTCAAATACGTTTTTAGAGACTCTTTTCTTTGGCGATTACTTTTTCCAGTGTTGAAACTGACTTTTGCAAAGGTCTTTTCTTCACTCCTGTGATGAACAGCTGGCATTTTAAGAAAACTGGCCCTGCTTAAGGTTGTAGTTATGTTTCCACTTGTGGAGTCTGTCATCGCTCAGCAGGAATGCTGATTCTCTGAATTCCAAAATATGATTATTGTGTTTTCACCACGATGCAACCCTGAGTATTGAGAGGCAGCTGCTGTTACAGCTGCCAGAAGCCAAGATCTCACCAGAGCTCCTCTGCTGCTGATAAACATGGCAAGTTTCCAAAAGTAGCCAGATTTAGCAGAAATGATCTTAAAACAGAATTTCAAAGCTGTTGGGAAGAGAGAGAGAAGATACTGAGGGTCTCACAAAAATTGTTTTCTTGATCTAATATGTAAATAAATGGTGTATAGCTAGCTTTGAGGGAGAGAGCCAATTGTAGAATTTAAACCTTAATGTTGATTTTGGTTTAAATGATCCAACTTGGCTGCTTACACAGGTTAAATTAATTTGATCATTGTAATTCTATCAGTTAAATGACCACTATGTAAATCAAGTGTCTATGAATAAGATGAAAAGCAGATTTGAGGCAATAATTTGGGTAACACAGGCCAAGGAATGTATCTGCTAGAGCTGTTTGAACCGGAATTATGTAGATTAAGCATCTATAGTGGTTAAATTCTCTGGAAAACCATATTTATTTACTCATTGAAATCCAGCCACTGTCTGTGCCTATAAAACCAAGGTCCTTTGGTTGGCTGGATGGACTTTTCCATACATGACTAGCTGTGTAAAGGTTATTGAGGATACATAAAGCAGAATTTGCCAAATGATTTGTCTCAAATGATTTCATGGTCCTTGTGATTTCAGGAAAGTATAATAGGAGTAGCTTCCTGGATAAGATGACCAAAGGGTCAGAAGGCTACTGGAAGACTTCACTCTTTGGATCAAAGTAACATACATGCTAAAAGAGCAAGATAGGGCAGGGACTCCTCTGGAGGACCACTTCTGCCACTGATAGTTGGATAACATGCATCTGTGCATTCATCACACAGCTTGAAAGGGCATATATAAACACGGAGGTGCTTCTCAGACCTCCTGCCTCCAGCACAAGTAGAAGTCATAGTGCACAGCAGTTAGGGAGGCAGACAGTTCACATCTCTGTTCCATCACTCGTCTGTTTCCTCATTTCTTTAAAGAAAACTATAGTACCATCAGAGTTATAAAAATTACATATGGGATGTTATACATTTAAGAATTGGCACTTAATAATCCCTTAACAAAAGGCAACTAGTTAGAGTATTAACATGACTATCATTGTGTGTGCTTGTATATTATGATTATCAGGAATGGAAGGATGAGAGTGAAGATATCTGTCCTAATCTTCAGGTGATCCATTACAAGACCCCTAGTGGGTGCCTGAATAGTCTGAATCCTACAGATTCTATTTTTCCCCCTCTGTGTACGTAATGTATAATAAGGCTTAATCTATAAGTTGGGTACAGAAGAAGTTAAGAACAATAACTAGTAAGAAGATTAGAAAAATTAAACTGTAATAAAAGTTAGGTGAACATGATCTTTCTCTCCTAAGAGTCAAGATAAATATTAATTTTTTGGACAGCAGTTGTTCCCAGGAACTGAAATGAAATCAGTAGGTAAGGAGGCAAACACTGTTAAGTAGTCTATTCCACTCAGCAAGTATTTTCTTGTTGGTGTGGAAAGGTGATACACTATAGAAGGAAGACTGAGTCTTTATTCTTGGCTTATGTCTTGTTCATGATTTCAGTTATTTCTTTTTTCCTTCTGTCATACCATTCATTGATGATAAATTTTCCTCTATACAACCATAACATATTACCCACCAGCTGTCTTGCCCAAGGTTGTAACCAGATCCTTATGGAAGAGCAAAATAAAATTCCAAAGGATTTTTATGAATTTGACCTGAATAAAACAACATGTATTTGAATGCTATAATTATGTGAACTCTCTGCTCTATTACTTAAATACAAACTTTCAAAAGAGACCCTATGAATTATTTAAGTCACAAAGTAATTAGAAATATATCTGAAAACACCACAGTGAAAATGTTTTTCAAAGCCTTTAAAAAAGAAAATAAAATGAATGTAGAAACCAATCATAAAAATTCAGTTTGTGATACCACATATTTGGTTCCCAGTTTGACTACCTACCTTTGTTACTTTGTGCTGCCAACAAAATCCCTCTGAACCTTAAAAAAGTCTTTATTTATAAAAGTCTCTATTTATAAATATGGTAATATTTATCTCCCAAGGTCATTTTCAGCTTTAAGTGAGATAATGAATTTTAAACATTCAGCAGAGTAAATAAACCTATCATGTGAGGGAACAATTCTTCATTCTCTTCCTCTTTACCTATTAAATATGAAAATATATTGTTAAATACTGTGATTTAAGAGGGTAACAGAAACATAAATATGAAAATAAAAAGATTAGAAAGTTCTAAAAGTATATAAAATAACAGTTGATGGATTAAAAATATAACAATTAGAGAACAATTTATTCAGTTAAAAGAAGCCAAGGGAAAATGTTACCACAACATATATATGTATATATATCTAAATGAACTCTGATTAAAGAACTAAGCAAAAAAGAAAAATTAAATACAGGAAAATTAGCATAAAATCAAAGGCCTAAGGTTTTGAAAGTTTAAAGTTACAAAACAAAATGAAATTTTAATATAATTCAAAACATTTGTTTTAAGCAAATGTTTTGTTTACAAATCAATAGTTACATATGCTGTGATTACGTAATCCACAACCCTAATACTGAGTTGAAACTTCCCTTCTCAAGGAAAATTTGGCAGAAATGATCAGCCACGTGGCTTTCTAGTGTGCAGCCCATAAGTCCCTGAAATTATACTCCTAGAAAGACATTGCAAGCAGATCAGTAGTGTATTAGATGTGAACTTCTGAACATTTGTCACAGAGATTTTCAGATATGTAGAAATTTGCAAATGACCAAGAGCAGAGAAATTACCTAATTCATGCATTAAAACATAAAATGAATATTATCCACTTTTTAGAATCATGTTGTCAAAAAATGTTTATTGGTGTTAGAAAAGACCCAATACATAATATAACATGAATATTCATGTTCACACAAATGTACAAATGTGTGTACCTAAAGCACTGTTATGAAAGTGGTATACTTAGAAAATGCTTGTAGTATTGACATAAGGAATTTCATATATATATACACATATGCATATATATGATCTTATTTTTCTGGGTGCTGGGTAGAAAATCACACCATTAAGTTACTCTTTTTGTTTTTCTAAACAGATAGGTGTGACCACAATGCATTTACATTGATTGAATAACCAAAGCACACATACCATCTATAAATAAAATACCATGCAATTATTTGTCATGATTCATTCAGCCCCCAATTCAAAAGGAGATTAAAGTGATGAGCAATGCATCATCATTGGGAGTATCAAGGGAAATCAATATATGGGTAGAGTTATAAATAACAAGTATCTTTATTTAATATGGTTGCCTCAAAAAAAGTATATGAGAGAGCACTTTTGCATGAATTCAAAATCCTTTATGTATAAAACAGACTCAATTGTAGGTGTAACTCAGTGCTTGAATTAAAGCAAATCACAAAAACTAGGAGTTATGATTTTTCATTATGTAAAACTGACAGCTATAGAGCTATTGAGAAAATAAAGATGAAATTAAAGTAAGCAATTTTAGCTTCCCAGTTACAAATATTTTAATGACGATTAAATAATGCATTCAGATACTCAAATTTCAGAATAAAAAGTATTGGCCACTGTGCAATGATGGGGACTATTATGAGATCAATGTGTTTCTTGCTTTACTTAAATGTTCTTAAAACTTAAATGTGTTTACAGACACATCCTTAGCAATGTCTTCATTGGCTATTTGTAAAATTTTTTTTAATTTTTCTGATTAGACAACATCATGTGCTAAGAAGGCAGTTCTCTCACTACCAGCATTGTAAATAATTAAATGCTACGTTTAGAGAGCAAGCAATAGAATCAAAACCACTAAATTTTAAAAAAAAATCTTCAGAATTAAAAAACTGATTCTATGTTAAACTATATGAAAATATCGTTAGGGATCTGAAGATATGAATTGTGTCTCAATCCTTTTGGTATTATTACAGCTTCTAGAATTGCGCTTAACATGTAACTAGGGTTAAGTAAATGTTTAGGGATTGAAAATTTATGTTTTGGTTTACATATAGTGAAAAACACTTATGAGGATAAAGCTAAGAATACATAGAAATTTGGTCCTTCTTCACAAAAACAACTGTGGACCATTAATGTAGGAATGGTCAAAGAAAATTGGAAAATAGTTCTTGGATCATGCTCCCTTACATATTGAATGATAACAATAATATATATTTATCTAAAATGATATTTAGTATCCAAATATGTCTAGGAGGTTGGGTGAAAAGTCCTTGGTAGCTGCTCACTTCTGTCCTTTGATTTGCATGTCTTGGTTTATTATGTGTTTGAAAAGTAAAACTGCTTCAAATATTTCTGATTGTTAAATCCTCACAGCTAAGAAGAAAATTCCTGATGTGAAGATAACATAACATTCTAACTTCAGAATATTTCTAATTAGCTAGATTAAGGAAAAGGGTAAAGCCAGTAGTTCAAACTTGAAAACTACATGGGTAGATTTTTCCTCATGTAAAAATAAATGTGTTCTCTGAGAACATATGGGTGATGATTGTGTGTCCTGTAGGCATTTGGTCCTCAAATAATTTCTTCCTTAAAATCAAACATTGCTAAATAACAAAGCTAACTATTTTATTTAGGCAAATTACTATATTTATGGTGATAATTTTACTTTTTGATTTATGTAAGATCATGGAAATTAAAATCTCATATTCACAGCTAAGTTTACTTCCTTCTCTTTGCATTCTATTTTTTCACTCTGAATTCCTCAGTAAATAATTCTTTAAAAATATAAGATGGTTTTCCTTCTGATGGCATTGAAGATAGGGGTCTACAACATGAAAAAGGAGTGTGGGTAATAGAAGATACTCTTTATTTCACCAATTAGTGAGCAATTGCTTAAATATTCAGCCATACTGACCCCTATTTCCTCAATGCATATTTTAATACATAAAATATGGCCTCTCAGGGTTCAATAATATTAACTGTGGTATATTTTCTAACAATTTGCTTATTCAAGCAAGTATCCTTACTGCTTTGGGTGAGTGGAATGGGTACAAAATCTCTGTAAGGAGGTCATCCCACATAGATGTCAATTTGTCTTCCTTATTTTCTCTATTTCATACCCCATATTAAATGCACACATGTAAGCCCTTAGTCAAACTCAACATTATTGAACATTATCAGTTCAAAAACCACGTGTGCAATCCCTAATATGTATTGTGTGATTATTCAAAGTCTGGATTAATATCTATCTTTGCATTATAAACAAAAGTTTGTTAATCAACAATGAAAACATACATGCAGAAAGCATATTTAAGCCCTATAAATAAATAATTTCAAGCATGTTACCAGCATTTATTTGTAATGCTAATCATAAATTATTTATATTTATGCCATAAAGCAGTTATTAAATATATGTGATACTAAAACTTCCTTCTTTGAAAACATTTTGTTTTTCCACCAAACCATATTGTTTTCCATTTTATCAAGACTTCTTATATTTTCCTATATCTTAATCAAACAGAATTGAGAAAGTATAGATTTTTAGGTATGAAGAATTGCCAGATGAAATATTGAGACACAAATTAATTTGTAACATCTTAGTTCTAGCATCAAAAAAACTGGATTGGAACCTCAGCTATACTCCGTATTAGCTGAGCAAACTCAAACAAATTGCATAAACTCTCTCGGCCTCAATTCCCTACCAGAAAATGATTATTACAACCAGTGCGATCGTAGTCAAAGGTAAAGGAATAATAAGTGATCAAAAAATATTAGCTGCTTCTACCACAATGATCATCCCATCTGCACAAAATCCGTTTTTACCCTGATGAATGAAAAGATGCACTGTAGTCCTTGAAGGAGGATGGCAGAATTACTTTTATGTGCCCATTCTTCAGTAACTGGGTGCAGTGACTGGTTGTAGGCAAGAGGAAAATCTGGAAAATTTGGTGGTGAATAAGGCATCACCCCTGTGCCTGGCCATGTAGACCTTGTGTTCGTGGGTAACTAACTGCTCTTTTTCCTTTGGCTACACTGAGGCCTCATAACTAGAACAGAGCTGTAAATTTGCTGACTAAAGGAAAGCAAGAAAGGAAATTTAAGCAGCTCCTGCCAACAAGCCGGGGCACAATAAAATCAGCGATTTATGTATTAGGTCAAAAAGAAACACATTTCTTTTAAAAAATGGATTTCTGGAAGAAACTGGCACTGGACCTTTAAGAATTCTAATAAAAAGATATTCTTCTCAAAAAATTATAGGATAAAATCATCCTATTATTTGACCTTTCCCCCTCAAAGTAATTTAGTATGTGCAAACCCGAATAAAAATTGCATTAAAAGTTAGCTCAAATTTTCTCACACAGCTATTTTCATTTCTTAAAACTTACATCTGTAATAAAAGAAAAGTGTGTCAAAGGGGCCTGTCTGTTCTAGGAGCTGTAATGGACACTCCGTTCTTTTTAAGCTGAACCTCTTCTCAGACACAAATTAGACTGTTGCTCCTTTTGTATTGGAGGGATTTCATCTTTAGTTTTGACCATATGAGCATCTCTCATATTCACTTTTATGAAATAAAGATTCTGGAGTCAGACTGCAGAGTCACAGGGGAACAGAATTTGTGTTCTTTCTTTCTTCTTGCTTCTTTTGATTCCACTAGATAAACAAGAAAAAAAAAAAAAAAAAAAAAAAAAGAAGAGAAAATCTCTTCAAGAATCATGCCTGAAGTTGCAGGCAGATGCCCGGAATGGGGAATGTTCCCTACATCGAAGCCAACTAAAAGTTCTGTTCACATAGAAAAATAATGCATAAAAAAATATTCAAAACCAAGAGAAAGTGGATATTTGAAGAACTGGTAAAATTTAAATGAGACAAATTGTTTAAGTAGTTGTCTCAACACTCTGCTTGATTATTTAAAGTAAACACTCCTTTTGTGGTAATTTTTCCTGGTAACCAAGAGCTCTGCCTTCATTCTCTTCCTCTCACTAATTAGTGGTAGTATTTTGAACAATGAGCTTAGGCTTTCTTGCCCCTGGCTGTTAAACTTGAGTCAAATGTGGGGGAAAAAAAGGTTCTTAGAAAGAAGAGGGGAATGTCACATTAATGGTGGAACCACATTTCACTCAATCATTCAAGTGAATTCAGAGCAATCTCTAGTTCTAAAAAGTCTGTAGTTGGAAAATTTAAAAACATTGTTATAAAACATTTGGTACACGATAAAGAGCAAAACAAACCTTACTTATTATTAATATTTGGAAAGCTAAGATACTGATAATGTTTCCATATTCAATATTTGTCAGTTCAGAGGTAAGGACAAGTTACATTTTATGATCAAAAAGGTTTTTTCTAAAATGTGTTGTGTCCAGCACATTTATTTCTGAAAAGATTAGTATACATTTCAATAACAATGATTTAGCCCTTTTGAGGACATTGAAGTAGCATTGCTTGCCTCAGGGAGTTTCAGAGAGAAGCATATCCAGGCTCTGTGCTGACCTCACTGCACTGTTGTCTTATTTCTGTGTCTATGCTTTACTCCCTATTGTCTGGGTTGCTGAGGGTGAATTATTTTATGTTGCTGAGATACATTTTCCTGATCTGTATATTTACTGTGCAGGGATATTGAGAGGATTAACCAGAACAAATATACGTAAAGTGCCTACTGCATATTGTTTGATTCACATCAAATCCCTGGTACATTTTAATCATTGTGGAGATTAAAATGAGCAAGATGAGGGAGCAGCATTGTTGACAATGTCCAGTGTCTTCCAGCCTATTGATCATAGACACAGGAAGAAATAGCAGTACAGATAGAGTCTAAAAAGGAAGGTGAAAAAGAGAACTCAGTTCTCCATCAGGCAGACAGATGAGAGGGGCAGCAAGTGGGATGGAGTGTGTAGCATGCTGCTGCAGACTACTCAGTCTGGGAAGTCTCACTCAACTGAATGAGGTGGAAAAGTTGGGGTACAACCTCTCCATGAAATGATCCTCTCTGACAACACTGAAGAAGAGTACAGCTATTGTTGTAAGAGGCATTATCTGGAGGTCATTCAACTGCATACCATTTCTGGCTTGCTTGCTAAGGAAATCCAAACTCCTCACTACTGTGCTTTGATTGTTTTTAATTTTGCTTTTTTTTTTCCCCAAGGAAATATAAAAAATTTGTTATTCTGTGCAATAATAATTACAGTGAAAATAGTGTCTTTGAGGCTGTTTCTGTATTGATCCCACTCTTGAGAAGAGCTTGTGCACATCTCAATGAAGGCAATGACACTACCTATGAGAAATGGAAGCTATGTATCTGTATGACGACTTCTTTGACTACTCTTTTCCATCTAAGAAATGGAGAAAACATCTCTCCTATCTTACAAAGACATGGGGAATCACACCTCAGAGCACACTGTGAAAATCTTTAGGCATAAAAAACAGAATAAAGCATCTAGTTGAGGAGCATAATGAAATGGCATTAGGAGTTCAGGAAAAATCTCTAGGCCCAGCGTGCTACGTGAACATTTTCTTCACAAAATTTAGATAGCAGTATCCTCACTTCTTTTTCTCAGTGTATTTTATGTTAGGGGCAAAAGTTTAAAATGTCTCAAAACCTTGTTGTAGATACAGAGAATAATTTGAAAAATTGGTATACATTTCAGTCCTTTCTTTTAATGAGCTTTGTGTGTGATCCAAGGGATAAGATATGACTATAAGGAATTACAAGCAACTTAGTCCTGGTGAAGGTCACAGGAGAGGCAAACCCCAAATACTGCCAAAGTGCAGAGGAGAGATCCCACAAGCTGGTGAGAATAGATACAATGGAGGGCAGGAGGCTATCTGAAGTCAACAGTTGCTCAAATGTATGATATCCTTAAGGAGATAATTGATTATCTATCTGGCTTTGACATAGAACAAAAGAAACCAAATAAAACAAAATAGGTAAGCCTGTTTTGATCCTATGTTCTGGCTTACTGATATGAAAACAAAAAACAATAATACACAATAGTTATGCTCATTTTAGAAAACAGAAAAAGTAAGTATCTTATTTGAGATCTCAGACGTGACTGGCAGCCAAAAGAAAGTAGAACTCAGGGCTCCTGACAGCAATCCTGACTCTCATTATTTCACAAAAATGAAATGTTTCTATATGTAAAAATGAGATTAGATCATGATGAGTGACCAAAGTTGGTTCCTGACAAAATCTTATATTTCATATTTCAATAGAATTAGACTTTTGTATGTTCGATAAACAATAATGTTACATGCAAATAGTATACATATAAATGAAAATTATAATGATGATTAATTTTAAAAATTACACAGGACCAATATCAGCATTTGAGGTTCTCAGATTTCACTGTCTAAAAGTCTTGGGGGTTGCAAAGGGAAAGGAGTATGTTTCTCTTCATTCAAGACATAAATGTGAAAGCAGAGAAAAAGAAAAAACTAGTCAGTGATTTGATGACAATACAGATTTGCCTTATAATTTACTATATTGGAAAACATTTTATAATTGTCCTAACAGAAGTAAATTCTCCATTTAAAAATATGCCTAGAGTGGCTGTACACAATTAAAAAAAAAAAAAAGGTACTGTTTTGCAATGGTTGATTGCATAGCTGAAGGCAGTTAAGAATTTTAGTAGCCTTAAATTCTTTACAGTATAAAACAGGATTTCTTTCCCATCAAAATGCTCATGTAAACTATGCTTTAACTTGCACTTGCTGAACATGTGATAGGAAATGTTGGGTCAAAATGAAGCAGCTTCTCCCTCAATATTTATAGGGATGATGGGGCCAGGCATGTTCCATGAAAAGTTGAGTTAAGAAAGAAGCAACATAAAACATGGTGCAATTTTAGGCAGATTTGGGCTAATCTGCAATGCACAAGTTGAAGAGGAAACTATTTGACAAAATATATTTCAAAGAGTGTGTCATTTTACCTAGTTTCATTCTTTTAAACTGTTTTAAACCTTTTCTTCAATACCAGACATATTTTGTGTAAAATCAAGTGCCAATGGCTATTTAGAAAGCCCTGTAATAATTTCTTTGTCTTTTTCCTTTCTTTTCTGTTTCATCAAACGAATCCTTGTCAAAGAAACTCATCAAAAGCTTACAGGAATACATGCTTAATTTTGGATAGTTCTGATGCTAGTGGTTCTACACAGATTGTGCATATTTTCTTTGAATGGTCTTTGTCCTGAGCTACGTATGGACTGAACGATCACTTTTTGTGAACCTTGTCCCCCAGCTTCAATATGGTAGTGCTCTCCAGAGTCCCTTCACTAATGTCTGGGTCTTTAGTTGTTAGGTTTCTGGAGATGTGTTACATACACAGCCCACCTCCCCAAAAGCAAATCAATGACAACACTTAAGTAACCTAGCAGAAAAATAGTAACGTGAGTCACTAAATGGCCATTTTAAAGCACCAAAAACTAATTCTACAGTGACATTTTTAGTGGCAAAGGACCATGCCACAGTTTTTATCATTGCCACTGTGGAGCCAAACATGATTTAACTGAAATATTTTAAACATTGAAATTCCCCCTTATCCCCCACATCCTTATACCCTTTCAAATTCTTTATAACCATCTCCTATCAAGACAGAAAAGAAAGGCTCTGCGCCCCATTGCATTTTTGTTTTTCACTAAAAAAATATCATTTTGTTCCATATATCATTCATAACTAGTAGTTCATTGGAGAAAATGTGAAAAAAATGCAAAAGTATAGTTTAATCCCTCCCCTTTGATAGTCATGGAACTCTTTTTAGAATTTCTAGTTCTTGACAGCACTAACACCTCCTCCAATTTAAAGGATAGGTAACTGAGAAAGATCTTACCCTAAAAGTAAAGCCCAGGCGCAGGGCCTCCAATGCATCCTCCTCTCCCAGTTGAGAAGCCTGCTGCTGTCAGTGTTTCTGTTTCTCCTGTGGTTTTATGCTAATTCTAGGACAACGGGGCATGTGTTTTTAGATACCAAGATAGGAACAAGTAAATGACTATAGGGAATGATCCTCAAGGAATTCCTTGAGGAGAAAGTATTTGGATTCCTCTCAGACTTCCCAACCATGAGATGGCATTGTTTGAAAACAGACAAAACAAACGCCACCAACTTCCCGGGACTGAAATACTTTGTATGTGTTGTTATTTGCAGTGCATGCCAAGACATTCATGAGCACCAGAGCCAAGCTGGCGAGCTAATTAAATATATATATGTATGTGTTTAAAACAGCCTAATAAGGAGCATTGGAAATCTTCAAGATGAGCGAATATCTTATAACTTCTTCCGCAGGTGCGAGGATAGCTACAAGCCATGGACTTTCTGTCCTGCTTCTTGTTTGTGGCTTTGTGAAGGGTGCTTTGCTTTAATCTAAAGTGCTGACTTTTTTCCAATATCACTTTCTCTTCTTAAAGCAAAGAGCAAATCGCCTGTAAAATCTACGGAGCGGACAGCAAAGTTGACCCTAAACTCCAAGCATCATTCCGCACCCTCTGTACTCTAATTACCTTCACAAGGAGCGCCTGCTTCCGGAACCATAAATGAAGAGGCTATCACACGCTTTGTTGATAATATTTTCTTTGGCAAATCACTGATCTTTTCTTTCAAGACAATTAGTGTGAAGTGATAGAACATTTTCTAATAGCAAGATCTATTTTTTTCCTTTTCTTTCGGCAAAAAACAAAAAGTAAAAAAATTCATCGTTTCACTGACTGCTCAGGGGTTGGCCTGAAAGTCATCGGTATAGTAAATATTTACTATGAATACCACTGATTTCCTACTAAAGGACCCACTATCTGCAGGATGCAAACAGAGATCAAAAGTCTACAAAGCAGAAACTTTCACCAAACAAAAACCCCTTTTGTGGGCAAAATTATCAACACCTTGAGTCAACAAGGAGAACATTATTTTAAATAAGGAATAATCAAAGGAAGATTTTTTTTAGCTTCTTTTTTCTTGGATTTTTTTCCTTCTTTTTCTTGAGTACAGTTCTAGTTCAATGGTGGCAAGTGCTAATAATGGCCAATCCCTGCCGATCCTGGGAGGTTTATATAAATACATTTTCAGTGTTCAATATTTCAATGTATTTTAATTCATTTTGCAATTCCTGTATATGCAAACCCAACAAATTCTGTAAATTGCTTATAGTATGTGTGATATAACTTCAAAATAGATATACTACAACCTTCATGCAAGCTGATTTTTATCATGCTATATATAAATATATACATATGAATGTCTATATGTTGAGCCACCAACCAACTTCTTTTGATAGTGTTTGTTTTTCACTTATAATTCATATATTGTATAAATTCCGCAGTACATTGTTTCACTTCCACAGGTTTGACAGCTGCAGATGGTCTCTGTTGTCCTCTGTTTCCTTCTGGAAAATGCATATTCAAAATTGTATCTGTCGCTGATAAATGAGCTTTGTTGTGTGTATGCTATGTTGGAATTTGCTATGTTCCTTTAAGATGGTGTTTATTGAGGTTTGAGGGTGTCTTGACTCCGAAGAATGCACACTCTGGTTTTTACATCTATCCCTGTCATCATTATTCTATCATCAGAAAAGAATGTTGTTTCTAGAAATTCTGCGTTTGAGGTGAACATGGGGAAGGTGAAGCAGACCTCTTCCTTCCTTACGTTCTTGGGAGAGCACTTCTTGGTATGGCTAAAGGATGCTGCTCCCCTTGACCTCTACGAATTTTTGTAGCTTTGTCATTCTGTTATTTGCTGCTAATTATATTTTAATGTCTTTTACTTAAAAATTAAAATTTGGTTGTTGGCTAAATACAATATGCAAACGATGACTGCAAATCCCTGACTAAAGAAGATATGTGTTCAGTTTTCACTGTTTAAGTGAGTTATGGTTTTAAATATTCCATTGTTATTTCTGGTTTTATGATAACTCAGACTATTTTACTTGGAACTTATTTTGACGTTTTCAAAGAAAGACAGAACTCTTAATGTGCTCTTACATACACTGGTGGAATCAACATGGCTTGAGAAAGAAATGACCTAAGTTTTCCTTCCAGAGAGATTCTTCCATTTTCTTTCATTACAAAACCAGAAGATCATCTGTGTCAGAACCATGCACTTCCAGTCTAAGGTTCTAAGTGGAAGTCTGAAGACAATGGATATCTCTGCTTTTCAAAGGTAAATGCATTGACTCCACCATTTAGTTCTAAGCAAGGTGCATATTTTCATAATATTTTTGATCTTATCTTCTGAGAAATAATGTTTCATTCTAAATCTTTTCTTGCCATTCTTCTTGTTCATTTGGCTTATTATTTCAGTCTAATGAGAAAAATAAAGGTTTTATTAACTTAGAAAAGTATTTTATTTCAAGTTTAATATTTTAAAATGCATAAAATAATGGTAAAATAAATATCATCTGTTAAGTTTAACTGAGGTTTAAGGATTGCATACAGTAAAGTGTAAGTTAGTATACAGATTCAACTTTAGTTAAGCTGGGAAAATCCACCAGGTAATATACTTTTTCTCAAAATGCAGGTGATGAGATTAGTCAATTCTAAAGCAAGACAGACTTGTACCTATATTAACAATGTTGACCATGCTCATAATAAAGGGCATATGCTAGTTTGGAAGGAACACCCATGAGACTCATTTTACAAGTGTCTAAAATAGGGAATACCTACTTGTCATTGGGCTAGCAATAATCCAACTCACTGGTCACTTTGAGAAAGAACATAGCATATTATCTGCTCCAAACTGAGAAAATTAATGTGGAACCTTAAACATTAGGACAGAAACTATAACACATGTCACATAACACAGAGAACTTCTAGTGGTTTTCATCCTATCTTATATCCCTTTGGGGCTATAACTTTGTGTGTAACCATAACTGTAGAAATAAATAAAGATTGAAAAATAAGTTATTTGGCCTTCTCAGCCTTGTTTCCAAGGTTATGTGATATCTTTCATAAGACAGAATCATAGGAAGCTGAAATCATTTACTTGAATTCATGTCAGATCCTTTGTTATTTCTTAAAAACTTACAGACTGCTTACAAATTCTGCAAAGGAAGACACTTGAAGATAAAAATAAGATAACAAAATTCTCTAAAGAAGATGCTCTTAGTCAAAGTTAGTAAATAAACTTGGAATCTATGAATCAACTGAAATTAATTGCCCCACCCACATACACTTAAACTACATGGTGTAACAATATATACATGATGTTTACTTTGCATTAGGCATAATGAGTAGTCTAAAGATGATTTAGAGTATAAAGGAGGATATGTGTATTTTATATGTAAATACTATGTCATTTTATATAAAAGAATTGAGCATCTGGAGATTTGGATGTCCCAGAGAGTTCATGGAATTGATCCCCTGCAGATGCTAGGGATGGCTCTATATGTATATTTTTGCATATGTGTATTAGTTTTATGGAGATGGTCCTTCATATTCATTGATTCTGAAAGTAATTTAGTTATTATTTGCGGGCCTAAAACTTAATAATTAGAAGATTTTGAGAACAGAAGGGGAGCTGGTTACAGTATGTTTTAATTGGTTTGCCTTAAAGCTCCTGGAAGCAAGACATGTTCAGGGAGATATATTAGGACACAAATGCACGTACACACACACATACATACACACACACACACACACACACACATACATTTGGCAAAGAAAACATATATTTTTAAGTCCAGAAAGAAAATCTTTTAGATTTGTTACAGATGGAGTAAAAGATATGGGGTGACCTTTGTTGAATTTTTGTAACAGATGCTAATGTAATTTTGCAAAAGTTTCACAGATACTATTCAAATAAGTGGTCCTAGTATTGACCCTGTATAAAAAAAAGAAATATTAAATATAGCTTAGTTTTAGTTTGTGTAAGAAAATAACATTGCAGGAGATAAATATAATCTTTCTGAGATAATATGCAAACTCTGATGGTTATATCTTAGAATTAAGACTATAAAACAATAAAATATATGTGCACATAATTCCAAGTGTTAAGCCCAAATAATTTTATTTTTAGACCTGCTCATAATTAAGGGGACATTCAGTCATTCAGGAAGTATGAATACTTAAGTACTTCAGCTATTAAATAGATAAGGTTCTTTCCTGTATCTAGGGAGAGTCATATAGAAAACACCTTCAAAAGCAAGAAATTCTAAGAAAGCACCCAAGGATGGTGTAAAGGGGTGTGAATTGGAGGTCAGAGGTTTCTCTGTAGAGGTGGCATTTAAGCATATTTTTAATAAAAATCCAGTCCAGAGAGAATCTGGGAGAAGAGGTTTCAGGGAGAGAGAGCAGCTTGGGCAAAACTCCTTGAAGCAGAGTTCACCTAGGCTTGTTCTGGGACTGGACTGAGGTTAAGAGCACACAAGTAAGGGGAAAGTAGCCTGAGATAAGATCAGGCAAGAAAACACCAGTCAATACTGAGCCAAGGAGAGTAAACAGGATCCTGGAAGAGTTTGTGAACTTCCAGTGTGAATTACTGTTCTGAAATCAGGTCACTGCCTCTTTCTGGAATCTGACTTCTCATGTAGTTCAACTTGTTAACCAAACTCCTTTGCAAACAGCAGAGTCTTACAGATAGGTCGTACTGTTGAATTGATACTGCATGGACACAGGAGGCATGAGAGACGAACTCAACATCTTAATGCTAATTTACAATTGATAATTTTGGGGAACAAAGGGAGAAATTGAAAGGATGGATGGATAATTTGAGTGTGGTGATGAACTGATTGCAATAATTGCAAATGTAATTTGAAATAAAAGCATGAATACAGTAGTACCCCCTTATTCATGGTTTTGCTTTCCTCTCATTTCAACTACTATTTTAAATGGAAAAGTCCAAAAATAATTCATAAATTTTACATTGAAGAGTGTTGAGATTAGTTGAGATTAGTATGATGAATCCCAAAAGGTCCTGCTTTACCCCCGCTGGGGTGTGAATCATCCCTTTGTCCAATGTAGCCACACTGTATATGCTGCTTGCCCATTAGTCACTCAGCAGCAATCTCAGTTATCAGGTGGACCGCCATGGTATCACAGTAGTGTGTTCAAATAACCTGTATTTTACTTAATAGCAGCCACAGATTCATAAGAATAATCACGCTTGCAAATTCACACGCACAAAGGAGAAGTCATTAAAATGCTTGTTTGGGGTGTATTTTTTGTGGGGGGACTGGGAATTGAAGCCAGGGGTGCTATATCACTGAGCTGCATCCCCAGACCTTTTTAGTTTCTATTTTGAAACAGGGTCTTGCTAAGTGGCTTAGCGCCTCACTAAGTTGCTGATACTGGCTTTGAGGTATAGTGCTCTTGCCTCTGCCTCCTGAGTTGCTGGGATTACAGGCATGCACTATCATGCCCAGCATAAAAATACTTCTTTAAGTAAAAAGGTGAGCATTTTCAACTTTATCACAGGAATGCATGTGCTGGGAAAAAGCATTGTCTATAGAGTTTGGTATATCCATTGTTTCAAGCATCCTTTGGGGTTCCTAGAAGAAATCCTTCTTTATATAAACAGAAAAGGCAGGCAGAGTGAAAGAAAAAAGACTCACTCCTAAACATTTGTTAAAAATTAATCAAAAAGATTACTATTAAATTAAATATTAAAAATAAAAAATTAAATAAAATATTTAATTAAATATTTAAAAAGACAGAGAGAAAAGAAGAAACTCTACAGCATGAACACACACACACACACACATTATTTTTAAAATCAGAAAATGAGAGCTTAGAGTTATCCATGGTACAAATCCCAGAAGTCAATGGATAAAAGGGCACTGTGTCTTCAAGGGTAAAGATTGTGACAAAAGTTGCATTTCCATTGCTAAAGAACTAAAATCATTCTGAGGTGAACAAGTTCAGAAAAAAATAGCATGTATGTACTCTTCTTAAAAATCGTATTTGTCTATATAACCCAAATGAGACAGGAATCAAATATGAGGTTATTAGTAAATATGCATATTGTAAAGTGTCTACCATATAAGACTTGAAATTGTGTTAAATCTAAAGAATGGTGGAGTGTTTTATTGTATTTTACTGTATATGAAGAGAAAAAAATCACAAAAAATATTTTGCATGCAATGCATTCTATTATTTTCAACTTCATTGTTTTTTTCTTTCTTTTATTTTTCTGTTCATGCGTGTCACAAAACAGTAAAATAATTTTACAACACATAGTTTGAAGAAAATGTTATAGGCGTATTTTATTCCAAAGTATAATACAAATGATAAACATAATTAAAGAAAATATGCAATTTAACACAATAATTTCAGTTTTAACCTCTATGTTATTAGAAACAAAAGTCAAGGGTGAACCAAAGTAAAAAAGAAATGTATCCTTTGCCCTCTACTAAAGTGGCTCTGACCCATTGTTGGGTTTGAGAAAACAAGGAGGCTATTTTTCATGTCTGTGGGTCTTTGTGATTTGATTTAGGTTTGTATATTTCTCTTCCGATTTATTCTTATCCGAGCCTCTTTCCTGTTTGTAAAATCTCCAACTCTTAGTTACAACTGATGAGGCAGCATTTTCTTCTTCAAAACTTTGGGAAATACATTGGAGAAATACACCAGTGTGTAAGTCCACTTCCACAGCTGCCCTCAGTTCCCAGAGACGTAGCAGAATTCACTGAAGTCATTGTGTTATCACTTCTCTAACCCAGTTTAATGATGGATTGATCCTGGAGTCTTTAGGAAGGAAATAGAAGGGCAACCTTGAATTTACATTTGATTCGTATAATCTTATAAGAAAAATCCTCCATTGCTTGAAAGCAGAGTTTTGAGCCACCCTAATAAAGTCGCACACTTCATTCATGCCTAGCGGCTGAACCAGTTCATAGACCTAGAACTCCTCCTGGAGGAGAGCACTGGTCCCAACAACTGTATTTCACAGGCACACTAGGAATATTACTCCTATTCTCCCCAGAAATGAAGACGTTTAGTGAATATCAGAAAGAGAAAGGCCCACTCCATTGTTCTTAAGCAATAGCTCAAAATTAAAACTATGTCCCAGGGTGCCATAGTCAAAGACCTAGGTGACAGGTGACTAGTGGATTGAAATCACCATACACACTTTCAGTTATTCCCCAATTCCTAAAAGAGTTGAAATGCACAGCTTTAGAAATGGAAGGAATTCACTATTGATTCTCTACCCTGTGAGGTATAGTTCTGTGAAGGGCCTTGAAGTTTCTCCTCTTCACAAAGATAGTCAATAAAAAGCAATGTCTTGTCCCTGGAGGAAATGGAGAAAAAATGATATTATCAGAGACATGGATGAGTCATTTACCTCTTTCTTTAATGGTACAGAAGGCAGCTGAGTTTCGAGGCTGGAAAATCATAAGCATAATTGTGTGCTGTGTACAATTGTAGCTGCTACTCCAAATGTGGGTTACTTATTGGAGCAAATTATCTGAGTTCCCAACACCTGTCATGCAGTTAATAATTGGGTAACTTTATACTTATTGCAATTAGGATTTTTTAAGAGAATTTTTTTCTACACTTGGCAGAGATAAAAGTACCCCTTTATGATCTTACCTCAAAGTTGCAGTGACTCCATAGGTCTGAGCCACAAGGCAGTCTACCTGGCCAAAGCTCAGAAAAACCTACTTACAGGAGCTGGAGATCAGGAAAAAAAATATCACTTTGGGGTCTCAATAATATATATATTCTACAGGATGGAAGATAAACATGGGCCACTGATAACTTCAAACATGTATTTATACATTCAAGGTGTTCTAATTCCAGACTTTTACAAACTGTCAGTGAAATAGAAAAATATGATGTGCTGTCTGCAAATAGTATAAAACAGACACATCAGACTTATCCCCAATGGAAGGATAATCTGGACTATTGAAATACAAGTTCCTGTCAGTCACTGGTTGAGGGTAGCTGACCTTTGGAGTTTCATTCCCCCCGTACTTTAAGCCTGCCTTGTACAAGTACAGAGTTGCCTTCTGCAGCTTCCAGGACAGTCTTCCGGGAAAAAACTGCAGATATTGACAGCTGGAAATGTGCTTGAACATATTGAAGTGGTAAAGCAGATATGGGTTGGGGCAGTTCCTGATGCAATAACTGTTTGCAGAGAAGAAAAGTATACATACATCTCAGTGGGTGAAATAAAGACACTGATGAAATTCAATATCTACCTATGATTAGATATTTTCCTTTTATAATCAGAAGTGAGGAACAGCACAATGATGCCAATATCTATTTCCCACATAAAAATGTTCTTATAAGCATTTAATAATTCATAATTAGAAAGAACAAATAACCATTTATAGGAGAATATATAAACAAATGGTATATTCATAAATGAGAAGAATGGAAAGCAATGAAAATAAATAAACTGAGGATATTTATAGCATTAGGGTGAATCTTAAAGTCATGATTGATGAAAGCCTTAAGGGAATGCATACAGGATTCCCTTTATAAGAAAATCCAATAAGATGAAAATTGAATCAGTGTGTGAAGTATGCTAGAAGATTCCTTCCAAAAGGGTTAAAATGTGATACCTTATTCCATTTACCACTAAAAGAGACACTTGTTTTATGGGTCTGTCTTTATTCTGGAAACAATATGAGCTACAACCAGGTATATTTTCTGATTTATTTATTGAATCATCTGAAAGTTTGCCAGGCTTCAGTGAAGACCAGGGGGAAACAGACCTTTTATCTGACCCAAGCCATGATGGGGCCTATTGAAAATTTTTATAGGAAAATTGCTGTGAAGGTATCTGAACTTTGTAGGAAAACTATGCCTTTCAGCAAGTAATTCGTATGATTTAATAAGCAACTTACCATTGCCCCTTGGTAGAATGTCAACAAAGATGGGACAACAGGCAATCC
>JAJEJO010001550.1:0-38534 GCA_020662805.1 Glaucomys volans
CTAATTGAATGTGTGACCTAAGCATGAACCTAGTGGCCCAACAGAATTTGCAGTTTTCTTTGGCCTGTCTTTATTAAGAAGCCTTTCTGGGACATTCCTTCCTCCTCAATGCAGAGCAGGGCTAAGGGTCCATCTCCCCTTCCTGAGTTCACTGAAAGCCCTTCATTTAACTCTCCCTGGCATCACAGATACTTATATTCTAGGCATAAGCACATTACTTTCACTTTTTTATTATGTGACCTCTTTGTGGAATATAGTGAAACATACAATCACTACCCTCATTTTATAGAAGAGGCTCAAGGCCTCTTTTCTACCACTCATTTCTACCACTTCCAGCAAGTGGTAGAGTCAAGTTCACACTCTGGTCTGGCTAGCAGTCACAAAGCTTCAGCAAGCATCCTAACCCAACGGCTCCTTTGCACTCATGGCAGAAGCTGAGTTCCAGGCAGTGTGGCTACCTGAGAACAAGAGGCTCGTGTGAATTTATCCTCAGAGCTCTTAAAACTACTCTCCAGGGAAAGTGGCACGGCCAGGACCCAAAGACAAATTTCCATGTTCTTCCTCCTCAGCTGAGGTCTGATGAACTCTAGGGTCTTTGCACTACTCTTTGAGCATGAAGCCTGTGCTTAGAGGGTCCCTGGTGACAAGGTTAACTATTCTGCAGGACATCTCTCTCAGAGGCAGCACCCAGCCTGACTCAGGCTCAGCTGAGTGTGTATTATAAGGAGTTTTTGTTGTTATTGTGGTGGTGATAGGGGTGGTGCTAGAGATCGAATATCCAAGGCCTCCTACAGGCTAAGTATGTTGTCTAGCCATTTCTATCAGAAGCACTTTAAAGAAAAGTATCCCTCAGCTAATGTCAAAGGGGAATGTAGGGGGGTATCAGCTCTATATTTGGTCTCACTCAACCCCATTCCCAAATTTGCATAAATCTGCTGCCCTGGACTTAAAGAAGAGTACCAATACATGTAGAACTTTATGGAATGTTCTTTGGTGCTCCAAAGGTGTGTGTGTCTGTCTGTCTGTGCGCGTGTGTGTGAAGGCCCTGGGAGAAGATAACAGAATGTGGTATGTGGTGAGGTATGAGAGATTCACTTTCCTAAGGAAGGATTCTGTTCTTCCTCCATACAGTGCCTCCATGCAGTGCCACCTAGTCAGAAGCCCTTTGCCCACTCCTCAGAGGCAGCCCCCAGCCCTACCCAGCCCAGGCAGCACTTTAAGACATATCATTCCTATTTCAGAGCCACCAGAAAACAGGCCCAGACCTCCTACTCTGGGATGCAGAGGGCAGATGTCTGGAGGCACTGAGCTGCAGCAGCCTTAGCTTCAAGCTGTGTGATTTCAAACCTCTGCCCCTGCCCACCTCTTCCAGGTCAGTCCTATGCCCAATTTTAGTCTGACTGGTGGGAGACAGAAAAAGACACTGGGTCTCTGCCTCAGGCTACCCAGAAACCTCAACTCCAGGGGCCTTCTCAGATCTCAGACGTGACTCAGATGAAACCTGGCTCCTTTCCCAACCTCCTTCTCATGGCCCAATGTGTTCTAGACAACTCATTGCCCAATCCCTACATGTCCCACTAAGCTATTTTTCAGGTTCCTATTTCTATCTGATTATGCAAGTTTCTTTCCTCCAGGAAGTCACATGCTTATCACATGAGAGTAGCCACAGGCCACCAGCAGCGGGAAGGCTTATGGGAAGTCCTGGGCCCAGGCCTTGGGTAGTGACTCCTCACTCCCTATAGCCAACATCCCAAGGAGCTTTGACTCACTTGGGGAGAAGTCCGGCATAGGCCCGAATGAGACCATGACTTGTTTCTCAATTTCCCCAGAAAACAGTTCCAAGTTTGACCCTCTAAATACTTAGCTGTACCTGGACTCTGAGACTTCTCTGCCCCTTAGATCCCTTATTGCTGGTGAGAGCCTCTGCATGGGTTAGTTCATTAGGGGCCCTTCAGAGGGCTGAGCGGCTTTTTTCTGGAGGCAAAGAAGCTGCTTTTGTAGAGACCCTATTTGCTTCCCACCATAAGTAAGCAGAGATGAGGAAGTGCCACCCAGAAGCATCCTCATCTTCAGGGCTCCCAGTTCTCTGTTGCTGTCTCTCAGAAGCCACAGGTGGAGCTGTACATGTGAGCAGGCCATGCTTCCTGACAGATGGGCAAGGAACCTTGTCTTCCTACAAAGACTACTAACTCCACATCAGTATATGTGGGCATATCCACCCAAGGCAGAGTTGCTGAAGATTTCTAGTGTTGCTTTTAGGATTGAAAAGGAAGAGGTTCTGTCTTGCCAAGGAGAATTGCCCTATATCAACAGAAGTTGACTTCCTACCTGCTCTTCCTAAGTCTGCAAGCAATGGTGCCTGGGTCCTAGCATAAGGCACTGTCTCCTAACTGGACTCCTGCTCTTCTGCAGGAGGTAAAGATGGGGGGACTTGCTCTGGAATGGTCAGTCACGGACACCTTGTTCTGGAAAATGAAACCTCTCTCTAGTTCTGCAGGTGGAACACAGATGAGATATGCCAAGGTCCTGCTATGAAGAACACTCAAGCCATTGACTCAGAAGCCACACTGCAATTAGCATCCTGTCATTTGCTCATTTGTATATATTTCATATATCATCAAAAGGCCACATGGAGGGTGTGAAGTATATAGGCTGTTCAGTTGTTTTTTTTTCTTTTTTCCCAAGAGTAGGGATTGAACCCAGGGCCTCCTTATATGCCAAGCTAACCATCTACCACTGAGCTACACTCCAGCATGTTGTTTGATTCTTTTTAAGTTCATTGAGCTATTTTTTTCTGTAAGTTTATTCCATTATTTTTTTAGACAGGGGTCGGGATGTAGCTCAGTGGTAGGGATGTGTGAGGCTCAGTCCCCAGCAACAGCATTCTCAATCTTTCTCTCTCTCTCTCTCTCTCTCTCTCTCTCTCTCTCTCACACACACACACACACACACACAAAGTGAAATGTGACCCATAAATGCACCACCCCAATTAACATTTTCTAGCCTTTCAGGGGATGCATACAACAGTATCTTTACATACTTATAGTCAGAGTGGCTCTACAGATTGTGCACAAAAATTTCTCAGTGTGATCCTTGCCCAGTTCAACCTTCATTTTTCTATCCTATCCTGTACATCAAGCAAGGCAATTTCTACCTAGATGAGCTATGACTTCACTTTGCTCAGGGTTGGCCTCCTAGGCCACAGACACCAAGATGAGCCCCTGTATGGAAACTCCAGTACATCATTCAACTCTGTTCATGGTGTGAGATGTCTCTGGCTTCTTGGGCAGAGGGAGGAACAGCACCTGAGTTGTCAGTGCAGTTCAAGGGAAGAGATAAGGGCTCATCTGTAGTGTCCTCAATAATAGGAAGCCAAGAACTACTCCTGACAGGGCCTAGGGGCTCTTCTTTCTTCTGGGCTGGCCTCCAGCTTTGACACTGGAAGGAAGTTGTGTGGTTGACCAGGGCTACACACCTTCCCCAGAAGGGGCTGTATCAGTGACATCAGCCTTTCAGCAATAAAAACTGATGAGGAGGAGGGGAAGCAGTTGCAGGAAGAATTGTAAAGAAAAAGTTAGATTTGGATTCACCACCCAAACCCCAAACCCTAGTAGGAACAAAGTAAGTGAAGGACTGGGTGCGCCATTCCAACGTCAGAAGACGAAAGACTGAAAAGCTTTCCAGACTTTTTCACACCATGGTACATGCAGGAAATGACACCATACACACAGCACGCTGGGGTAGACAGACAGAGCTGTGGTCAGAGGCGAAATGGGGGGAAGGGGAAATTGTATTTCTTCATACTTTTAACTCATTCTAGAAAAGCTCATTGGATACTGAGAGAGGGGGCAGGGAGACCAATTTTGCTTTTAGAAGTCTCTCCCCCACCTGCTAAGATAAAATCAATGAAGCCTCCTCCAAGGCAGCAATTCCAGCCCCACTGCAAGTGAAATGTGGCAGTGTCCAGGTGAATTCAGCTGCACAAACGATGAGGCATAGGACACTCTCCAGGAGGATATCCTATAGCTGGGCATGGTCACTGATAAAGCAGAGTTAATAGTCTGGAAGATAATGCCATGCTGGCTTGGGCCAGACACAATCAATCTTGTCAAAAGGACTCAGGAGCTCACAGGCCCAATGTCCAAGGTGGAGAAAAGTAGGGCTGCCAACACAGTAGCTGGTCTCCCCTGGAGATTTCCTCCTGGCTTAATCCATCCTCCCATGGTGGGGTTGGGAGAGCAGCTGCTAACTGCCCTGGGCACTGCTAGAGGGACTTTGGTCCCAGGCCTGCAGCAGCATCACTCACAGGTATTTAGATCAGCAATAGCTTCACAGCCCAGTGTCTGAGCTGCTGCTGTTCAGTCCACATAGAGGGATGGTTTAGCTCAGGATGTGGGTTCTAGAGACAGAGTAGACCTAGGTTCAAGACTGATGTCTCTAAGTAATCTAACCTCTTTGAGTTTCCATTTCTTTCAGCATATAGTGATGATAACAATGGTTACTGCCTCAAATGAAATGGTTGAAAGGATCAAAAGACAGCAGCTGTAAGACCCCCAACACAGTGTCTACTCCACTGTAAGAGCCCAAGCAGTATTTACTATCATCATTATGCTGGTTTAGTTTTGAGCCCATGTGTATATATATATATACACACACACACACACACACACACGCCACACACCTACATGCTATAAACTTAGGACATATCTGAATATTATAGCAGGGATATGATTCAATGCAGAATTCCTTAATAACAGTTTCAGCTATGCTGGAGTCCCTTATATTCAAAAGAAAATTTCATCTATTACTCTTAGATATCAATGTGATCATTTACTCTAAATTGCAAATTGAAAAAGTATCCCTGCTGTCTCTTCATATTCTCTTCAAACACAATATCAGTCACACATATGCATGCATGCACACCCGATAAGGTCACACTTAAGGGCATTTCTCCTGGGGACACGGGGTCCAACTGCCTGAGGCTCTTCTGAGGGACTCCAGTAACCATGTACTCCCCAAGGTGTATAAAGAAAGCCCTTTTCATGTTTTCACGTATTAGCTTTTGGTAAATGTTGCATGAAATTTGTTAGGGAAGATAAGATGATTCATAATCATCTATTACTAATTCGCAGACCCTCCATGAAATCCGGCCTAGGTTTAGGGTTTAAGAGATGTTGCTGTTGGAAATTGCTGGATAGGAGACAAATGGCTCTCTCCTTTCACCAAGGAAGTCCCAGCTGCCTGCGAAACACTACATTCAGCTCTCCCACCTCAGTACTAGTTTCTCCAGTACAGACAGCGGCAGAACCTGGGGAGAGCCCTTTAAACAGGGCTTCTGACCGACCCCAGCACGGCTCGCGGGCAGCTCAGGAGGTGGGCGGGGTAGTGGTCCTGGTCACGTGACGGGCGCTGCAGCGTTTAAACTTGAAATAGAGCACCAGCAACCAAACCAGGCGGGCAACCAGGGTTACCTCTTCCTGCACGCACGATTAATTCAGCATCAAATTAGAAATGTCGGATGCTTCAAGAAGCCAGGCGGGGGAGTCGGCTTTGGTTTCTGAGGTTTACGCAAGTAGTTGGGATGCAAATGCATTCAAGGTCTGGGGCCTTTTCCTATGACTCACTCAGAGAGGCAGATGCTGCAACACACCCGGGCCCTGTCTATACACACCCTCGGGATCTTGTGGGGTGAAAGGATGCTCAAGCTCCCTCTAGCTGTAGGGAAAGCCCTGCAAGGCTGGTGTGGCATTGGTGTGGACCTCACCGCCTCCCAGGTGGACAGTAGGAAGGGATGCTTATTGACACGGGAGATGAAACCAGCATCGACCCTTTATTTTGGATTTAAAATAAATAGCTCAAAGAGTTTTTGTTTCCTGGCATTGGTGCCCACGGGTCCACTGGGAGAAATCCTGGAGCAGAAAGAAGAAGAGCAAGAAAGCACAAGGCCCACGTGCCCAAGAGCTGGGTCAGCCTACTTCCTCTTGGTTTCTCCCGCAGTTCATCCCACAGGGGCATGTTGAAGTCCCTAGCACGGAGAAACCCCACAGAGGAATTTACAAATGTCTGCATAGGGCTTAAAGTCATCTAGCAAAAGGAAAGATCTGAAATCCAGATGAGTCTTCTGAAATTCAAATAATCAAGAAAATGTGCGCCCCACTCAGGTTTCTGAAAGGACAGCTAGTTGCTAAATAAAGGAGAGTGGAGCTGAGCTGAGAGGTCACAGCCCAATCTCAAGTGTCCCTGGGGATGCCCTCAGACCATTCTGGGTTTGTAAAAACTTTCTAAGTTTCCTTCATGTATGTTTTCAAGAGTGTTCCCTGCCCTCGATTTCTGCAAACAGAGGCACTGACTCTTTATAAAATGTATTTATGAAGAGATTCAAACCAATTAGTATATATGTGTATATATATACATAAACTATATTTTTTATATATAGTTTATGTGTGTATTTATAAAATAGGTTCAAACCAATTGGTGGTAGTCCTTTTCTATGTGAACCAACCTCAGGCCTCGGTTTTCTCCTCCATAAAGTGAGGTTAATAATACTAACTGCTTATGGCTGTTGTGAGAGTAAATGAAACAGTGCATAAATTAGATACAATACCTGTAAATGTGCCATAAAAGGACTGAAGGATATATAATCTACAACATAGTGTTAAGTGCAGGTTTCTTCTGGAGAGAGGAGTGGAAGTGGTGGGAAGAGGTGACAGAAACTGACATGTTTTAGTTCAAAGACTTCAGTACTGATTGACTCTTTTATACTGAAAATGCATTTATGTAATTCAGGCGGTTAGTAACAGGCCTATGTCATGGTAGATACTCAGAATTTTAAAAATTGAGATATTCATGCTTACTTAATTTTAACTTGGCTCCCAGTTCAAAGTGGAAGACAGTGCATGGAGCTTGTGTGTGTTTTAAATCATTGTCATATGCCTCTCCCTCTTAATTCAAATCCATAAACATGATATGAATCATATATTAAAACAAAACCCATTTTCAGGACAGAAATATAACACAGGGTTCTCTCAAGGATCAGGAATTCTAAGAAATCCCTGAAAGATGGAGATAGATCAGATTGGAGGAAAGCAAAGGCCACAACACACCCAGGAACTGGCTCCTGCCAAAACTTAGGAGGGTAGGAGGAAGCAGATCCTGGAACAGGAGAGCAGGCAGGGGAGCTATGTGGGAGACTAGCAGAGAGGCAGGAGGAGTAGCCAACCAGTTCAGCACTCAGATATCCTTCTGTCCCATCTCACCTTCCCAGTCCTAGACCCAGTCCTCAAAAGGCTCTGGTTTCAGCTTCCTTTTCTACACTGTGGCTTCATTTCATCTCTGGTTCATACAAAAGCATATCTCTCTCTCTCTCTCTCTCTCTCTCTCTCTCTCTCTCTCTCTCTTTCTCTCTCTCTTTTTAATGAGGGATTGAACCCCCGGGGCACTAAGCCACATCTCCAGTCCTATTGATTTTTTATTTTGAGACAGGGTCTCACTAAGTTATGTAGGACCTTGCTAAATTGCTGAGGCTCAGCCTGGTACGGTGGTACCCGCCTGTAATCCCAGCACTTGGGAGGCTGAGGCAGGAGGATTGCGAGTTCAAAGCCAGCCTCAGCAACTTAGCGAGGCCCTAAGCAACTCAGTGAGACCCTGTCTCTAAATAAAATGCAAAATAGGGCTGGGGATGTGGCTCAGTGGTGAAGTGCCCCTGGGTTCAATCCCCAGTACCTCCAAAAAAAAAAATTGCTGAGGCTGTCCTTGAACTTTTGATCCTTCTGCCTCAGCCTCCTGAGCCACTGGTATTACTGGTGTGTGCCACGGTACCCAGGAAGAAGCATATCATATTTTCAGCACAGCAATTTTTTAAAATAAAAAAATGTTTAAACATCATTACTGTGATTACAGCAGAGGAAGAAGCTTAAAACGTGAATTCGCAGCATGAAATTGATCAAAAATTTGAAATGATCAATTTTCTAAGAAAACAAAGTCCAAATAATTGAAAGGGAAGCCTGAACAGATTACTAACCTTTTAAAAACAATGGACAAGTAGGTAGAGCTCTATATACTAGACCTAGCTGCTTATGAAGGTAAGGGTTTCTAAACCTTTGCAAGCAGAAGATTTAGAAGGCATTGTAAAAATGCCCATGTTACATAAACTGTTTCAGGGCACAGAAACAGATGGGAAGCTACTCAACTAATTTTGTGACACCACCATAATTCTGGATAAAGACAGAGAAAAAGAGAGGGAAGGAGGGAGAGAAAGAACTGTAAGTCAACCTTTCCTTTGCCACAGATACAAAGAATCTTAATTGCAAGGATCATGTTGAATCTAGCAATATTTTTTTCCTAAATAGGGTATTTCAGAGCCACTATGCACTGCACAACGTACTGCCATGTGAGTGGGTTTTTTAGAATATAAGTGAGCATTCTGAAACCCCGTATATTAGATCAAATAGGGTTTATACCAGAATATGAGCCTTGTTCACCATTAGAAAATCTGTGTAGTTCTTTTCATTAATAAATTAATGAAGGAAAAGCATATGAGTATCTTAACGTATTTGATGAAAACATTTGTGAAAAGTCAATATTCATTTCTGTTTTATGAGAACAGAAAAAAATACTCCTGGAAACTAGAAATAAAAGAACAAAAAACTTCCTTAAGTAAATCCATAATTAGCAGCTGGGTTAAGCAACCCTGGGTTCAATCCCCAGTACAAACAACAACAACAACAAAAAACTATAATAGCATACTATTTAACCATGAAGCATTAAATATATTCACATTAAATCTAAAGAGTGGACAAAGAATATAACAAAGAAGAAATAGGAATGCCCACAAAAAGACACTCTACCTTATTAGTAATCAGGATCATGTATATTGAGATGCCTTTTTTTTTTCCTTTTCCAGTATGGGGGATCCAACCCAGGGCCTAGGGCATTCTAGGCAAGTGCTCTCCCACTGAGCTACACCCCCAGACAGGGTCTCACTAAGTTGCCCAGACTGGCCTTGTATTTGGGGTCCTTCAGCCACAGCCTTCCCAGTAGCTGGAATTATAAGTGTGTGCCACTGTGTCCAGGTGAAATGCCATTTTTGTCCATTAGATTGACACAAATGAAAAATAATAAAAAATATGGGTAATAATGTGAATACGTTCTTTCAAGAAAAGTATGGTGAGGCCAGGTACAGTGGCACATGCCTATATTTCCAGCACTCAGGAGGTTGAGGCAGGAGGATTGCAAGTTCAATGTCAGCCTCAGCAATTTAGCAAGGCCCTAAGCAACTTAGTGAGACCCTGTCTCAAAATAAAACATAAAAAGGGCTGGGGAAGTAGCTCAGGGGTTAAGTGCCCCTGGGTTCCATCCCTAATACCAAAAAAAAAAAAAAAAAAAAAAAAAAAAAGAAAGTGGGACTATAGACTGGATTGACCTTTTTGCAGGACAATTTGACAGTACCTATAAATGTTTAAAATGCACATAGTTTTCAACTTTGTAACTCCATGTGTAGATATTCTCTAGAGAAATGTTCTTAAATTTCTGAGATATCCCAACAGGGATTAGATTTGTCCCCTTTGCCTTTTTTCTAGCAAGGGAAGTAGCAGAGGTGAGCTCTTGGAATCACAGACCTTGTGACTTTATAATTCCTTTGGTAGCTTCTCTTAGGAGATCATCTATTTTGGAGTCACTGATATCAGAGGTGCCTCCCTGCTGATGTCTAGGAAAGGAGGTGTAAGCAATCCCAATGAGTTCTGAGGGTTTAAAAAGAAAAATTACCAGACTCCCAGATGGGTTCCTGAGGGTGGCAAGGACAGGGTGGAATGGATGCCAGAGGTTGTCCTGCCAGGCCTTCCTAGGCCGACACCTGAGAGGCTTCTCTGCCTGTGTCCTGAAAGAACTGGATATCAGGAACAACTCCTCAGGGCACCAAGGGTGAGGTGCCCTCAGCCAAGCTTCGCACTGAGGAATTGGCATTTCCTCTCTCCAGGAACAATAGCAGTGGTGCTGGGTCTGGATTGTGTGAGCCACACACCACCTTCATATGTGTTGGCCTGTGAAGAACCAGTCTTAGAGCCACACTTGTGAGAAACCCTTGATGCTAATGAGATGGAGTTGTCTGCCAACTTAGGGGGATAGCAGCACTGACTACAGCTTCCTTTTTGACTCTGGAAGGGAGAACTTCAGGAGGGAACTTCTGGACTTTCTGCCAGTGAGTATGTGGGTACTAGAGCTGAACAAATAGGAAAAATGCCAAAGGAGGCACCCCAAGATAATGGAGCAAGTGTTGTTGCTTACGTATATGCTGGTCAGCTAATGAAGATGTGGTTATTGCTGTTCAGCATCCCGACAGCAGTGCATTAAGACCTACCTTACCTTGTAAGCCAGTCAAAGCATGGGTTTTTGTTTTGGTACCAGGAATTGAACTGAGAGGTACTTAACCACTGAGCCATGTCCCCAGTCCTTTTTTTAATATTTTATTTTTGAGAGAGGGTCTTGCTAAGTTGCTTAGGGCCTTGCTAAGTTGCTGAGGCTGGCTTTGAACTTGCCATCCTCTGGCCCCAGCCTCCCGAGCTGCTGAGATTACAGGCATGCACCACCATGCCTGGCCACATAGGTCTCTTGCCTGCACATTTATGCAGTGAATGTCTGTCTATTAGTCTGATAACTGGTTATCTCCATCTTTGCTATCCTAGGAGGACCAAAGCTCTTGAAGCAAAATTTTGAACTCTTTCCCCTGGTATACTGCTTGTCACAATGTAGGTGTCAGTTAAAAAAAAAAAAGTTTGCTTTAATGGTGCCTTTGGATCCCTTTCTCCTAGATAGAAGAGTTTATGGTAGCCCAGAATTGATCTCTCGTGGGTTATAAAATCAAACATACAATGCTTTTACTCTCTGGACCTGCTTTGAAGTAGGTGATGTTTTATTGTCCATATCCTTTTCTTTTAACCTTCTGATTCTTGGTGATTTGGTTTCTCCATAAATATTGAGAACTGCAGTAAAGGTATTTTATTGACTTTTTTCCCCCCCATACTGGGGATTGAACCCAGGGCCTCAGATTTATCGATCTTTTTTACTGATTGTTTTTGAGCTTATAAGCACTCCATGCTCTCCACAGTGACTCTAAAAAAATACCAGGAAAAGACAGGGGTGGTGGCCCATGCCTGTAACCCCAGTGACTTAGGAGGTTGAGGCAGGAAGATTGCAAGTTCAAGGCCAGCGTGGGAAACTTAGTAAGACCCTGTCTTAAAATAACAAATAAAAGAGCCGGGTGCAGTGGTGCATGCCTGTAATCCCAGCGACTTGGGAGGCTGAGGCAGGAGGATCGCGAGTTCAAAGCCAGTCTCAGCAACTTAGCAAGGCCCTAAGCAACTCAGTGAGACCCTGACTCTAAATAAAATACAAAATAGGGCTGGGGAAGTGGCTCAGTGGTGGAGCGCCCCTGGGTTAAACCCCAAGAAAAAAAAAAAAAAAAAAAAAAGAAAGAAAGAAAAAGAAAAAAAAAGTTCCATTTATCAAAGCCCAGCAGATATGTCTGATTATTTACAAACACAGTAAATTTACAAATTTCAGCAAAGATGTATTCTTAACTCCACAATGATCTCCACTCCTGAAGAACACACACATATTTTTTCATGCCATCTATATCCAAGTTAATGAAGGCTGATTTTCTTGAGAGAGGGAGAAAACAGGCAGAAAGTAATCAACTTCGGAGAGACTGAAGCTCAGCTCACCAGGGTTGTGACTCTACTCTGTAACTGTCCCTTTTCACCTGTATAGGAAGATTTGACCCCACCCCACTGCTCTCCTTTCCTGAGCTCAGCGTGGGGAAAGAGTGGTGAGCATTCAAAGTAAGGATGGCTGAGCCCAGGGGTTAGAGTCAGCCTGAGCAACAAAGCAAGACACCCATCTCTTAAAAAAAAAAAAAAAAAGACACTGTTAGACACCAAGATGACTAGCTGGGGGCAGCAAAAGGGTCACCTGCATGATTCAAGCCCCAATCAGCCAAGAGTTTTGGAATGGCAGATTTGAAAGGGCTTCTCTGTACCATCATCCAAGTATCACTCAACTTTGGGCTCTTGTGTTTGCTCTCAAGCCAAAGGTCACCTTGGTTCCTTCCTCTGACTGCTGGCTGGCTCCTAACACAAATGGATGACAGTCTGGCAATTCCTTATCTATTTACACACAAACTCAAAAGGGCTTTCCCCTCCCCATTTTGCTTGAAAACACCCTAAGTCTTAAGTAAATTGAGGACTTCTTTTTCTTTTGTTCAATGTCAACCTTAAGGGCTGTGTGGACAGAAAGGGTCCTATATTTAAAACTCACCAGACATTTACTACCACCTCACATCAAGCTCTTAGCAAAGCCTGCTGAACTCTGGGGTGGCTGGGCTGGCTGATAAAAATCCCCTGGGCTTGTTAAAAAATATAGATTTCAGATCCTGGCTCCTTGGCATATGCCTGTAGTTCCTGCTATTCAGGAGGCTGAGATAGGAGGATGGCTTGAGCCCAGGGGTTACAGTTAGCCTGGGCAACAAAGCAAGACTCCCATCTCTTAAAAAAAAAAGATAAATTCCAGGCTTTTCTCAGATCCACATGGATTCCATTTCAGTGTGGCCCCAACACAAGGAATCTTTTTATAATGTTCGTGCAGAGGATTCTGATTTGCAGTCAGTTCTTTAGATTATTTCAGAAGTGGAAGAATAATAGTTTAGTAATTTCCTCAATCTTCCTTTCAGACTAATTAGCAAATGCTTATCAAGTAGATAAAATGGGTAAGATGCTCTGGCAAATCCTAGGAAAACAAAGAGTGAATAATCTGAGGTTTTCTTAAGGCCTGGCAGCCACTTGTGCTAAATATTTACCATAGATTTCCTCCTTCATCCTCAGGATATTCGAAGAGATTTGCGTCCATTGCACAGATAAGAAAACCAAGACAAAATGACTTTTAAAATCCTCACCCCTAGTAAGGGGCAGAACTGAGCTTCAAACCCAGGCAGTCTGGCACCAGAGCCTGCACCTTGTACCACCACAAGCCTATATATACCTTTAACAAATCCAGTAAGGAGGGGGTAACATCTAAATTACTGTAATAAGAGTCTGAAATTCCCAAGAAATCCACCCCCACTTTTTTTTTTTTTTTTTTTTTTTTGTACCAGGGATTGAACCCAAGGGCACTTAACCACTAAGCCACATCCCCAAGCCTTTTTTGTTTTTGTTTTTGTTTTTTTAATTTTGAGACTAAGTCATGCTAGGCTGCTTACAGCCTTGCTAAATTGGTGAGACTGGCTTCAAACCTATAGTCCTCATGTCTCAGTCTACAGAGCTGCTGGGATTACAGGCATGTGCCACTCTACTTGGCTTCCCAAGAAATACTTGAATGAAGCAGCAAATAATCAGAGTCAACCCATCTGAGCACAGCATCAAATCTTTCTTCAAGACATGGCCCAGCCAGGCGCGGTGGCGCACGCCTGTAATCCCAGCACTTGGGAGGCTGAGGCAGGAGGATCGTGAGTTCAAAGTCAGCCTCAGCAACTTAGTGAGGCCCTAAGCAACTCAGTGAGGCCCTAAGCAACTCAGTGAGACCCTGTCTCTAAAGAAAATACAAAATAGGGCTGGGGATGTGGCTCCAAAAAAAAAAAAAAAAAAAAAAAAAATAAGGCCAAAAATCAGCCCAAAAACAAGAAGTTAAAGTTTGTTTTTTTTCCTTTTCTGTTTTTAAAATCTCTTGATTTGAGCTGGGGATATAGCTCAGTTGGTAGAGTGCTTGCCTTGTATGCACAAGGCCCTGGGTTCAATCCCCAGCACCAAAAAAAAAAAAAGTAAAATCTCTTGATTTTGTGACGTGCTTGGGGTGGAAGACAGGTCAGGGAAGTGGTCAGAAATGAAACTACAGATTCTGTTTTGCTTCCAAACACTGCCTGTAACCAAATTTCCCTAAAGACTGTGATTTGGGGGACAGAGAAAGCTGCCTGTCAATTTGGGACCCAAATAGGAAGCAGGAAGACGACCATATTTTAAGTGACCAAGAAGATGTTTTTTAGTCTGGATGAAGGTTGCAGAGGTTGAAGGTCATTGTCCTAATTTATAAGTTCCTTTGTGCTTTTTCCTGTGTTCCTTTTTCTCAGACTGCATGAAAACCTCAGCAAAGATACTGTCTTATCCCACAATGATCTTATTCCTTCAAAGAAAACAAGCTCTGTGGTTGCAAAGCAACAAAATGGTTCAAAACAAGGCAGTCTAAGACACTGTTTCTATCTAATGAGTGACCACCCCTAACAACAATTTGGGCAAAATATGTAAATAATTCCTTAACTGGGTAAAACTACCTATATTAACAAAACCAGATGCTAAATGTCTACAGTTAGTTCAATAGCAATTTATTTATTTTTTAAAAAACATTTTTAGTTGTCAATGGATCTTTATTTTGTTTACATGCGGTGCTGAGAATCCAACTCAGGGTCAGGGATATAGCTCAGTTGGTAGAGTGCTTGCCTCACAAGCACAAGGCCCTGAGTTCAATCCCAGCACGCCAAAAAAAAAAAAAAAAAAAAAGAAAGAAAGAAAAAAGAATCCAACCCAGTGCCTCACACATGCTAGGCAAGCCCTCTACTACTGAGCCACAACTTCAGCCCCATCAATAGCAATTTGAAAGAAAAAACAAAAAGGGGCTTTAAAATTTGAGTATAGGGGCTGGTGAGGTGGAGCACGCCTATAATCCCAGCCGCTGGAGAGGCTAAAGTGGGAGGATCTTGAGTTCAAACCAGCCTCAGCATTTTAGCAAGGCCCTAAGCAACTCAGTGAGACCCTGTCTCTAAATAAAATATTAAAAAGGGCTGGGGATGTGGCTCAGTGGTTAAGCGCCCCTGGGTTCAGTCCCTAGCTCTGCAAAAAAAAACAAACAAACTTGTATATAAAGATTATGATTATAAATATTTCCTCCCCCTACTTTGTCAGCTACTTCAATGTATATATGATAAATTGTACTTCTCTCTGCATAAAAATTCAGATGAAATAATATTGCCAAAATCTAATTTTTGTATCCTAAAATAATGCTTTTATGTTATATAAAAATTTGAAGCATCATCAGGAGTGGTGATGCAGGCCTGTAATCCCATTGGCTTAGGAGGCTGAGGCAGGAAGATTGAGAGTTCAAAGCCAGCCTTAGCAACTTAACAAGTCTGTAAGTAACTTAGCAAGATACTGTCTCAAAATAAAACATAAAAGGGGCTGAGGGTGTGGTTCAGTGGTTAAGTACCCCTGGGTTCTCTGGTATCCAAAAAAAAAAAAAAAAAAAATTGAAGCAGAAAAGTAATGATAATATTGTTTTTTTCCTCTCCCTTTCATTCTCAGCAAACCAAATAAACAAAAGACAATAACAAGGCAGTCACCCTAAGAAACATTTCACAGGCTAAAAGGAGCAACAAAACAGATCCAGAAAATGTTGGTTTGGGGCCTATTTAATAGAACTATGGTACAAAGACAGGTGATATCCACCAAGACTTCTGCCCCATATGAACAGAATACATGGGTACCACTTCTGGACTGAGTCAGGAAACAAGTGTGTCTTCCCTTTCTCCCTTAAAGCCCTCTGAGAGCCAAGAGCACTAGAATCCAGAGGAGGGAGAACCACAAGGCTGCCACTTCGGTTCTGAGTGGCAGTGGGAAGCAAAAGTGGCTGTGGGAAACAAATCTTCTCATCAGGAGCACCCACATCAATGCTGTGTGAACCACAAAGAAACACAGCTATTCAGCTTCTGAAACACTGAAGTGGGTTTGTTACAGTGGCTAGTTCTAACTCTAATATAAATTGTTGCATTCCGAGGTACTGAGATTCTGGTGCTTTAGGGAAGGAAGAAAAGACTTACAGTGGGTGCAGAGGAACACTAGCAAAGAAATACATTTTCTTCTTCAATGGAAAATGCTGTAACACAAGGATTTTTTTTTTTTTTTGGAACCAGGGATTGAACTCAGGGACACTCGGTCACTGAGCCACATCCCCAGCCCTATTTTGTATTTTCTTTAGAGACAGGGTCTCACTGAGTTGCTTAGGGCCTCACTGAGTTGCTTAGGGCCTCGCTAAGTTGCTGAGGCTGACTTTGAACTCACGATCCTCCTGCCTCAGCCTCCCAAGTGCTGGAATTACAGGCGTGCGCCACCGTGCCCGGCTTAACACAAGGATTTTGATCTCACATACCTGCTGAAACTAGGCAGCCAGTATAATACTAGTAGATATTAACAACTACTAGCACAATGTCCCAGGTTGAGTACTTACAATAACTTGTTTAGTTCTCACAATTTTGTGAGGTAGATAAACTATTATAAACCCCATTTTGCAAAGGTAAGTGAGGCTCATGGGGGTTAAGTACTTTGCCTAATGTCACACAGCTGGTAAGGGGCAGAGAGAGGCAAGGTGCAAAGCCAGGTAGCCCAGCTTTAGAGTCGCTCTGTTCACTGCCGTCTCTGCACTCAAGGCAAGTGGACAAGGGGGTCAGAAGAAGGCTAGAGTAATCAGAGAAACCACACCCAGTCCAAAAGGGTCAGTCATTCATTTCCACCATGTTTTGCCAATCTTCCCATCTTTCAATAAGCCAGAAATCCAGATTTTCATGTAAACTCTCCACAAGGGTTCACTTTGGTCTGAACCCCCTGCAGCTCAAACAAAGCAGGTCAGCAGTTAGGCTGGGGCCAGTCACTTGCCGCCCTGTGGCCCCTGCATTCAGAACAGCTGTCTCTATTGTCCAAAGGCTCTGCAGACTTCTGGGTCTGGTGGTCTTTGGGCCCACTGATATGAATAATTAACTTGTTTTCACAGTGTTGGCCCACAAAAGTTACCAACAAGCCCAGGATTCAGAAACCAACTCCATGCCCTTCTGAGACAATGAAGTCAGGCATGGGGGATCCTAGGGGTGTTCAGGAGCCCCATAATGAAGTCTGGTGTTGTGTCCTGTGCTCAAAAGGAACCAGTGGATGCCAGATTGGCCCCAGTGCCTACTCCCTGCCTGGCTGGCTTGGTGGGGCCTAGGAGTGTCAGCAAGGCTCGTTAGAGACATGACATGCTGCGGCTTACACTGTTGTCAGCGGGAGTGGGCTCTGGATTCCTCAAGATGCTTTAAAATAAGACAAAAAGACACAATTATGCAGCCAAATGGAGGCAAGGCAGCTGCATACAAAGCAGGGCTTTCTCCACAATCAAGGACCACAACCCCAGCTAGACAGTGCTGAGGTCTCACCTTCCTCCCCAGGCTGCAGCTGGGAGGCATCTGTAATTGGATGCTCCACTGCTCCAGCTCTTGGATTATTCAAACTGCAGAATTTCCAGAAGCCTTGGGTTTCAATTAAGGATGAGACCAGGCAACAAGATGAGCAACCTACCATTTTTCACCCTTAAGAGTCTATTTCAGCAATACACATGGCCAAACTAGTAACAATGATGGCGATAAGATTAACCAACACACATTGAGTGTTTACTACAAACCAAGTGCTTTTCAAAGTGCTTTATATATATTGATCCATTAAATTTTCACCCCACTTAATTGGACACTGATATCGTATTATCACTTCCAGTCTACAGATACAGAAACCCAGGCACAAAAAAGTAAATTTATTCAAGGTCACATAGCAGTTAGGTGGCAGAGCTGGGATTTTTTTTTTTTTTTTTTTTTTTTTTTAAATACTGGGGATCAAACCCAGCAAGTGCTCTACCACTGAGCTGCTACTCCACTCCCAGAGATGGGAATTTTCTTTTCTTTTTTGGTACTGGGGATTGAACCCAGAGGCACTAAAACACTGAGCCACAGCTCGATCTTTATATATTTAGAGATACGGTCTCACGGAGTTGCTTAGAGCCTCACCAAATTGCTGAGGCTGGCTTTGAACTTGCAATCGTCCTGCCTCAGCTTCCTGAGTCACTGGGAATACAGGCATGTGCCACTGAGCCCGGCCAGAGTGGGGATTTGAGTGAAGTGAGTGATCCCAGACAGCACGCTCTGGACCATCATACCAGGGCATTTATACACTGGGGACTATATGCAGATCCTGCTCTACCTGTTTTCTGTACATCATTTCATTTAATTTTTACAACACCAAGTGAGGTATAATCATCCCCATTGTGCAGAAAAAAAATAGGCTTATGGAGAGGTGAAGTAATTTTTCTCAGGGCACAAAATTATGAACAGCCTACAGCCTCACTATAAACCCAGGTCCTTTTGATTCAAAGTCAGACTCTTTACTTGGTACAGAGTCCCAGCTTGGCTCATTTAATTTACTAGGGTTCATAAAATTTAGGCTGTAGCCTGAAGAGATTACCAGTTAGTGGTGAGATGAGTAGACAGTAATTTTGGTCCCAGAAAGAGCTGGGGTTCCAACGCTAGCTCTATCCTTTGTAGCTGTGTGATTCTGGGCAAGTGACTCAATGTCTCTTACTTACTTACTAGTGTGTAATGGGAATAGTAATACTTAGCCTTATAGAATTGTGAATATAGTATGTGTGTAATATACGCTTTTACTAAACGCTTGACATGAAAAAAAATGCCATTATAGTCAGCTGTTCCCAAATTACAAATTGATGGTTTCAGACTTCTGCTTACAAGTCTATTCTTTATGACTTGAAAGGGTGGGGAAAGTGGTAAGTAGGTTGCCAGGATAGCTCCTGAAATCTAATCAACAGACCAAGGCCTTGAAAACTGCATTGCACTTCTGGGATTTTCCTGAGTAACGCACTTCCAAATGTGTAAGGTCCCCAAGGAAATCACATTTCTCAGACAGCTGCACAATCAGACACTTAGGACTTCCACTCTCACAAATAGACTTAATACATGACTAGATCAATGGCATCACAGACAAAACAGGTTTCCATGGTTTTTAATTCTCAGATCCTTTTCACTGTTAGTGATTTAATGATTTTGCATCTGGAGCAATGGACCTTGCTGAACAGGTTGCCATTTTCCTTTCAACATCCATCAAAACCGATGACGTAGTGGGCACAGTGGCACATACCTGCTATCCCCATGACTCAGGAGGCTGAGGCAGGAGGACTGCATGTTGCAGACCAGCCTCAGCAACTTAGCGAGACTCTATCTCAAAATAAAATTTTTAAAAAGGGCTAGATGTAGCTAGATGTAGCTTGCTTACCATCTGCAAAGACCTGGGTTCAATCCCCAGTACCACACACAAAAAAATTGGTAATGTGTATCTGGTTTCACTTCATAGTTGGAGTTCTTGGTTTTGGTTGCTATGGATGGTGGCATAGCAGAGTATGCCCATAAGACCAGCCCTCATAAAAGTATCAGAGCTTGAGACTCAACTGATTCCTCTGGGCAGATATTCCAAATGTCTCTCATTTGCTCTGAGAGAGAGAGAGAGAGCATTCCTATTTGGTCACAGATGAGGATGGACATTGAAAGTCTGTGCTCTGTATCTTTTGTTAAAAAAAAAAAATGTCTCTTCCTCCTCCTTCATTGATAGAACCTGCTGGGACCTCTGCTCTGCATTACCTTCCCTCTAGGACACAGGATGTCAGAGCAGCCATCTAGAGCATTATGCACTGCAGTAGTGAGAAAAGAGATCTCTGAAGGATCTCAGATCAGCATTTAATTCTCTGATTCAGAAGATGTGCACAACAATTCCTTTCACACTCATTGGTCAGGACTAGGCACATGATCCTATCAGACTTCAAAGCAACCAGAAATATAATCCTGCCTCTCATATTCCCAGAAGACAAAAGAGGATCAATCAAAATGTTAGTCCTAATGACTAACATAGGTCTCAGTTAGTTAGGGAGGGCCTGTTTGTCCAGGATTGAAGCATCAGCCTTTCTCTGCATTGCCCACCTTCAGAAAATGACACATTCCCATCAGGAAGAGGAGCACAATATGGCAAGGATTGCCACTGGTGAGCAGATGGACAGGGTAGTAAACAAGATGGGTGCATTGAAATCTCAGGGATGCATGTAGTTTGAAAAAGTCTTCAGGAAGAATATAATAGCTCTTTTCCTCCAGTTTTCTCCCTCCCTTCCTCCCTCTTTTCTTTCTCTGCCAATGGGAACTGAACCCAGGGGTGCTCTACCACTGAGCCTCGAGTGTGGGATATTGTAACTTCTGCCCCAAGTCCAGGAAATACACAGGGTGGGGTGGGCCCAGAGCACCTAAGGCAGCCCCACGATCCAGCCATTCCAAGAGACCCTAGGGCCAGTGCTATGATAGGAAAGCAACTGAGGAGACCAATTCCCCTTTTATGTTCATGTCTCACCCAAATGAGTCCTGATGTCTTGTGCCACATCTGCTTCCATTATTTTAAATCTCTGCACGTGGCAAATCAGAAAATGGAATGGCACTGTTGTGGAGAAGCCTATACTCAAAAATCCCCCTCCTAGAAAAGGATTGAAATTAAAAAATGGTGGTGATAACACCATTTTGGTGCATTTGTGAATGTACCAGAAACCATGATTATACAAGTCAAGGGGTAAATTTTCTAACATGTGAGTTCTCTCTCAAAAAATTAATTTGATTTTCAAATTAGAGGGGAAAAATAATCCTATCACTTAGCATTGAAGGATTTGGGGCTGTTTAGTTAGTTAACCAACCAGGGCCTCAGTTTCCTCATCTGCAAAATGATAATGGTAGGTAGCCCATCCTTCAGGAGACTCTTCTGAATATTAAATGTGAGAACATAGGTAAAACACTTAACTTACTGCCTTGCAGATAGTAGGTGCTAAATATATTCTAGTTCTTTCCCTCCTAGGTGCCAATGAACTTTTTAAGACAATCTTTTGCTAAGCAGCTGCAAGATGTGACATGAGCTCCAAGCAACCTCTCTTCAGACAGTCTTGTCTCAGGCAGACTATAGCAAAATCAAACGGGAAGACAGAACAGGAACTGGAGCTGATTCTTACTGTAAAAAGGCTGCAGATTTTCTCTGCAGCTACACAGTGCAGAAATAACATTGGAGATTCATGTGGAATAAATACAGCTACACACAAAGCAGAGGCAAGGGAAGTCAGATGGGCACAGAGATATCTGTTTATAATTCTAGTATGATACACAGTCTAGTGTCCAAAACAGCCAACTTGGCCCCAATCCCTGGAAAAGTCCACGGGGCTATCATGTAGTCCTGGCGGCAGAGATGACAGATGTTACATCCTCTTTGATATGGGTTCTTTGAAATCAGAATGAACCCCAAACAAACTTTACACAACCAGAAATTTCTAGCACTGTACCAATGCAGGGAATTTTTTTTCACTATGCTTTTCATTTATGACTATTCTAAAATCCACCAGGTACTTATCAAGTGCCTGCCATATGCTCAGTGCTGTGAAAGATACCTTTGTGAGAAAAAGAAACAAACCATGGTCCTTGCTCTTGAGGAGCCAGCTAACCTCTCTGTTTGAGAGCAATGCTTCACAGCCATGGTGCCTTGCACAGAGCAGTGGTTCTGTTGTTTGTCCACAGGGTCAATGAATTAATAGATGGCACAATAATAACACAATTGTGCAGTGTGGGGCTCACTCTAAGAACCACAAGATGGGTTGGAGTAGCTGGAAAAGGCTTGTGCCAGAGGCTGCTAGTTGCCTACTCAATATCAATTCTTCCATTTTTTCTTGTAACAGAGCCCCCATTTTACTTGAGGTGGCCATATGCCCAGATTAAATATTACATTTCTCAGCCTTGTAGCTAGAGATGGCTAATGAGATAAAAATAGAAATTGTTAAGAAAGATTTCTAGGAAAGTGCCTTAAAAAGCAGATCACAACGGCTGCCACTCACTCTTATGCTCTTCTTCCTGTTCTTCTAATTCCTGCCTGAAACATAAATGTGACAGCTAGATCTCCAGCAGTTATATTGGACCATGAGACCAGAAAGGCAGGAAGACTCAAAAGCCTGAATGATCACCAAGTCACCATATTCTCCCTGAACTTACCTCTTGGAGTTCCTTTACATGAGAGGTAAATACACCTCTATGTTGTTTAAGCTGCTTTTTTCAAGGGTGGAGTATCATAGGCAGCAAAGCCATAGCTTATCCAATACATGAAAAAGCCAGAACCAAAAGGAAAGTGGAGACAGGAGGGCATCTCAAATGCCGGGGGGGCCCTGGCATCTCAGACAGGGGGTCACCCCTCCCCCCAAAAAAAAAGAAAAAAAGAAGCATGGTAAAAGATCCTGGCAGGAAAAAGCATTAGCTGAAAGCAAGTTCAAGACCAGCCTCAGGTTCAAGACCGGAGCGCAATAGAACAACAGATGTCAGAGGAAAGGAGTTTAACTGGGAGGGACCAGGGACCACAAAGGACCAATAAAGCTCGTCTTTCTTTGAAGTTGCAAAGCACCTTTGGACTGAGAAAGAAGAGAAAAAGGCAAAACAAAGAAGCCTGGGAACTTCATTATGTGAAGACATACAGATAGAAGCAGTGGCCTGGGTCAACCAACTGAAAATTCCTGGCCAGGTGCAGTGGTGCACAGCTATAATCCCAGTGGCTCAGGAGGCTGAGGCAGGAGGATTGCAAGTTCAAAGCCAGCCTGAGCAATTTAGTGAGGCCCTGAGTGACTTAGTGAGACCCTGTCTCAATATAAAAAATTCAAAATAAAAAGGGCTGGGGATGGAGCTCAGTGGTTAAGTGCCCCTGGGTTCAAACTCTGGTACCAAAAAGAAAAAACAAACAAACAAAAAAGTTGCTCTAATAATAATACCATCTAAGAGCTGCTAAACACCATGTCCTGGCCCTGTGCTATGTACTCTCTGCCCAGCATCTCATTTAGGTTTCACAAGTCTATGAAATAGTCCTATTATTATCACTCTCAAGAAACTGGAGGCTTTGAGAAGGTCAGTAACTCATCCTACACCATGACCCTGCAAGGTAGGTAACCCCATTTTTCTGGAGTGGCAATCCCTCCCTTTTTTCAGATGAGGAAAGAGTTTCTTCTATTGTTTCAAAGCCAGGGAAAAGTATTAAGAACTTGATATTTTTTTTTAATCTTTATTTTATTTTATTCATTTTTTGTGGTGCTGAGGGTCAAACCCAGTGCCTTACACAAGCCAGGCAAGCTCTCTACCACTGAGCTGTAACCCCGGCCCGAACTTGACATTTTTGGGAGGAGTACTGGAAATTGAACCCTGGAGTGCTTTACCACCAACCTACATCCCCAGCACTTTTTTTTTTTTTTTTAATTTTTAGACGGGATCTTTGTAAGTGGCTGAGGATCTTGCTAACTTATTGAGACTAGCCTCAAATTTATAATCCTCTTGCCTCAGCCTCTTGAGTGCAGGGATTATAGGTCTATACCACCATGCCCAGCAAGATCCTGATTTTAAAACAGACCCAGAGCCAAATGCAGAGCCAATTGCTTTGTGAATTAGTCTTTTAACCAGAAGAAAAACAGACCAGTTTACAGGCTTGAGAACTTCAGGATAGGAGAAAGTCACATTAAACCCACCCATCACTCTTGGCTGGCAGGTAAAGTGTTCATAAGGTGTGTGGGGGGATGGGGGTAAGGTGATGGGGTGAGGGATGGAGGGAAAACCCTGAAGAGCCAAGTAAATAGGAATGCAGGGTCCACTTGAGGTATCAATGGACCACAGCAGTTCACTAACTCATGCATCTCAAATAAATTTGTTTTGTTTTTTGCAATACTGGGGGTTGAACCCCAGAGAACTCTACCATTGAGCTACACCACCAGTCCTTTTTTATAATTTTTATTTTTGTAGTTGTAGATGGATAACATGCCTTTATTTGTTCATTTTTATGTGGTGTTGAGGATCCAACCCAGCACCTCACATGTGCTAGGCAAGTGCTCAGCCATTGAGCTACAGCCCCAGCCCCACCCCCAAGCCCTTTCTATTTTTATTTTGAAATAGGGTCCCACTAAGTTGCTTAGGCTGGTCTCAAACTTGTCATCATTGTGTCTCAGTCTCCTGAGTAGCTGGGATTAAAGGCATGTGCCACTGTGCCCAGCTTCAAATAGTTTTTTAATATCTCTCCACAACAGGGATTGGGGAAGAAATTATTCTATCACACCTTAGGCTTAAAATTCAATACTTTGAATTAAGTTATTCAGACACATCCACTGAACACTAGGAATTAATTCTTCCTGGAGCAAAATCTCATTAGTCATTGATGGGAAGGTGAAAAAACCCATCAGCTTACAAATTGGCTAGGTAACATAAGTACCTAGTAGGAAATGCATTTCCAATAAAGATTAAAAACAAAATGTCTCCATCAGCAACCTGGCAGAATCAAGTGGCAGAGAAATCTGTGATGACACAGCTGTCCCAGGACAGCATTATAGGTTGGATGTTTGAGGTGTTAGCTTTGCCAGGCGTGGTGACACACACCTGTAATCACAGTGACTCAGGAGGATGATGCAGGAGAATTGCCAGGTTCAAGACCAGCCTCAGCAACTTAGTGAGGTCCTAAGAAAAAAGGGATAGGGATGTGGCTCAGTGGTAAACTGCCTCTGGGTTCAATTCCCAGTACCAAGAATAAATAAAATAAAATAAAATAAAATAAAATAAAATGGAATAAAAGTGTCAGTTTTGTAGACCGATCCAAGTTCAAATGTTGACTCCACCACATGCTAACTGTGGGGCTTTGGCAAATTTCTTCACCTCTCAGCCTCAATATCTTCACCTGTAAAATGGGATTAATTATTTCTGCCCACTGAGAGGGCCGTAGGGCTGTAGGAGATAGTCTGCTATTCCTGACACTATGACTTTGATAGGACTTAGGCTCTGGCATTTGCTTAAAATTCCAAGAAAGAAGAGGCTGCAGCATACAATGGAAAGAAACTAGATCTGACCTTGAGGCTACTGTCTGGAAAAGGACAGGAGTACATCAACTCTAAGATTTTCTTCCACTTATAGGTTTTTGAATGTCACCAAGCTCCTAAATAACAATCTTTAGTAATTAATATGATACAACCATAGTCACTCATTAGAAAGTCTTTCTTTATCTAAAAACCAAGCATTTCTATCCAGGAGCCAAAGAGCCAGTGAGAACTATGGTGGGGAGGGTGTGTGGCAGTCACCAACTTGAACAGTCTCAGCCTAATGTGAGACCTTGATAAATGCTTGCTGAGCAGAATAGATGGGTGGGTGCGGACAGATGAACGAAGGCATGCCAAGGGCCAACAAAAGTAGAGAGTACTTGTTTTCACTGAGCAAATTTTAAGGCAAGGAGAAAACGTTACCCATTTAAAATATTAACATTATTTGTTTAATCATTTAAACTGATACCAGAATATCAGATGAATAGTTTGTATCAGTCAAAGGATGCCAGAGAGCCAGGTGCAGTGGCACATGCCTATAATTCCAGATCCTCAGAAGGCTAAGGCAGGAGGATCACAAGTTTGAGGCAGGCCTCAGCAACTTGGCAAATTCCTGTCTCAAAATAAAAAACTAGAAGGGCCAAGGATGTAGCTCAGCAGTAGAGCACCTCTGGGTTCAACCCCCAGTGTTATGGTTTGGATGTGAGATGTCCCCCAAAAGCTCACAGGTGAGACAATGCAGGAAGGTTCAGAGGAGAAATGATTGGGTTGTAAGAGTCTTAACGCAATCAGTGAATTAAATCCTGATGGGATTAATTGAAGTGGTAGGGTGTGGCTGGAGGAGAATGGAATTGGGGCATGGCTTTGGGGTATATATTTTGTATGTAGAGAATAGAGAGAGTCCCCCCCACCCCCCGATAATGCAAGCTGCTTCCCACTGTCACACTCTTCCACCATGATGTTTTGCCTGTTCTGCCTTACCTGGAGCCCCGAGGAATGGAGCCAGCCTTCTATGGACTAAGACCTCTGAAAACATGAGCCCTCAAATAAACCTTTCCTCCTCTATAATTGTGCTGGTCAGATTATTTAGTTACAGCAGGGAAAAAGTTGACTAAAACACCCAGTATCACAAAAAATGGTATTCCTAGGCTCTGAAAAGTCACCTTCAGATTTGTTAGAGAAAAGCACTTTGGTTCACAAGGGTTACAGACAGAGGGGAAACCACAAGCTGCAGAATGGATGCAGAAACCTGAGAAAGACATGCCTCTCAACTCCTATGGCAGGGGTGTTGCCAGGGAAGCAAGCCAACATGCAATGGAAACACAGGGCCTCAGGATGCAGGCATGCTCTTTTGTCCAGCCAAGAGTGCCCAGTCACAGAGAGGAGGTCTGACATCCAGCTGTGGTCTGCTACCTATGAGGCTGAGTCCCTCCAGAAGCCCTATAGGTGGGCAGAATCCCTGATGGGTGATCCCAGCAGCAGATGATCTGAGGTCTGCTGTGACTTTTATAATAAAGAAGACAATAATAATGCATACACACACATGTATGCACTTTATGATCACTATGAGCCAGATGCTCTACTAAACTCTTTAAATATTTTCTTATATGTATTCATTCGTTTGTTTATTTTGCAGTACTGGAGGTTGAACGTAAGGGTGCTTACCACTGAGCTACATCCCCAGTCCTCTTCTTTCTCTCTTTTTCTCTTTTTATCAGACAGCGTCTTGCTAAGATGCCCAGGCTGGCTGGCCTTGAGCTTGTGTCAGCCTCCCAAGTAGCTGGAATTATAGACAAAGGCACTATGTGTGGCTATTTTCTTGTAGTTAATCTTCTTAACTCTTCATGGAGGTAGATAGTAATATCTGAGACAGTATAGCTTGGTGTTTGGAAGTGTGTACTTGGGATCCAGACTGCCTGGGTTTAAATCCTAAGTAATCCTTTTACAGGCTGGGTGACTTTGGGCAGCATTATTTAAGCTCTCCAGGTCTCTTGATTCTTATATGTAAAAAATGGAAATAACAATAGTGCCTGTCCCCTGAAGTTCTGTGGCATAAATGAATTAATCTGGATAATGTGCTCAGAATAGGAGCTGGCAAAAGTAAACCCTAGGTAAGTGTTCCCTATTCTTGCTCTTCCCATTGGAGGGATGGAGACAGAGGTTTGGAAAAGGGCAGTGTGGTTTATCCATGGCTTCACACCTGGTAAGGATCAGAGCCAGGACACAGAGGCAAGTCTGACTTCACAGCACACATGACATGACACAGTTGTCCTGGCTCTGTCCACCTGGGTCCCGCTTTCAAACCACCAACCTCATCCCCCAATCTTAACTACACCAAGATGCTAAAAGAAAGATATTAAATGAACTAGCATTCTAACTATACTTAATAAATGATTCTGCCATCATGTGCACAAAGAACCCTCAAATGTGTCTTGGTTTACGGATCTGCCCCTTATTTAAAAGAAAATGTCCCTTTTCCAAGGAGGGGAACACTCTGCCTTTGAGCCTTTTTATATAAGGCCTCATATGCTCTATGTCCTTGAAACCCTGAGACCTAGGCAAAGCCTGTTATTGCCAATAAAACCTGCCCATCAGTTAAGTCCTCTGGATACACATACTGGGTGTGATCACTGGCACAGAGAGAGAACAGTATGAGGATCAATCCAATCAAAGAACCTCATAAGCCAAGATTATTACTGTCTCCCTTTCTTCCTGGGAGAGTCTACAAAGAGCCAGAATAGTGCTAGGGGAAAAAATATATTAAAAACATATGTTATGGACAACCAAACCATCTTTGATCCCAAATGATCTGAGAGTAGGAAGCTTTGAAGAGTCAACTAAAAACAGGAAAAAAAAAAATCAAAAACAAGAACAAAAACAAAAACCTCATAGCAGTAGTTAGTTGACATTCACCGCCATTATGTGCCAGGACCTGTTCAGATTTGGTTAAAGATAATATCCTGCCTAATCCTCATATCAACAGTATGGCATAAGCAGGGTTTATCAGTCCCATTTTACAGATGGGGAAAACAAGCCACAAAAAAGTCAAATAACTTCTTCAAAAATCATGCAAGCAGCATGAGTCATAGATCATGGTCTTAATCAGTGTGTGTACCACACATATGTACTTGAAATGGAGTTTTAAAGCAGCATAGTATTTACCACTACCATGTGCAATGAACTTTAATGTTTCCTTTTTCTTCCTCTCCCTCCCTCTTCCCACCCCTTTGTGTGTGTGTGTGTGTGTGTGTATGTGTGTGTATGCACGTGCATACATATACTAGGGATTGAAACCTGTATGTTGCACATTCTAGGCAAGCCCTCTACTACGGAGTTACACCCCCAGCCCTGATGTTTTTCTATTCTATTTTAATATATTTTCAAGTTATAGATAGACACAATACATATTTATTTATTTTTATACAGTGCTGAGAATCCAACCCAGTGCTTCACACATGCTAGGCAAGTGCTCTACCACTGAGCTACAACCCAGCCCCTATTCTATTTTATTCCTATGACATATAACATTCAACAAATATGTCGGGAACACTTAATGTACATTAGATACTGTTCTAGGCTGCTGGGCTGTCAGTGAATAAAAGAGGCCAGAATCTCTGCCTTCCTTTAGCTCCAATTTCACCAGAGAGAGAGAGGGAGGGAATCCAATCCATAGGCAAAATCATGGCATCTGAGGTGGTAATTTGATGATTTGTTATGGAGGGGAAAAAAAGCAGGGAAAGTCAAGGGTGATCAAGGAAGATCTTGCAGTGCTTTCTCTGTCTGCTACAATGATTTCAGTGGGCTGTTGCCTACAGTGTGAGAGCCCCTGCCCTTGACTGTTTCACTCTAGTTCCTCCCTGTATGTTTAAAGGCTTTTTTTCCTAGACTGTGCACAGATGCACACACATGCATCACCATGCACATGTAAGTACATGTACGTATGCACACATGTGTATGCATGTGAAAACCTACCCCTATTAACTTCCTCTTTGAGGAGGTTTGGGAGAAGGGAGGCATGGCATCCATATGCAGCTAGAGTCCTCTACACAAGCTTGCCCTGCAGAGGGGGTCTGGTGTGGGGCCTGAAATACAGCTCTGGCACTAGACAAAGCCATGAGTGCCAGAGATGTGCTCTGGCTGGAGTCTTTAGTCCAGAGGAAGGAGAATATTATCATCAGTCTATCCAGAGGGGATACCTTTTGCAAATCATTAGCCCAGAGCCACTGTCAGTTTCTAATTTGCATCAAGGTGCCTGTATGTGGTAGGGTGATCTTAGGAAGAGAGACCACTCACAGAAATAAAAATTACTCCTGGGGGAAATTCCAGTGCACTGGGCACACCTGACAGAGTGATTGATGCAGGTCTTTGGAGAGATGGGACTGGAGCCAGCTCTGAAGCAACTAGAGCCACTTGAGTAGCCTCCATTGAGGGCATTTGGAACTTGGCACTAGAATGAAATCTTCAGATTCTTGCTTTAAGTTAAAGGGACACATAAAAAATCTTACTAGCATGGATGGCAAAAGCATTACCTATGGGAAAAGCAGCCAATCCCTGCTAATGAATAAGTGTAATTGATCAAAACAGATGACTTGCTGGACCTTCCAAATGTGCTTTTAGCAAAGCTGACAGTTTCTCATTCAAATGCAAACTCACCCAGATAAGATCTAATAATGGAGATTTTGGAACAATCCCAGCACCAGTGATTTCTTCTTTTTTTCTTTACTGAGCAGGAAGCCATCCTAAGTTCCTGGATGTGGCTTGACTCAACTAGGTACCAATGTATGCTTTTCACATGGCTGTAGGGACCCTGACAGTCCCCAGATGCAGTGAAGGACCAGTCACATGCCACCCCACACCCCTATCTGATCTTTACTCTGTACCTCATTTCCATTCCCTGACTTATGAAGAGTTGGGTGGTCATTCAATCCAGTGCAATCATCCATTTATTCAGCCAATATTTATTGAACACTATGTGGACCACCACAAGGGGATTCAAAGATGACTAAGACCAGCCCCTGTCCTCAGAAAAGAGGGAAGATGTGAGGGAATGATGACAGAAGGCTCTAAGCAAAGGTCTCAGTTCACCTGGGCAAGCACTTAATCTTTCTGGGCTTCAATTTCCTCCTTTATCAAGTGAAGGCTCTGGACTAGACAGGATCTCTGGGCACTAGGCCAGCTGAAAACTATATAATTCAAAGCCTTGCCTCCTCACAGGCTCCCAGGCTATTAGAAAGCTAACAAACCTAGAGTTGTTTTCTAGAAAGGTGAAAAGTCAGCAATGGGGAACTGGTGAGCATTATGTACCCTTTCCGGAGAGAATTTGGCTCCAACACAAGATACAGGTTGGAGAAGATGTGAGATATGTTCAGAAAATTAAGTAGATTTATAGACTTTACACCAAGGATCTGGGGGAAAGGGGAAGCCACTGGATTTTATATAGAAGGCTAACAGGTTGATGCAAATGAATCCAGTGAATCTGTGGAGGTTAGGGTGGAGCTGGGTGGTGAGAATAAGTGATGTTGCAATAGAGCAGAAAGGCTAAGACCTGAGGGACCCATGGTCAGGACAAGCCCACTGATCCATCACTGCCATGGTCATCAAACTTATTTTCATAAACTCATCCAAGCTCCAAATTCACTTTGCACTCTTTTAATAAGTTCCAAAAGTGACTTTAAGGTTAACAAGTAAAGCTTGGCCCCTTCTTTCTAGATACCTGAGATTAAACAGGATCACCCACCTAGATCTGCCAGGGAGGAGTGCCAGCAGACTGGAGGATACACGAGGAGGGATCTGGAGGAGTGGGGGTCGCCTACCTGCAGAGCAGCCATCCTCGTGGTCTGAGCTGTTGTGGCTGCAGTCGCTGCCTCTCTCGGGCGAGCTGTGACTAGGCGAGTCCCGCTCCGGCACCCACAGAAACCTCTTGCGCCCCCACTGGGGGAAGTGTTCACGGACCCCGCGCCTGGGAAGCTCATCCTCTGCGGGGAGCTGGGCCCGACCGTCCTTGGCCTCGGTCTCCAGCTGCTCCAGGTCTCGGCTCCGGCGCTGCTGCCGCCGGCCCCCGGGGAACAGGTGCATCCAGCGGTGGGGGCTGCACGCCCGCGCCGGCCTCTCGGTCTCATCCCGGGTCCCGAACCGGCAGGGGGCCACAAGCAAGTGACCGAGGACGAATTTCTCATTCAAATCCACTATCTCGAAGTCGTGGTCACTGTTGTCGCCCCCATCGTCCGCGCCCGAGGCGTCCGGCTCGCCCTCTTCGGAGCCCCTTCCCGCGCGGGTCCCTGAGGACTGCTCCTCTCTGGGCGCGGTGTGAACAGTGCCATTGGGGCCCGGGGGCGCGCAGTCCTCCTTGGGCCTGAAGAGGAGGCGAGGCTGCAGTAGCTGCTGGTGGATGGCGGCAGTCAAGCTGCGCACCGCGCCCCCTCCCTCCGCCGGCACCGGCCAGGTAGGAACATCCAGGCACACGTAGGGGGGGGGTTCAGCCTTCCCCGCTTCCTTCGGGTCGGGGCGCGAGGGGCCCGAGGAGCCTGAGGAGCTTGAGGGGCCTTGGGGGTCTGGGTCGCCGCCCGATGCGCCCTTTTCCTCTAGCGGTGGTGGAGCCCGTCCCGGCCCCGCCGGCGCCAGCTCCTCAGCTGAGGCTACGGGGCTGCCGCCTTCTCCGCCCGCCGGATCCCCGCAGCCTGCGTCCAGCTTCTCCCGGGCCAGGGCCGCCTGCAGGTACAAGACTTTGAACTTCTCCTCGGCCAACACCTGTTGCAACCGCTTCAGGTTGAGTTTGCAGCGCTCCAGTTCCCGCTCCATGTCCAGCACCGACTCCAGCCTCATGACCGGTGCCTCCTCCCCGGGGAATTCGGCCTTCCAGTGGCGTTCAAACTCCTCCGGGTCCCACATGCTGGGCCCCCCGTCGGGCCTCGCGGCCGGGATCCTCTGCGCCACAGCCGGTTGAGGTCGCGCCGGGCTCTCCCAGGGAAGCTCACGATGGCGTTACCGCCAGCCTTTAGCTTCAAGCGCCTGAAGAGAAAAAAATAAAGTTTTTCCCCTTCCGCCCTCGTGCCTTTTTTCTTCTTCTGGGTTTCGCCTCCCTGACGTAAGCAGTCACCCGCGGTGGAGGCGGGAGCCTGGCGACCCTGGGCCCGCCCCGGGCAGAACGCGTGGAGCCGGCGGTCTGCGGTCGCACCGCTGGGCCCCGCGCCCCGCGGACTCCGGCTCCGGGAAAGCAGTGGCGGGGGCGGAGCCACGGTGGCGCGGGGCCAGAGCCCGCGGGCGCGTCCCCGAGCTGCGCGGGCGGCCTGGAGAGGGCCACTGAGGGGCGGGCCTGCGGTGCTGCCCACCTCGGAGATGCTGACGACACCAGGTGCTGGCCGCAGCAGGGCCCGCTCCAACCCGCTGGGCCCCTCTTGCTGCGCAGCTCCCGCCGCAGCGCGCGGTCCGCTCCTCTTCCCTGCACTGGAGCGCGGGGTCGCGCGGCCGGTGGAAGGCGGGAGCCAGTGTGAGGGAGCGCGCGGGGGCGCCCTGGGCCCCAGCCAACCTCCCGCAGCCCGGCTGTCTTCAGCCTCGCCTGCCCAGAGTCAGGGTGGCGCCCAGGACCAACAAGGAAAAGGTTCGAAAAAGGCGATGTGGCGCGGCGGCGAGGGCAGTGGTCTGCTGATCCGCCGTGTTGCCCTGCGCAGGGATTTAATGAGCTCCTTGAACTAACTAGTCCAAGATCACACGGCAGCTTAATCCCAAACTGGGGATAAAACTTTGGTTTTTGAGCCCCTTTAAAGGATCTCTCCACTGCTCTCTAGAGCTTCTCCGGAGAAGTAGGCAATGGTGATAAGCTCCAAGGGGTTCTGCTTGGAGGCTCCGTGACTTCAAAGCTGAGGGAGTTCTCGTGTGACTGAAACAGAGCATGGTTGCAGGGGCCTAGTCCTAGTAGAGGACCCTCCTCTCCTCCTCTTGGGAGGGAAAGAAGGAGCTGGGGAGCAGCTGCCTGTGGGCTGGATTGAGACTCCCGCTTCGCCCTCTCCCTCCCCCTCCTGCCTGGCTGCCAGGCACTTTCCCTGCCTTTCCTCTATTCCAGGGTTCTGGGTGGGGTCCGTCCCCTGACGAGATAGTCCTTGATAAATCGTCTCCTCCTTGTGAGGAAATTGATACTCGCAAGAGGCCAAGATGATTTGGAAACTGCAACTTCTTTCCATCCTCTGAACCTAAACCCGGGGACCTTCTTTCCATCCACTTGCTTGCTACTCACTTCAACCACGGACACAGGCCATCGTGCTCCCACTTTTAAATCCCCTTGAACTCATCCCTCAGGTCTAAAAGGAAGATATTTCTTAACCACAAATGAGATGGTGCCATTGCTTTTTGCTCAAAATTGATCAGTAACTCCCCATCACCCAAAGGGTGGAGTCCAGACTCTGCACCACACAGGAGTCCTTTCTACTTTAGTCTCTGCCCACTTCTTTCTCCTATGCTTACTAACAACACTGTCCACAAAGACCTGGCTTGCTTTTACATGTGCCTTTTGCTCTTCCTTGGAGCTCCTGTTTTTCCCCTACACACATAGGAAACTCCCTGAGCCTGGGGACCTCCACCTCTGAAAAGCCTTTTCCAGCCCCTTCCTATCGTTTGTTTCACTGCTGAATCCTGTGCATGCCTTTGTCTGTTTGCTCTCCTTCCATCTTATTATAATTATTAACAACTTTTATTTCCTCTCAGAAATACGGAGGAAGGGCAAGGGACTGTCTTTGGCCCCTGTGCAAGGGCAGGGACTGTCTTTGCTATTTTTTGTATTCCTGCTGCTGCTTGCAGTGTGATGTAGAATAGATTGATAATTGTGGAAGGAAAAAAATTGAATGAATGAATGAATGAATGAATGAAGAGATGAACGTATCCCCCACCTTGCCATTCCTGCTGTGCTCCTCTTGCTGCTTATCATTCCAAACTGGAGCAAATGTGCTTCCCCCAGAGGCTTCTCAACTCTGGAATTTCTTTCTTGCCAAAGTCTGTGTTTCCTTGTTTTACTATCCCTTCCTTCTTTGTTTGCTTTTTCTTTTCTCTAACTTGGTGTGCCACTGGCATGAATCTTCACAGTATTTGTCTTCATGCCAGACTGATACGGTGGAATGCATATGTTTTTAAATACATTAACTTATTATTTTCCAATCTGAGTAATTTCTCAATTCTTTATCTAGTTCCTTGATCTGCTTTCTGTCCCACCTTAGCTCCATGTAATGAAGCTCCAGAGGCCACCACAATTTTCTTTGTCCCCTGGGAGGACTGAGGAGCTCCCAGTGAGTGCTTACAATCAGCCAGTGCAGGGGTATTCCAACAAATAGAGTCTATAGGCATTGTGGCTTCTGTTAAGATTTCAGAAGGAGAGAAAAAAAATGCCTCATGGCAGTGATGGATGATCCCAGTCAATAGCATATTGATTGGGAAATCTTTCAGTGTGTATATTTAAATGCACAAAGAAAAAGAAAATTTTAAGTTACTATAAACATCAATTTCTGAAAGTATAAGTTCCCTGGGAGGGTAGTTTCAACTCTGTCCTTTAATTAAAGCAGTGGTATGATTCCCTTTTGGCCCAAGGAAGTTGTTACCAAAACCACTAATTTTTTCCACCAGGGCCAATATAGCTGGAAATGCCAGCATACATCTTCTGTAAACAGATCCCAGGAGCAGCCTTCATTGTCTCTAGCTGGTGGATAGTTCAGCTTTATTACCTGGCTTTGGGTTATCATTGGGACAGGAGTAAGGTGACTGACAATTATTGAGTCCATATTTCTTGTTGCTATACATCTTTGATCCCATTGAATCCCTCACAACAACCCTGTAAATGAGGTATTACTGTTGCCACTTCAGAAAGAAAAACGAAATATCAAAGAGGTTATAGGTCATGCAGCTGGTCTGCTGAGTTCCAATAAAGCCCAGCAGCTTTGCAAAGGTGTGATCCAGGTGCATCTGTCATTGACACTTATTCATTTAATATATATTTGTTGAGCACCAACTAGGTGCCAGGGCCAAGCAAATTAAGTTTACACTTAATTTCTCCACCTGGATCCTCTGACCCCAGCCTACTTTTCCAACATCATTGCCTGAATTTCTTTTGCTGACTATTCCCTTTAGCCCCCAAGCTGAGTGACCCCTCTGTAGCAGATGCCTTTTGTGTCCCATTCCACTTGTCCATGGCATAACATAACTTAGATTTTTGCTGTAGCCTTAGTGGACAGTTCCCACAGGCTGCCATCTTTCTCTCTCTCTCTCTCTTCAAGCACCCACCCCTACTGCTCTACAATTTGGGGGGTGAGCAGTTTCCAAAGTCACAAGGCTCTCAAGAGTTGCCCAGTTGGAAATTTCCATAGGGAAATTAACACCCCCAGGAGCATCCCCATGGCCAGTGGAAAGCATTGGTTAGTAAGTCCCCAAGAATCCTGTCTGGAGGGTCTTTCTGAGGCATGCTCTAGATGATTGTCCAGGGATCTTCAACAGCAAGGAGTCCCAGTTGACCACAGAGGCAAGTGTAAACCAATTGATAAGGAGCTATTGGCTTTGTCTCAGTCTCCTTTCGTCCTGCTTTCTGGGACAACCACCCAAATAAAACACTTCCCCCAGGTCCTTGTCTCAGCCTCTGCTTTAGTTCCCTTAATATGACACCCTCCAGAGCCCCCATGCTCTCTCTGATACAACCACATACAGCACTACATCATTCTTCCTTGGTCTCTCATGCCTTCCTTCACCAGGCTGCTTCCTCCTCTACTTGACAAGACCCTCTTTCACCCATTGTGGCCCAGTTCACTGTGACTTCTCTCTGATGCCTTCCCTTCTCCAGGTCCAGTTAGGCATGGCTGTCTACAGACCCAGCAAGAGTTCACCACACTATTATTAATTCTATGGCTCTTAAGTTCTCAGCTTCTGAAATCTCAAGTCCTCAAGTCTCAAATCCATGACTTGTCAAGGAACACATGCTCCAGGCCAGCTGGCACCTCTTAGACCTCCAATTGCCCCAACACCTAACAAGATATGAAACAGAATCAGTGCCTAGCCCATGTCTGCTGAAGGGATGAATTAATGATGTACAAGTAATGAATGATTAGTACTCATCTGGGCTCTTTGGACCCCAACCACCTTAAAGCAGAATCACCCTGATCCAATGGACGTGGAAAGACACCTGTGAAGGCTATGCTGTTAGGAACATTGCCTTAAAAAGAATTGTTCTGTATTAACAAGCAACCTCTAAAGAAATACAAAATTGGGGCTATCATTCATTCACACTTCAGTATGAACTGCCTTGCTTCCTCACGGTTATCTGAGTTTAATAGGAAAGGATTGGGTGGAGGAAGAGATTGAAAGCAGATTAGCCAAAAGGAGGAGGAGACAGGTGTGGGGGTGGAGTCATGCTGGGGTGGGGCCTGCATCTGAGTGCTAAAGGTGGGAACACGGAAAAAGGCCCCTCCCTTTGAGTACCCGGTCTACCAGGCTTTTGTTCTCTAACAAAAGTGTTCTCCTGACCACAGATTAGAATAACTTGGAAGAACTCTTCAATCCATCCAGATTTGGCCTTCCTCCAATTTCAATTCTTTCGTAATCTCAGGAATGGGGCCCCACAGCAGGATTTTATTTATTTATTTCTAGCTTTATTGAGGCACAATACAAAAAAATTCACTTTGAGTGTGCAATTTGATAAATTTTAGTAATTGCAAATAGTCATGTATTGTCTACAATAATCATGATACCAAACAATCCTACCTAAAAAATTCCCTCCTATCCTTTTGCAGTCAATTTCTTACCCCCACTTCCAACCCCAGGCAAACATAGTTTTCTAGATTTCTGTCAATATAGTTTTATCTTTTCTAGAATTTTATATGGACGTTTGATTCCTGACGTTTAGCATAATGTTTTCAGGTTACATCTATGTTGTTATGTGTATTGATATTTTCTTTTCTTTTGTTTCCCAGATCCCAAATCAGGAATAGGCATTTGAATGTTACTTTGTGACATTCAAAACTTATTATAATCTGACAGAAATTTTATCATTTTCTTGCAGATAAATGTGGTTTGATGAGATTAAGAGTCATTAGAGGTTAGATAATTCCTTTTTATTGCTTAGGAGTGTTCCATTGTAAGAGTTTATTTATTTACCTGCTCTCAGTTTATGGGCATTCCCAGGTTATCTTTGGTTACCTTTGACATGTTTTCAATTCTCTCAGACAAACAAAGGAATGGGATTGCTGGATCCTACAACAACTCTGTTTACTGCCCTATGATATTTTCCAAAGCTGTAGTACCTTTTTGGGTGGGAGCTGGGGGAGGTGTGGGTTCTAGTGATTGAACCCAGAGGAGCTTTACCACTGACCCATATCTCCAGTCTTCTTTATTTTTTATTTTGAGACAGGGTCTTGCTGGGTTGCTGAGGCTGACCTTGAACTTGCCATCCTGCTGCCTTAGCCTCCAGAGTTACTGGGATTACAGTGCGTGTACCATGCACCCAGCTAGCAGTATCATTTTTTAAATTTTCTTTTTATTTTAGCAGTATCATTTTTGATTGCTACCAGCAATGTATGCTACTGCTTGACAATACCTGGTGTTGTCTTTTCATTTTTAGCCATTTTAGTAGGCATGTAAAGATATCTTATTGAGGTTTTAGTTTGCATTTCCCTGATGATTAATAATGTATAAGTTTTTTTATACTTTATTTTATTTATTTTTATGTGGTGCTGAGGATCGAACCCAGTGCCTCACACATACTAGGCAAGTGCTCTACCACTGAGCCACAACCCCAGCTCATAATGATGTGTCAGATCTTTCTAGGTCCTTCTTGGCCATATCTTCTTTTCAAAAGTGTTCTGTTCAGTCTTTTATTTACTTTTTAATTGGATGTTTGCCTTTTTATAATTGAGTTGTAATAGTTCTTTATATTCTTTATTTATGCCCTTCCCTGGGTATGTTTTGCAAATAGTTTTCTGCTAGTCTGTGATTTATCTTATTTTCTTACCTGTGACTTATGAATAGTGAATATTTTTTATTGCAATGAAGCACATTTCATAAATTTTTTAATAGTTCAAACTTTATGTGTTCTACTTTAAAATATTTACCTTACCCATTGTCACAAAGATTTTTTTCTCATTTTCTTCTACAAATTTAATAGATTTAACTCTTATGTTTGAGTCTAAAATCACTTTTAGTTAATTTTGGGGTATGGTATAGAGTGAAGGTAAAGGTGTTTTCTTTTTTTCTTTTTTCTTTTCTTTTTCTTTTTTTTTTTTTTTGTAGATATCCAGTTATTGCAGTACCAGTTAATAAAAAGACTCTATTTTGCCCCACCAAAGTAATTTGGTAGCTTTGTCAAAAATCAATTGAAAACGAGGCTCCTTAGCAGCAGACGCAGAGAAGCAGATCTTTGTGAAGACCCTGACAGGCAAGACCATCATCCTCGAAGTCGAGTCCAGTGACATCATCAAGAATGTCAAAGTGAGGGCTGGAGCTGTAGAGTGCTTGCCCCGCACATGGAAGCACTGGGTTTGATCCTCAGTACCACATAAAAATAAAGGTATCATGTCCAGCTATTACTAAAAATATATTTTTAAAAAATGTCAAAGTCAAAGCCGAGCATGGTGGCGCACACCTGTAATCCCAGCACTTGGGAGGTCGAGGCAGGAGGATTGCGAGTTCAAAGCCAGCCTCAGCAACTTAGCGAGGCCCTAAGCAACTCAGTGAGACTCTGTCTCTAAATAAAATACAAAATAGGGCTGGGAATGTGGCTCAGTGGTTGAGTGCCCCTGGGTTCAATCCCCAGTACCAAAAAAAAAAAAAAAAAA
>JAJEJO010001550.1:38634-76293 GCA_020662805.1 Glaucomys volans
GTCAAAGTCAAAATTCAAGACAAGGAGGGCTTCCCACCTAACCAGCAGCATCTGATATTTGCAGGCAAACAGTTGAAGAGTGGCTGAACTCTTTCAGATCACAACATCCAGAAAGAGTCCACCCTACTTTGCCTGAGAGGTGGCATCACTGAGCCTTCCCTGTGCCAGCTTGCCCAGAAATACAACAAGATGATCTGTCACAGTGTTAGGCCCACCTGCACCCCCATGCTGTCAACTACCACAAGAAGAAGTGTGGCCATACCATAAAACTCCACCTCTAGAAGGTGATCAAATAAAGCCCCTCAACTGGCTCCTTTTCCCAACGGGTGGCCTCCTGCCCAAGCCCCAGGGACTGCAATAAAGTTTCCCTTACACTGCTAGAGCAGTAAAAAAAAAAAAAAAAAAAATCAATTAGGCATAATAATATGAATCTATTTTTGGACCCTCTTCTGTTGTATATGTCCATTCTCATATAAATACCATAGTCTTGATTATTAAAGTTTTAGGTAGGTCTTGATTTAGGTACTGTGTTAATCAGCCTTTCATCACTGTGACCAAATACCTGACAAAAACAACTTAGAGGAATAAAAATTTTTTTGGACTCAGGGTTTCAGAGATTCAGTCCATGGTCAACCAGCTCCATTGCTCTGGGTCTGAGATAAGGCAGAACATGCTTCTCAGCTCATGGCAGACAGGAAACAGAGAGAGAAGCAAGAGACAAGATATAGTGCCCAAATCATGCCTCCAGTGGCCTACTCCCTCCAGCCACACCCTGCCTGCCTATAGGTATCACCCCGTAGTCCATTCAGGTTACTAATCCATCAAATGGATTAATCCACTGATGAGGTCACAGCTCCTATAATCTAATCATTTCACTTCTGCATTCCTGCATTGCTGAACACAGGAGCTTTTGGTGAGACATTAAAGATCTGAACCATAACAGGTAGTGGATGTCTTCCAACCATCCTACTTTTAAAAAATTGTTTTGACTATTTCCAAATCTTTGCCTTTTGATAAACTTCAGGTTCTAGCTACAAATGCTGTGTTCGGGGTACCACCCACAGTTCTGCCTATCAGACTGCAAATTTGGAACTCTGACAGTTCTCCTTGTCAGGATTAATAATTCACTGGAAGAACTCACAGGACTCAGAAAAAAACACTATATTTGTAATTACGGTTGATTACACAGGATATGAATGAACCGTCTGTAACCTTGACCAAGGTCTGGAGGGACCCTGAGCACAGCAGCTTCTGTCCCCATGGAGCAGGGTGTGTCAGCCTCCTGGATGTATTCACCAATGCAAAAGCTCTCTGAACCGCTCTGTTTGGGGATTTTTATGAATATTTCATTTTGTAGGCATGATTGATTAAGTTGTTGACCATTGGTGATTGACACAATCTTGGACCCCCTCTGTTCTCTGGAGGTAGAAGTGTGCAATGACGGGAGTTGGGAGTCCTGAAATTTCTAACCCTCTAATCTCCTGGTTGGTGTTTCTGTCCTCGTTCAGAAGCTAACTAGCACCCACAAGAATGGGATCAAAATTGTAATGGGATGCACCCATGTATGTATAATATGTCAAAATATAAGCTACTGTCATGTATATCTAAGAAAAAAAAATTTTTTAAAAGCAACCAACTAGCAGTATAGCAAGGAGTCATTAACATATAATGGGCAGTAAATTCAAAGGGTTTTAGGAACTCTATGCCCTGAACTAAGGACAAGACCAAATATTTGAGACCAAATATTTATCTTTTATTGTACCATGGGTGTGGATCTTTCTCTTTCTTTTTTAACAGCTTCATGGCATTCCATTGTATAGACTACCATGGTTTATTTAACATCCCTCTAATCCCTGCTAGTGCTAGCAATGATTTATTTAAATATCCCCCATTGATGAACATTGAGTTGCTTGCAGTTTTTCTGCTCCCAGTAAGACTGTTATAGGTTACATTCCCCAAAATGGAATCCCTGGGTCAAAGCTTATGTGTGCTGACATTTGGACAGATACTGCCAAATTACCATCTAAAAACTGGACCAATTTGTGCTCCCATTGGCAGAGTGCGAAAGAGACCATTCTATAGATCCCTCCCAACATTGGATGTTTTTACTTTAAATTGGTTGTTGTTGTTGTTGTTGTAGAGGTTGGGGTAGAGTGCATGCTTAGCTTGCATGAGACCCTGGCTATGATCCCCAGTACTAGAAAAAAAATTATTGTAGAAAATTTTATATACTGATGGGGCACAGTGCTGTATGCCTGTACTGTAATCCCAGCTTCTTGGGAGTTTGAAGCTGGAGGATCCCAAGTTTGAGGTCAGTTTTGGCAACTTAACAACACTCTATTTAAAAAAAAAAAAAAAAAAAAGTGGGTTGGGGCTGCTCAGTGGGAGACTGCCCCTGGGTTCATACCCAGTGCTTCAAATCAGGGTATTATATTAGAGGGGCTTATTTCTTCTGGGTTGTTTAATTAGTCTGTTCATTATTCTTTTCATGGGCAAAGCTAGCAAATACATTTATTTAAACTATATCATGATCTATAGTGTGTTTTCTAATTAGTATTTGAGGCAATAGAATTTTCACTTAATCTCAGTGATCTCACATTTCCCTCTCCTTTTACCTGCTCAAAAAAGAGCCCCCTGGCCAGGTGTGGTGGCGCACGCCTGTAATCCCAGCGGCTTGGGAGGCTGAGGCAGGAGGATCGAGAATTCAAAGCCAGCCTCAGCAACATAGCAAGGCCCTAAGCAACTCAGTGAGACCCTGTCTCTAAATAAAATACAAAATAGGGCTGGGATGTGGCTCAGTGGTCGAGTGCCCCTGGGTTCAATCCCCAGTACCAAAAAAAAAAAAGAGCCCCCGTTTTCAGTAGCACTAACTTGATTACTCATGCACATTCTCATGGGACTTGTCATTATTTACAAGTCACCCACGCCCAGGGACCATGCTAATACTCTGTGTTGTTCTAAATTTAGCATATGTGCTGCCAACGTGAGAACAAACTTTATAATCTTTACCAATCTGCAAGGTAAAAAATTGTATCTCCTCATAGTTTTATTTAGTATTTGTTTGGTAATTGGGGGCTGGTGTCTTTGCATTATAGACAAGCCTCTGGTTTAAACCTCTTTCCCTAAATTGTGGATAATCTCCAGAACAGCAGATCCCAAACTTCACACTATGTTTTTTTCAAATCCATAAATCATTATGCTATTGCTTACTGAATATACTTTTATTTAATGAGCATCTTCTTAAGCAGTCACATGCAAATGTAACTAACTTTATTAGATTTGGTATCTACTTACACTTGTCTAGTGCACATGTTTTTTTTTTCTTTTTGGGGGGGGGGAACCGGGGATTGAACTCAGGGCCACTTGGTCACTGAGCCACATCCCCAGCCCCATTTTGTATTTTATTTAGAGACAGGGTCTCACTGAGTTGCTTAGGGCCTCGCTAAATTGCTGAGGCTGGCTTTGAACTTGTGATCCTCCTGCTTCAGCCTCCCAAGTCGCTGAGATTACAGGCGTGCGCCACCGTGCCCAACTTCTAGTGCACATTTACATAAATATATTACTCTTGAAATTAAAAAGTGGGTATCACCTGAAACATCTCATGTCTTACCTGCTGGCAGAAACACCACACTTGAAATCACTGCCCTAGCTGGGACCTGTGGCACACGACCAGTGGCTTAGGAGACTGAGGAGGGAGGATTGAGAGTTCGAAGCCAACCTCAGCAATTTAGCGAGGACCTAAATAACTTGGTAAGAGCCTATCACAAAAATAAAAATAAAAGGGGTTAGGGATGTAGCTCAGTGGTTAAGCAATCCTGGTTCAATCCCTGGTTTAAAAAACAAAACAAAACAAAACACTGCCCTACAGGTGTTGATATTCTGTGACTGAAACAAAGTGAGAGACATCATTGCCCCTTGTCTGTAAGTTTAATAAGAAAAACTGTTCTGAGCAAAACCAAACCCTCACTTGGCGCTGGAGGCAGCTGCCCGAGAATGGCTTGATATGGAAAAGAGGACCTGAGACTTGCCTCAGGCACTGCTGTGAGTCTTCGGGGTATATGGGAAACCACATTGTCTCTCTAACCCTCAGTTTCCTCATCTGTAAAATGGGGAAGTTGGAGTAAATGGTTTGCAATCCCTTCCAGGTTTGAAGGCAGGACCCCTCTGACTTTGTGCACTGAGTTCCTAGTTCAGAAATGAGAGCATTGTTCAGCTACCCATTTCCTCTTACTGGGGTTCTTATGTCAGGACTGGTGGTCCCAGTCCACATCACCAAGCTTCACTCTGGCATCACTGAAGAAGAACTCACACTCGGGGAGCCAACCAGCTCCTGAGCACAGGAAGCACCTAAGGGTAACCAAAGAGCTTAAGCAGCTCTGGATCTCGGTAGAGCCAAGATTAGGGCAATGATCTGTAATCGTTGGAAGAGGCCAAGAACCGCCATCAGGGAGGCACAGATGGTCTAGGGTAGGGGCAGAGGCCAGCAGGAAGGGGCATTCTCAAGACCAGCAGAAGCAATCCATGCTACCCCAGAAGCCTAGGTCACTCCCTGCTGGACCACATTCCTGCAGCTGGTCCAGATCGGTGAGGATTGGATGTGCTTGTGTGTGCATGTCTGGGGCCTGTGTGTGTGTGTGTGTGTGTGTGTGTGTGTGTGTGTGTGAGAGAGAGAGAGAGAGAGAGAGAGAGAGAGAGAGAGAGAGTCCAGAGAAGCAGAAAAACACAGTAGCTATGAACCAGAGAGCCTGAGATTGAATATCGCTCTTTTTTTTAAAATTTTTTTTTAGTTGTAAATGGACACAATGCCTTTATTTTATTTATTTATTTGTATGTGGTACTGAGGATCGAACCCAGTGCCTCACACAAACTAGGCAAGTGCTCTACCACTGAGCTACAGTCCCAGACCTGAAAATCACTCTTGACACTGACCAACCATGTGATCTTAGACAAGATACCTAATGACTTGTGCCTCAGTTTCCTCATCTGCAAAACAGGAATTATAATATTACCAACTTTATAAGAGAGTGAAAAGGACTAAAGGGTTAACATATAGAAAACACCGTGGCCCTAAGATGCTTATGTATTTCTGTTTTCATGTGTACAAGAGAGAGGGAAGAAAGCAAAGGAATGAAGGAGAAAGAGCAAGCTAATTCACATTGGTAGGGTGGAATAAGAGTCCCCAGCCTGAGTTCTGGGAAGAAAATAAGATGCATAGAGGTGAACTTCTCTCATAGAGCAAAACTACCTAGAGGGGATTTTGTCACTCATATGGAGCCCATGACCCCAAGATACATCCCAACAAGGTGTGTCTTGCTTAAAAAAACCATCATATTGCTCAGTGGTATGTGAACCTCACATAATCTACTTAGGGAAGAAAGCTGAGATGAAATGACTCTATCTTCTATTAAGACCGACCAACAGCTCTGAGGTATGCAAGTTGCACTGAGTCTGTGTGGACAGTTGTGGGGGTTTCCATGGCCTGGACCATCTAGAAGAGCAACAGGTGAATCTGAGGAACAGGCCATTTGCTCAGATAGTTCTGTGTGCAGAGAAAAGCATAAATTGCTCTGTAGAGTGGGTCAGGAAGCATGCTTCTGGCATGAAGCTCAGTTCCAAATGGCCAATGCTATATGGCCACCCAAGCATCCCAAGACCCACTGATGGTGGTAATCCCTTCTGAGTTCCGGGAAGAAAATAAGATGCCATGCCCCCTGAATATTCAGCTGCCCCCAAAGGAAGCTATTTCTTCTTCCATGAGAACAGAACCTGAGTGGGACTCTGTGGCACATGCCTATAATCCAAGCGACTTGGGGAGGCTGAAGCACAGGATCTCAAGTTCAAGGCCAGTCTCAGCAACTTAGGGAGGCCCTATCTCAAAATGAAAAAATAAAAAGAGCTGGAGGGATAGCTCAGTGGTAGAGTGCCCCTGGGTTCAATCCCCAGTACCAAACAGAACCTGAGACCTATTGTGACATTTACATTTTTTTTCCTGTCTATCCAGTACTTTCTTTTTTTTTGTACTTAAAATTTTCTTTTGGTTATTTCCTTGAGCCATTGTGTGTGTGTGTGCACACACGCACATGCAAACATGCGTTTAGACAGGCTACTTCCCCTGGCTCCTTTCCTCCAGTGCTAGGGAAAGTCTGAATCCTTAAAAACCTTGGACTATCTTGCTGGGATTTTTTATTGCCCTGGGCATTCTCCTCAGAGTGTGGGCACCATGCTCAGAATGAAAGGTCATATGTCCTCAGTCATTGTAAAAGCCCCGAAGGGCATCAATAAGTTCTTTCAAGATCTTTGAAATATTTCTCCTGCCTCCTGACTCATGCTTGAAATTACTTGAACTACTTCAGGCTTTATGTTCTACATTTAGGTTCAGCAAGCTTGATCTGTAAAGGACCAGATGGCAAACATCTTAGGCTTTGTGGGGTATACGATCTGCAGACACAGAGGTGAGCGCCTCTCACAGCAAAGGCAACCTCCACTTCTGTTGTCACAGGGATCAACTGTTCCTTTGCTGCTGAATAGTAGCTTTAGACACCCATAAATGAAGAACGTGTGTGTGTGTGTGTGTGTGTGTGTGTGTGTGTGTGGTGCTGGGGATTGAACCCAGGGCCTTGTGCATGTGATGCAAGCACTCTACCAACTGAGCCCTAAGAACATTTTTGTGTTCTAACAAAACTTTACCCTGGGCAGACATGGTGATACACATCTGTAATCTCAGTGACTGGGGAGGCTGAAGCAGGAGGATCCCAAGTTTGAGGCCAGCCTGGGCAACCTAACAAGAAGCCGTCTTAAGTGGTGGGTATGGTGGCACACACCTGTAATTCCAGCAGCTCAGGAGGCTGAAGTAGGAGGATTGGAAGTTCAAAGCCAGCCTCAGCAACTTAGGCCCTAAGCAACTTAGCAAGACTCTATCTCAAAATAAAAAAATAAAAAGGATTGGGGATGTGGCTCAGTGGTAGAGCACCCTGCGTTGATTCCCAGTACCACACACAAAACAAACATATAGATAAACAAACAAACAAACTTTATTTACAAAAGGAGGGGCTAGACTAGGCCCACTGTCTGTCCATTCTACATTTATGGAGAAGGGTTGTGAGATGTAGCACGTGCCAAACACTATGCCAACAACTTGATATGCAGTATTTCATTCAGTCCTCAGAAAAATCACTGTGCAGTATGATAGATAGCCCACTTTATAGCTGAAGAAACTGAGGCTCAAAGAGATTAAGTAACTTGGTTGAGGTTGCATAGGATATTATCAAAATTTGACCTCAGTAATATGGAATTGATAGGGAACAGACAGGTGTGAATGGTGGGAACACAAGGTTAAGGGAATAATTCTATAAAATGGGTCCACTTCTTTTCCAAGAAGCAAATTACCTGCAGCTCTGCCTGGCTTAAACAAACAGGATATGTCACATTCCTCAGCAAACTGTTATCTGCAAGAGAAATGCAGGCCTGAAAAAATGTCCATAAGAGGAACTCAAGTTATACTGTAGGAAGGAGACTTTTGTGACCCTTTCCACAGACCAGATCCCCAAAACCCAGGGAGATAAGTGTAATTCCTTCTAACAATAAAATCTGTAAGAATTTATGGTTAAGAATCCAATTGGGGGGCTGGGGCTGTGGCTCAGTGGTAGAGAGCTTGCCTAGCACATGTGAGGCACCGGGTTCAATCCTCAGCACCACATAAAATGAATAAATAAAATAAAGGTGCTAAAAAAAAGAATCCAATTAGATGGGGCTGGGGCTGGGGCTCAGTGGGAAAGTGCTTGCCTAGCATGTATGAGGCACTGGGTTCAATTCTCAGCACCACAAAAAACAAGTGAATGAAATAAAGGTCTTAAAAAGAATCCAATTAGAACCAGTCAGCATGAGTCAAAGTGACCTAGAGTTGTCACAGCAGTGGAGACTGGAAAGTCTGATGTCATCCTGTTGTCAATCAAAAGTCACGAGGCAGACCAACCCTGGTTGGACTCATTGGAAACTTCTCTGAGGGTCCCCAATAAAACTGGAATGCAGGAGAAGCATGGTGTCCCTCTCCTAAGAGGACCCACTCTCTCCCTTATTAAGAATGTCCCCTTGTCCCTTTCTCATTCCTTCTTATAAACTCATGCCTGTTCCTCTGAGCAACCTGTCTAAAATCTTTCTGACTTGAGTACAAGAATTGGGGTTTGAGGCCAGCACAGTGGCCCACACCTAAGTCACTAAGGAGCCAGGATAGGAGGATCCCAAGTTAAAAGCCAGCCTCAGCAACTTAGTGAGGCACTTTGTAATTCAGCAAGACCTTGTCTCTAGGGGCTGGGGTTGTGGCTCAATGATAGAGCCTTTGCCTGGCACATGTGAGGCACTGGGGTCAAGCCTGAGCACCATACAAAAATAAATAAATAAAGTATACAATCTGATTTTTAAAAAAAAGACCCTGTGTCTGAATAAAATATAAAAAAGGATATGGCTCAGTCATTAAGCATGCTGGGTTCAATTGCTGGTACCAAAAAAAAGGCTGCCTGTTTCCCAGAAGGCCCCAGCCTTTTGACAGAATTCCCAAGCCTATGCTTTGCGACTCTGGTAGAGTACTTGCCTAGCATGGAAGAGGCCCTGAGTTCAATCCAGCAAAACACATGCCCACACGCAATCTCAAACCTGTGTGTTTTCTATCGAAACAAAAACGTGCAGAATACTGAAACTAGATAGGCCTCAAGATCTCACCAAATCCAACATCCTCATTCTGTAGAGAGGAAATGGAATAATGGGCAAGAGCACACTGAATCAAACTTGTCTGTCTTTCCTAATGCCATCACTTGGGGCACAGCATCTCCCTTCCTGGGTAAGTGGTCTTCAGGGGGATTTCAACTCCCTGAGTGGGCACCAGTTCTCGGTTAAAGTCTCATCTTCCTCAGCACTGATTTAAATCTCAGGCAAACTCTTCCTCATGGTCGTACAACAGCTGCCAGGCACTCTTGAGGTTACTTTCTTCCTTATTTTCAAACTTCCTCCAACGAGAACTTTTCTTTCTTAGAAACCCCTGCAATCCTTTCCTTGCATCCTTTTGGTCTGAAGTACCCATTTTATTTTATTGTATTGTATTTTTTCTTGGGTAGGAGGAGTACCAGGGATTAAACTCGGGGGCACTCGACTACTGAGTCACACCCCCAGATCTATTTTGTATTGTATTTTATTTAGAGACAGGGTCTCAATGAGTTGCTTAGTGCCTTGCTGTTGCTGAGGCTGGCTTTGAACTAGCCATCCCCCTGCCTCAGCCTCCCAAGCCAGGTTTGCTCTGGGTTGAACTAAGGGCTTTCCTATTCCTAAGAGTTCGCTCTTCCATTGTGTTTCCCATCCAGGCAGGAGAGGCCAATTTTGCACACTATTCCTCCATTATCTCTTGGAGCTAAGGTGAGCCTGAGTCTGCCATCTGCCTGTCACATAAGCCCTGAAGTCAGGGCAAATGTGGTCGGCTGTGTTCTTCATGGGTACTTTTTTGGTGTCCAAATGTGTGTCTGAAAGTGGGAGTGTGTAGAAGGGTTTAGGAAATCCCCACCACCCCGTACTGAAGATTGAACCCAGGAGTGCTTAACCACTGAGCCACATCCCCAGTTCTCCTCCCCTTTTAAAAATATTTTATTTAGAGACAGAGTCTCACTGAGTTGCTTAGGGCCTTGCTAAATTGCAGAGGCTGGCTTTGAACCTGCCTCCTGAGCAGCGGGGATTACAGGTGTGTGCCATCCCATCAGACTGGTTTGGTGATAAGCAGCCTTGAATGAAATAACTAACTACTTACTGCCCAGCGTGAGTCAAAATGGATGCTAGAGATGGAACAGGCAAAGCCTTCGCTCACTGTTTTATTGATTCTTTGGCACAGTCTTGGTGTTATTAGGGTGCCCTGTTCAAAAGCCCTTGGCAGCAGAAGTCAGAAGGTAACAAGCAAATTATTGAGCTTACAGCCTTTTCCAGAGTCCTCCTTAGCAAACAGGTACATCAGTGACGTCACAGAACACCATCACAGAGTGCCAAACAACAAAACCTGTGATGTGAAGAAGCATGACGGCAAGGTGTGGTGGTTCACACCTGCATTCCCAGCAACTTGGGAGGCTGAGGCTGGAGGATCACAAGTTGGAGGCTAGCTTCCGCATATTAGCAAAACCCTCAGCAACTTAGCAAGACCCTGTCTCAAAATAAGAAGAAATGAAAAGAGCTGGGATGTAGCACAGAGGTAGAATGTTTTGGGGTTCCATCCCCAAGACTGACAGAAAAAAAAAAAATAAGCAAACATGACTCTGGTTGCTGTTTACCTTATGAGCAGGTGGAAGTCACAGACCCATCTGTCCTTCCTATGCTGATGGGGGAAGGGAGAGGCACCAGATGTCCTCTGAAATCTGGGCCCTAGAACAAAGCCTGACATCAGATACAAATGCAAAACACAACTGTGGATGTTTGTGGAAACAAAGGGGAGGTATGAAAGCCCATGGCCCTTTGGGGGCCTCACATTCCTTTCACCATTTGGGTTGTGATAACAACTATGTTTAGAAGGTCCTTGGCTATTCTGTATTGTTTGTTTGCATTTTAACTTTCTCCCAAATTTTCCTTGCAGTCAGAGTTCTTATCATTTAACCCTTAATCTTTGAGTGGGGTTTCTCTGGGTTAGATCAGAAGGTTAAACACCAAAATTAGGGCAACTTCACTGTCTGCTTTATGTACCTCAAAGAATTCAAAGCAGGAAACCAAACAGATAGTCCGTGCCTCAGCCTTCATAGCAGCACTATTCACAATAGCCAAAAAGTGGAAAGAACCCAAATATCCATCAACAGATGAATGGGTAAATAAATATGGTACAGCTATGTAATGGAATGTTATTCAGAATTAAAGTTCTGATACATGCTACAACATGTATTTGAAGGATAGACCTTCAAAATGTTATGCTAACTGATATAAGTGAGACACCAAGAATAAATATTGTATGATTCCACTTATATGGGATACCTAGAATAAGCAAACTCATATAGGTGGAAATAATGGTTACCAGGGACTAGAATGCGTGGTTGGGATAGGAGAGATTGTGGAGTTAGTGTTTAAAGGGTTTGGAATTTCAGTATGGAATGATAAAAACATTCTAGAAATGTTTTATGGTAATGGTTGCACAACAATGTGACGGTACTTAGTGCCACTGAAAATGGCACTTTAAAAATGGTTAAAACTGAGCCGGGAGTGGTGGCGCACACCTGTAATCCCAGCACTTGGGAGGCTGAGTCAGGAGGATCACAAGTTCAAAGCCAGCCTCAGCAGCTTAGCAAGGCCCTAAGCAACTCAGTGAGACCCTGTCTCTAAATAAAATACAAAATAGGGCTGGGGATGTGGCTCAGTGGTGGAGTGCCCCTGGGTTCAATCCCCAGTACAAAAAAAAAAAAAAAGGTTAAAAATGGGTTGGGGGTAGTGGTGGAGCATGTGCTTACATGAGCAAGGCTCTGGGTTCAACCCCCAGCACACACACACAGAAAGATTAAAAATGGTCAATTTTATATTGTGTGTGTTTTACAAATCTCTCTCTCTCTCTCTCTCTCTCTCTCTCTCTCTCTCTCTCTCTCTTTCTGCTACTGGGTATTTAACCCTGGGGTGCTTTTACCACTGAGCCACATCCCCAGCCCTTTTTATATTTTACTTTGAGACAGGCTCTCACTAAGTTGCTTAGAGCCTTGCTAAGTTGCTGAAGCTGGCCTCAAACTTGCAATTCTCCTACCTCAGCTTTATGAGTTGCTGGGATTACAGGCATGTACCACTGCGCCTGGCCCACAGTAACCTCTTTAAAGTCAGAGTTAGGTGACCTGTAAGTAGGGGACAGCTCCATTCTGTCTCATAAACCACTTCATCCCTATCTCAGGTCCAGCTGGTGACTAGAAAATCAATGCCTTTTGCTAGAATAGAGTTTGTTTCAAGGCAACCTCTTTGGGTTGCTGGGAGTTGTGGTCCATCTGCTGCTTTAAAAGCAGGTAAGGAGAGATGGCCAGAACACTGAAGGTCACCAGCTATACCACTCTTTAGTACTTATCCTGAAGAATTAAAGTGATCATACTACAATGATACATGCACACCCATGTTTATAGCAGCACCATTCACAGTAGCCAAACTATGGAACCAACTACGTATCCATCAACAGATGAATGGATGAAGAAAATGAGGTATATATACACCATGGAGTTTTATCCAGCCATAAAGAAAAATGAAATTATGTCATTTGCAGGAAGATGGATGGAACTAGAAGCAATTGTGTTAAATAAGTCAAACTCAGAAGGTCAAGGGTTGTATATTTTCTGTCATATTCGTAAGCTCCAGAGGAAAAAAGGAAAAGAAAGGTGGGGCAGAGCTCATGAAAATCAAGGGGAGATCAGTAGAGGAAAGAAACCCAAGGATGGGAGGCAGGAGAGTGGGGAAGTGCAGGGGAGGGACACTGGCCAAATTACATGATTATATTGTGTGCATGTGCAAATATGTAACAACAAATCCTATCATTCTGTGCAACCATAATGCACCAATAAAAAATGTGGAGGGAAAAGACACTGAAGATCTTACCTGGGAGGTATGATAGATGAGACATCTGCACTGTTCAAACACCAAAAAAAAAAAAGCCTGTTGAGGACCTGGAGATGTATCTCAGTGCCCTGGGGTTCAATACCCAGCACACCACACACACACCACAAATGCACACAGAATATCATAAAGAATCCTCCCACCGCTATTCACTATTCATTGTCTCCATGTGCCCCAACTTGTTTTTAGTTTCTTGTTTATCTGATAGGTTACTATGAAAATATTATCCCCCCTCCTTTTCTTTTCCTTTTTTTTTTGTGCAGTACTGAGGATTGAACCCCCAGCTTTGTGTGAGGTATGCGAGCACTCTACCACACAGCAGTACAAACACATACTTATTCTTTTTTTTTTTTTTTTTTTTTTTGACCTAACTAGTGCCTGCTTTTCTGCACTTTTTTTTTTTAAGGTGTAAAAGAATTTTCCTTACTCTCTTTCTACAGTTATATATGACTCCAACACATGCAGTTATCACAATTTTGGGGGGGTGTGGGTATCAAGGATTGAACTCAGGGGCTCTTGACCACTGAGCCACATCCCCAGGGTCTCACTGAGGTGCTTAGAGCCCCGTTTTTGCTCCACCTGGCCTTGAACTCATGATCCTTCTGCCTGAGCCTTCTGAGCCACTCAGATTACAGGCGTGTGCCAGCATGTGGGGCTTAGTTACCACAATTTATTTAACCATTCCTTTACTGTTGAACATTTATCTTGTTTCCAATCTTTTGCCATGATATAATTGCAAAGGATAACCTTGTCTAAATGCCATTTTGCATATGTGTAAGGATATCTATAGGAAAAAATTCAAGAGCACTGTTTTTTTAAATAGCCTGGTCCATGCAGTGCAATTTCCAAATTTTTGAATTTTTACTAGTATAATGAGTGAAATGATATCTCAGTGTAATTTTAATTCATATGTATCTTATTATGACTGAGGTTGAGCATCTTTTCATAATAAGAGCCTTTTTTTTTTCCTGTCAACCATCTGTTCATATCTTTTGCTCATTTTTCTCTTAGGCTACTAACCTTTTTCTTATCAATTTGTAGAAGAACTAATATTAGGGAAATTAACCCTTTGCCTGTAATATGAATTGAAAATATTTTTGCAAATTTGTCCTTTCTATTCTGACTTTGCATTTTATTGTCTTAGTCTATTTTGTACTGTTATAACAGAATACCCAAGCTTGGATCATTTGTATAAATTGAAAATGTATTAGCTCACAGTTTTAGAGGCTGGAAAGTCCAAGATCAAGGTACCAGGAGGTTGGTGTCTGAGGAGGGACTGGTCTCCACTTCCAAAATGGTGCTTTGAATGTTGCATTCTGCAGAAAGAAGGAACACTGTCCCTTCCATTGCAAAAGAGCAGGAGGCAAAAGCCAACCCCCAACTTACCCTTTTAATAATGGCACTAAATACCTCTCTACCTCCTGCCAGGTATATGCCTGTCATCCCGGCTATTCCAGAGGCTGAGGCAAGAAGGATGGTAATTTCAAGACAAGTCTGGCAATTTAGTGAGATCCTGCCTAAAACAAAACAAAACAAAACAAAACAAAACAAAACAAAACAAAACAAAATTTTTTTAAAGGGTTAGGAATGTAGCTCAGTGGTAAAATGACCCAGGTTTTAATTCCTAAGTGCTGAAAAAAAATTATGACAAGAAATTTCAACATGAATTTTAGAGGGGACAAACATTCAAATCATTACACCTAGGCTATATTTGCTATACAGAATTTTTTATGTAGCCAAATTTATCCATTTCTTTTTAATGGCATTTAGATTTTGTGATAGGATGAGAAATGCCGTGCTTTGAAATTACAAAAGAATGCTTTCATGTTTTATTGTATTACTTTAATGGTTTCGTTTCTCATTTTAAGTTTTGATCCAAATGGAATTTGTCCTCATGTGTGGTGTGAAGGATGAATTTCACTTCCTTTTCCCCAGTGGCTACCCAGCTGTTTCAATACTGCCTATTGAGAAATCAATCTAATTTCCTCACTGTTTTAGATTCTATCTTTTTTAAATACTAATGAGCTAGATGACAGTTTCTATTTTTTTCCATTGGTCTGTCTCTCTATGCATACAATTCAAGAATTCAGCAAGTATTTATTGGGTGATTTCCTGTGCTAGCTGCCACTCTAAGCATGGGGGAGTTAGTCTTGAACAAAACAGAGGGAAATCTTTACTTTGGTGGAGCATGGATTCTAGAGAAGGGACTCAGAAAGATAAATAAATAAATAAACAGGTGTATATTAAATAGCAATAAATGATAAAGAAAACAATAAAGCCTGGGAGCAAGTCAAAGTTGCCTTTGAGTACAAGTTAAAGGAGCCAGTCCTGAGGATGCCTGGGAGAGAAGATTCTAGGTAGAGGAATGGAAATGCAAAGGCCTGGAAATTAGGAATTAGGCATATTTGAGGTAAAGTCCAGAGAGAATCCTGTTTAGTAAGAACTGAGAGCAAGACAGTAGGAGCTCAGCGATAGTAGGAGGTGAGGACAGTAGATGGCACAAGATCTTGAATTCATGCACCAGTGCCACACCCTCTTAGACTTAGTCTTTTTAGACATGTGGTCAAGGGTAGGGGCACACCTGTAATCCCAGTGCCCGGGAGGCTGAGGCAGGAAGATCAGGAGTTGAAAGCTAGCCTAGGGAATTTAGCAAGACCCTGTCACTCAATTAAAAAACAAAATGAAACAACAACAAACAAACAGGTGGTCAAGCTGGTTCCCTGTCTTGGTTTGGGTTTCCAATGAAGCACAGTCAGAGACAAAGGCTTTCTCGAAGGTCACTTATTTGGGACTTGCTCCCAGGTATGGGAATGAGGGACAGGTGGACAGACAGAGGGAGAACTAATACAAGGATGCAACATGGAGTTGGCTGTCATCAGAAGCCACTGGTGCTCAACCCTGTGACAATTTCAGGGGAGGCTTTTTGTAACAGTTCTCAGAACAGTTTGCCTTGGGGACAAAAAGGGGAAGGCTTTATCTATCGGTTCCCTTTCCCCATCAATCAAGATGGCACGTGGGTGTTAACGCCCCCGTTCTCCAATTGAGTAGGCCTGTGTCAGGGGGTTTCTGTGGGCACACCTCAGAGGCAGCTGCAGGAATTGAGCAGGATCCGTTCAGGTTGCACCTGGGTAGAACTGGTCACTGTGGCTGCAGCCGGATTGAGCGAGGGGTAGAAAAACGCAGCCTTCCTTCTTCTTCTCTTTTGGTTTTCCTGGATCTTTTTATATATGCATGTATTTTTTTTAATCATATGAATTTTAGATTCACCTTTTTTTAGCTTAGGAAAAACACAGTGACATTTTTGTTTGAATTGCATTAAATGTACCAATCAAGTGAGGGAGATTGTCTTGATGATACTAAATCATTTGCTTCAGAAACGTATGTCCTTCCATTCTTCAAGTCTTCTTCCTATAAATCTCACAATTTTCCTGTTAAATGTATTCATGGGCATTTTTTTTATTTATTGATGTTGTCACTTTCCTTCCATTATATGCAGAAACTGGGTGCTGTTTGGTTATAAAGCCTACTGATTATTATATATTAATTTGTACTCTGCTACTTTAATGAATTTTTTATTATTTTGCAATAGGCGTTTCATCTGTTCTTTGTTTTTTTCCCAATATGTAACTATAATATCTGAAACCATGAAGGCAATGAAGCACAGTGGTTAGGAATATAAACCCTCAGTTTGAATCTTGGCTCTGATCATTACTACCCATGTGATTTTGGGCTAGCTACCTACTTTCTCAGAGCCTCAGTTTCCTCATCTGGAAATTGAGAATGTTAGGGGAGTCTTTTTCATCAGATTTTTGTGAGGATTAGTTAAGTTGATATGTGAAAAAACAGGAGTGTGCTCCCTAGCTCTTGGTTAATTTCCAAATTTTGTTTCTTTTTTTTTTTTATTACTGAGAATTGAATCCAGGACTCCTCTACCATTGAGCTACATCCCCACCCTTTTTTAAATTTTATTTTGAGATAGGGCCTCTGAGTTGCTTAGGCTGGTCTCAAACCTGCAATCCTCCTGCCACCACACCCAGTTTTCTCTCTTCTTGCAGTGCTGGGAATCAAACCCATAGCTCTCACAAGCAAGACAAGGACTCTAGTATTGAGTTACACCCTCAGCCTCCTCTCATTTTTGTTTGTCTGTAAATGTCTTCTTTTTCTACTTCCAGTTTTGCAGGATATCAGACTGGCTAGAGAAATGTAAGTTGGTAGTTGTTTACATACAGCACATTGGAGATAGACAGCATCCCATTCTCTTCTGGCTTCTATTGATACTATTAAAAAGTCAGCTGTCAGTTTCTTTGAGGGTAATTTTTTTCTATGTTTTAAATTTTTCTTTATCTTCAGTTTACCTAATACAATATTATATAATGTATCTAGGCACTGATTTCCTTTTTTAAAGTAAAATCTTATTTGGAATTTATTTGGCTTCTTTTTTCTATAGATTGATATTGTTTGTTGGTTCCAGAACAACTTATCAGCTACTCAGTTACTTACCTTTTCAAGTATTGCTATTCCCCTACTTTCTTCCTTTAAATCTTCCAGTTAAATCTGTATTAACCTTTTCCACCACATATCTTATGTTACTTATGGTCTCTGCTATATTTTCCACCCTTTTGTCTCTCTATGGTTCATTCTGGACATTGTCTTCTGACTTGTCTTCCTTTTTTTTGTTTTGTTTTGTTTTGTTTTGTTTTGTTTTTGTTTTGTGGTGCTTGGGATTGAACCCAGAGCCTGTGCTTGTGAGACAGGCACTCTACCAACTGAGCTATATCCCCAGCCCCTGACTTGTCTTCTAATTCACTTACTCTTAGTCTAGTGTGTCTGCTGTTGACTAAGCCCATTTGGTTTTAAATTTTAGTTATTGCAAGTTTGCAGTTCTAGGAGTTCTCTTTGGTTCTTTTTTGAATCTGCTTTGCTAGGTTTGTAGTTTCCAGTTCCCTGGACATTTTCACACTTGAGTTCTATTGCTTTGGACATAGTAAGCACACTTGTTTGAGAGTCATTGTGCCCTTGCCCCATTAACTGGAGTCTTTGTGTTTCTATTAACTGTTTTGTTGTTTTGGTTGCCTTTTTTACAGTGCCAGGGATAGAACCCAGGGCCTCACCAATGCTAGGCGATGCTCTCCCATGGAGCTGTACCCCAGTCCTGTTGACTTATATCTTCTCATTGGTACTAATATTGTCTTGTTCCCCTTGTGCCCTTTTAGCTTTAACTTATGCCATATGTTGTTTCTAAAAATTAATTTTACGTCCAGGATGTAATCTTCCTCCAAGATGACTTTCTTTGACTTTTTCTGGGATTCTGGATCTCCTAATACCCAATTCAAAGCTTGATATTTCTGAGCTACTCATATGACCAGAAGTCAAATGCAGTAAGAAAGAGAGTTTACTTCTGAATTCCCTATATTCTTGTCTCTCAGATCCTTGCCTTAAAAAAAAAAGCTTTGGGATGAAGTGGTTTACCAGAATCCCTTCCCTTCTTGGATTCTGACTTTGTCTCCCATCTTGTGGAATTGACAAAAGTTTATCTCTTTCTTTTATCAAATGTTTCTGGAAAAAGTGACCCCAAGTGCTTTGCTTAACATTATGCACCCCCAACCTTTCCCAGATCTCATCCAGCAATTGATCTCAGTCTTATTGATGCTTTAGAAAATGTTTCTAGCCAGGCATGGTGGCACATACCTGTAATCCCAGCAACTCAGGAGGCTGCAGCAGGAGGATTGCATGTTTAAGGCCAGCCTCAGCAATTCAGCAAGACCCTGTTTCAAAATAAAAAATAAAAGCACTAGGGTTGTTTTGTTGTTTTGGTTGTGTTTTTTACAATGTTAGAGATAGAACCCAGGGCCTCACAAATGATTAAGAATCCCTAGGTTCAATCCCCAGTACCAAAAAAAAAAAAAAAAAAAAAAAAAAAAAAAGAAAGAAAGAAAAAAAAGAAAAGAAAAGAAAAAGAAAAACATTCCTATTGTATTTTAATTTTTCCTTCATAGAAGGGTTGTTCTAAATTTACCTAGTTGGGCTGGAGGTATAGCTCAGTGTAAGAGCACTTGCCTACCATGCTCAAGACCCTGGGTTTGTTGCCCAGCACTGAAAAAAAAAAAGCAAAAACAAAACCAACAATCCTTTGTCCACTACAACCAGAAGAGGAAGTTCTGGGTTATGGTAGTAAAGTTTTGTATGATAAACCATCCTTGAATTCCTGGGAAAAAAAATAGGACATGGTCATGATATATTAATTTGAATATGCTATATTCTGTTTATTAATATTGTGTCTATACTTTTTACATTACAATTAATTAATGAGATATTTATATTATATTTTAGTGAAGTTTGGGATGGACTAGGGAAGATTAGAGTTACTTTATATTAGGTAGAGGGATTGAAGGGAGGGGGAGGGGTATGTGGGTAGGAATGATAGTAGAGTGAAACAGACATTATTACCTCATGTACATATATGACTGCATGACTGATGTGATCCTACTATATGTACAATCAGAAAAATGAGAGATTACACTCCATTTATGTATGATCTATCAAAATGTATAAATGCATTCTACTGTCATGTACAACTAATAAGAACAAATAAAAAAATTAATAAAAAAGTTTTGTAGATGGACCCAATACCTTTCTTTTATTTATTTTTACTGGTGCTGAGGATAAACCAGTACCTCACATGTGCTAGGCAAGCATTCTACCACTGAGCCACAACCCCAACCCCTTAGTGAAGTTTTTATTGAGTTTGGTATCAGTTCTGTGCTCATGTTTTTAAAATATTTTGGAAGTATTCCCTTTTTTGTGAACTATAATAATTTAAGCAGTCCTGGTATTATATTCTCTTGAAAGGTTTTATAGAATTACCCTGTGAAACCATCCAGTGCAGTGGTTTTAATTGTGTTGGTTGGGACTCTTGCTGGGGGCTATGGAGGGGTGAAATATAATAAACGGCAGACAGTATTTTATTCACACCAGTGCACACAGCTGGAGCTGGAGGCATTGCATGGTTAAAAAACAACAGCAGCAAAACATTTAGTTATAGTAAATTTTCAATGCCAAGAAATTTTAAAGATTAAATTCGTGTTTTTTGTTGTCAGAAGAGTAAAAAAACCTTTAAAGCATTTTCTTTTACTTATTTCATGCTCTAGCCATTCTCAGAGATCAAAATATGGGCAGAGACCATTTCTCAAACATTTATTCTGCTTTAAAAATGAGTCTAGGTTGCTTCAGGTCATAATGATAGCCCTTCCTCTCGTTCCAAAGCTCATCTTTAAAATTTGACATTTACTCATCAGAAAACAATTTCTGTTTGTAGGCTTCTTATCTATACAGTTCTCCCTCACAGGAAGAGGGTTTTATCTCTTTTGGTACTCCCTTAAGCAGAATAAATGTGATTAGTAAACATAGAGAGGAAAGCAAGATGGGAAGGCAGAGCATTAGATCTACTCTCAGATTTTGCAAAATCAAAACAAACAAAATCCCCCTAGGAGCAAAAGCCCCCAAATCCTTTACAAAAGTGCTATATATTAATGAGCTGTTTTCTCATCTGCACAACCAAAGTGGCCTTTGTGAGGTCTGGTTTTCTAAGAAGCATGTGGCCTTTGTGAGACTGGTTTTCTAAGAAGCATGGGATGTAGAGTGTAATTTGGGGCTTCAAAGTAATAGAAGATAAGAGGACATCTGAATTGGAACTCCCTTCCCCCACAAGTCTGGGGGAGGTTTGGAGTTAAGTTCACTGCTGAGATAAGTAGCTGAATTTCAGAAGGATATTATCGGTCCAACCAGCAAGCAATCCTAGGATATGTGAAATTAATTAGCCACTAACTAAGGGCAGATAGAATTCAGGTTGCTCAGAGCCAGGCACGATGTTGCATGCCTGTAATCCCAGCAGTTTGGAGGCTAAAGCAGGAGTTTCTCAAGTTCAAAGACATCCTAACCAACTCAGTGAGACCCTGTCTCTAAATTAGAAGAAAGTGTGTGTTCGGGTGGGAGGACGCACCCTCAGGATGTGGCTCAGTGGTTAAGCCCCTCTGGGTTCAACATCCTGGTACAAAAAAAAAAAAAAAAAAAAAAAAAGTTACTCAGATACACGTCTGTCAGTGTCTCCTCACTGTAATCTCCTTGAGAAGAATTGTACTTCTTGTCTCTGATTCTGTAGTACCTGGCACAAAATATATGCTCAGTACATGAAAAGAATGAACTGAAATAGCAATTTACATGAAAGTACACATTCACTCATTAAGTATTGATTATGTGCCAGTGTCCAGCACTATGATGAGTGCTGGTGACAAGAAAAAAGACAATCCTGGGCCCATGATTTGGGGTCCATGGACACTAGATGTGGACGGTCCAAGGAGGTCCCAGAAGGGACCGTGTGTAAGGGCTCATTCCGGAGAGGTTTTCCCACCCTTTGTAGGTGGGCCCTGCAGAGCACAGAGCAAAGGGAAGCAGTATATTCAGAACTGGAAGTCCCTGGCCAAGTGGCTCAGATGCCCAGCGCCTCTAATTGCCTCCCCCCAACTTCCTTGCAGAGAACAGCGATGCTCTACTTGGATGTGGAAAGATGAAGAAAACAGGAGCGTCCTCCTTGGCAGCCTCTGAGAGCCCGAGGCCCTAAGTGCGCAGAGATTGTAATCTGCTTCCTTGCTGTTACCAGAGAAGGAAAACCAACACAGAGGTAGAAAGAACCCGGCTCCAGCAGATGGTGGGGGTGTGGTTTCCGAAGGGATGGAGGCGAGAGCATCTAAATCAGGCGGTGGCGCGCCCTCTGCTGGAGACAAGGACGTTATGCATCCAGCGGAGCATGGGCAAAGCCCAGTTGGACAGATTGCTGAGACCCAAACAGTACCGGCCATGCCTTGTTCCTCCCAAAGGCAGAGACTAAATCCCCAAGGGCAACATCTACCAACGGTGATCCTGGCCCCCCCATCTTCCCTACTCTCTAGGGGAATCAGGAAGTAATCAGGAATGGGTGACTTGTTAAAATTCCATCTGTACCCAGAGTCTCCACTCCTCACCCCGCTGGCCAAGTCACTACCACCTTTGGTGCCTCAATGCCTGCATGGACCCCTTGAAGAAAAGGTACACAAGCTGGACTGGGGATATAGCTCAGTGGTAGAGCACTTGCCTAGCATATGTGGGTCCCATCCTCAGCACCAAAATAAAAAGCTATACAAACTACTATAAAATATCTAATCTGCCTCTTTTTATTTATTTTTGGTATTGGAGATTGGACCCAGGACTTCATGCATGCTAAGTCCGTGTACTACTACTGAGCTATACCCCTTCCCTGTATCCCTCTTTTTCTGCAAATACAACGACTTGGAGTACAGTAATAATACAGACAGCATGGCTAGAGAGGTCAGTGTCTAGTTTATTGGCATATTCTTCCACTCCCTTCCCGAACAGCATATCATTTGAGGATTTTCTTAAAAGAAAGTCTTTACCGCCCCAAATAATCTTTTCCAAAAAGCGATAATTATAAATTCCAAACAAAAACTTAAAGGCATGTGTGCCTCTCTCAGGCTTTTTATTTCAATAGATCCGCTAATTAAAAGCTATAATTTAACAAATAATGACCTAACCATCTTACTCTGAAATCAAACAAAAACCTTCCACTAAAATGTTGGACTGGATAAAGATAATGAATCCAGGCACAATTCAGACTCCTGCTGGGCCCAGCCTGGCCCCCTTCCAGCAATGGGCCTGCCGCCTTTGATTAGCTGCAATAGTTTTCCAAGCCATTTGGAGCAAACTCACTACAGGGAGGATAAGTGAGCAATTTATGAGGCTAAGTGTTTTTTTGGACCCTCTCCCACTGCTGATGGAGCAGGTTGGGATATTTATCCTTTCCTTGCCCTCATTCATTGTCACTTGGTCAATTTCATTTTCTCCCCATCCTTCTTTGGCCCCTAGGGGAGAATAGTGTTTGTGAAGTAACAAGGAGTCAGGAATTGTGAAAAGGAAACTGGCAATGAAAACCAGGTAATGCCTGCTGCCTTTGACATCCTAAGTGGTTAATAAAATAATAAATGATGAAAGCAAGATTGCTTCCCACCCACCACACCCCCTCCCTTAGCTGGGAATTGGGCATCTGTGCCAGGCTAAAAATAGCCTCGTGTTCTGGAACCTCCCCCGCTGCCCAAGCTCACGCCAGTCTCCTGTGAGTGCCACCCAGCTGCTCTGCATCTGCAGGAGTGCTCATTCTCCATGGCAGGAGGGCCTCAAACGCTGACCCCTTCCTGAAGTCCTGGGAAGGGGAGAGAACTGGGAACTCTCCAAAAGAGCATTGGGAAGTGGCAGAGGGTTCCCCACGGAGCTGAGGTGGGAAGAGTGAGCAATGGATGAGACCCCAGCAGACCACAAACCTTGGACACTTTAGACCTGTATGCAGGCTCAGGGAGGAAGGAGCCTCCAGGCACATTCAGGTCGCAATCCCATCCCCAGGTCTCAGCCTGAATGGTTACATCCTGGGGTCACTGGTTCAATAAGAGTTGTCATCAGCATCATCTTCATTGCCATCGTCTGTACTACCATATATTGAGTGCTTATGATGTGCCCAGCACTTTGCTAAGTACTGAATGCTGATTCATTCCATCGATCCTCTCAACAACCATAAAGCAGTAATAGATTTTTTGTCCCTTTCATTTTCCTCCAGGCTGTTTCTGGATTCTCTTTCCTGACTAACTGTACTGCACAAGCCAGTTCTGAATGCTTCCTCCATCCAGAGTCCACCTCTGAAGAAAGTGGTTACCTTTTGTGGGAAGGATGAGGTGTGATTTGTTTTGTTTTGTTTCTTTTTTGTTTTTGTTTTAGTTGTAGATGGACACAATACCTTTATTTTTATTTATTTAATTTTAAGTAGTATTGAGGATCAAACCCAGTGCCTCACATGTGCTAGGCAAGCACTCTACCACTAAGCTACAACCCCAGGCCAGGATGAAGTTCTTGATTCACCTTGTGTCACATGACTAAACTGTTCTTCTGGTGTCAAAGTATTGATCCTGGGATTGGGCTCTATGTTAGTCAGTTTTTTATCACTATAACAAAACACCTGACGAGCTTACTTTATAAATAAGAGATTTCTTTTTTTCTTTCTTTTTTTTTTTTTTTGGTACTGGGGATTGAACTCAGGGACACTCAACCACTGAGCCACATCCCCAGACCTGTTTTGTATTTTATTTAGAGACAGGGTCTCACTGAGTTGCTTAGGGCCTCGCTAAGTTGCTGAGGCTGGCTTTGAACTCGCGATCCTCCTGCCTCAGCCTCCCAAGTGCTGGGATTACAGGCGTGCGCCACTGTGCCTGGCTAAAAGTTTACCTTCTTATACAGTCAGGCCCTCAATGAGACAAGCAGCCTTTGAAAACTCAAATCCCACATCTGCAAATGTGGTTAGCAAAACTTTACCTTTGTAAGAAATGAGACTCCAGTTTTGTACCTATAGATACAACGTTTAACCTTGCTAAACAGCCATAGCAAGAGCACTGACCCTCATCTGACCTGGATTGACAAAATAGAAGTAATTACATTATAAAACAAACTGTCATTACAGATTTACCCAGTCTGATATTTTTAAAAATCAGAGTATCCAAACTGGGTGCAGTGGTGTGCACCTGTAGTCCCAGTGACTCAAGAGACTGAGGCAGGAGGATTGCAAGTTTGCAGACTTGAAAACTTAGCAAGACCCCATCCAAAAAAAAAAAAAAAATCTAAAGGGGCTGGTTATGTAGCTCAGTGGTAAAGCATGCCTGGATTCATTTCCCTAGTGCCAATAATAATAATAATAATAATAATAATAATAATAATAAGAATAATAATAATAATAATAATAAGAAGAGAGAAAAAAGAAAAAGCAACATATCCATTTTTCATTGCTAAGAATCCATTAGAGGGGCTGGGGTTGTGGCTCAGTGGTAGAGCGCTTGCCTTACCTGCATGGGTCACTGGGTTCAATCTTCATAAACAAACAAAATAAATAAAATAAAGGTATTGTATCCATCTACAACTAAAAATAAAAATAATAAAAAATAATTTAAAAAAAGAATCCATTAGAAACAGGGATGGGACCAAATTTTTCTAATGCTTACAAATTCCAGCAATGGTTTTATATTGTTTTGTTCCCTCCATAACAGGGATTGACAGCATTTGTTGTTTTTTTTTTTTTCAACTTCAACCAATTTAATATTTCTTTCTAATCCACCTTCAATATTTCAGTTCTATCAACTGACCTTAACAATGTCCATTTCAAATATTTTTCTTTTTGGTACAGGATTAAGTCTAACAAAAGGTGTTGTATTTCGTTGCCATATCAATTCAGTTTTCTTTAATCTGGAATATTTTCACAGGTTTAGACTTTCTTTGCCTTTTCTGACATTGAATTTCTTTTCTACCAGTCCTACAGAATTGAACCCCAGGGCACTCTACCACTGAGATAGCTTCCCATCCCTTTTTATTTTTTATTCTTAGATAAAAAAAAATCTAAGAATTTTTTATTCTTAGATTCTGTCTAAGCTTCTCACTAAGCTTCTCAGAGTAGCATGACCTTGAAATTTTTGAAGAGTATAGTACCTCAAAAAAAGAAAGACAATGTTCTTCATTTTGGGTTTGTCTGCTTTTGTTTAGTTTAAGGCTATGCATCCCAGTCAGGAATATATAAGTGACATTGAACAATATATTTTTTCTCACATCATTAAAATACTAAATATAAAGATTCCCTCAGTGGTTCTAGGACATAAATAATGTCTCTAGCCTTGTCTTTCAAAATAATGAACAGCATAACACTCATGAAAACTTTAAGATCAAACTATGAAAATGTTATCCGCCCCAAAAAGATTCTCAAATGCCACAATGAGGGAGAGTCAGCCCCACCCTAATCCCCTTTCCCTTCCAGGAGACCCACCCTCATTCTTTCCTCTCTTTATTTATTTATTTATTTTTATTCACACAGTTCATATAATCTTACATATACATAGGGTAGTACTGTCTGTCTCAGTCTACTATTTTTCCTTCCCCCATCCCCTCCTGTCCCATTTTCCTCCACACCATCCATACTTCCTCCAATCTTTCTTATCCCCCCACAAGCCTCCCCCACTGTTATGTATCAGCATCCACTGATCAGAGAAAACATTCGGCCTTTGGTTTTTTGGGCTTGGCTTATTTCACTTAGCATGATATTCTCCAACTCAACCCATTTACCAGCAAATGCCATAATTTTATTCTTTTTTATGGCTGAGTAATATTCCATTGTGTATATATACCACAGTTTCTTTATCCATTCTTCAATTGAAGGGCATCTAGATTGGTTCCACAATCTAGCTATTGTAAATTGAGCAGCTATGAACATATTTTGATGTGGCTGCATCCCTATATTTTGCTGATTTTAAGACCTTTGGGTATAAACTGAGGAGTGGGATAGCTGGGTCAAATGGTGGTTCCATTCCAAGTTTTTTTATTTTTTATTTTTTGGCACTGGGGATTGAACCCAGGGGCACTCAACCACTGAGCCATATCCCCAGCCCTATTTTGTATTTTACTTAGAGACAGGGTCTCACTGAGTTGCTTAGGGCCTTGCTAAGTTGCTGAGGCTGGCTTTGAACTCGAGATTCTCCTGCCTCAGCCTCCCAAGTGCTAGGATTACAGGCGTGAGTCACTGCGCCCGGCCCATTCCAAGTTTTTTTAGGAATCTCCATACTGCTTTCCAGAGTGGCTGCACCAATTTGCAACTCCACCAGCAATGTACGAGTATGCCTTTTTCCCCACATCCACGCCAACACTTATTATTGCTTGTATTACTGAGAATAGCCATTCTCATTGGAGTTAGATGACATCTGAGGGTGGTTTTAATTTGCATTTCTCTAATTACTAGAGATGATGAGCACTTTTTCATATATTTGTTAATAGCCTGTATATCCTCTTCTGAGAAGTGTCTGCCCAGTTCCTTAGCCCATTTATTGATTGGGCTCTTTGCATTTTTGGTGTACAGTTTTGTAAGTTCTTTATAAATTTTGGAGATCAGTGCTCTGTCTGAAGTGTGTGTGGAAAAGATTTTCTCCCACTCTGTAGGCTCTCTTTTCACATTCTTGATTGTTTCTTTTGCTGAGAAAAAGCTTTTTAGTTTGAACCCGTCTCATTTATGGATTCTTCCTTTTATTTCTTGCGCTCTGGTGGTCATGTTGAGAAAGTCTGGTCCTAAGCCAACATGAAGAAGATTCGGGCCTACTATTTCTTCTATTTGGTGAAGAGTCTCAGGTCAAATTCCTAGATCCTTGATCCATTTTGAGTCGAGTTTTGTACAGGGTGAGAGATAGGGGTTTAATTTCATTTTATTGCATATGGATTTCCAGTTTTGCCAGCACCATTTGTTGAAGAGGCTATCTTTTTTCCACTATGTTTTTGGCATCTTTGTCTCGTATGTTTTAACTGTACTTACGTGAGTTTGTCTCTGGGTCTTCTATTCTGTACCATTGGTCTATCTGTCTATCTTGGTGCCAATACCATGCTGTTTTTATAACTATTGCTCTGTAGTAGAGTTTAAGGTCCGGTATTGCGATACCTCCTGCGTCATTCTTCTTGCCCAGGATTGTTTTGGCTATTCTGGGTCTTTTGTTCTTCCATATGAATTTCATGATTGCTTTTTCTATTTCTGTGAGGAATGTCATAGGAATTTTTATTGGAATTACATCAAATTTGTACAGCCTCTTTGGAAGTATGGCCATTTTGATTATATTGATTCTGCCTATCCAAGAACATGGAAGATCTTTCCATCTTCTAAGGTCTTCCTCAATTTCTTTCTTTAATGTTCTGTAGTTTTCATTGTAGAGGTTTTTCACCTCTTTTGTTAGATTGATTTGCAAATATTTTATTTTATTTGAGGCTATTGTGAACGGAGTTGTTTTCCTCAATTCACTTTCAGATGATTCATCGCTTATGTAGATAAATGCATTTGATTTATGTGTGTTTATTTTATATCCTGCTATTTTGCTAAATTCATTAATTAGGTCTAAAAGTTTCCTGTTGGAGTTTTTTGGATCCTTTAAATATAGGATCATGTCATCAGCAAATAGTGACAGCTTGAGTTCTTCTTTTCCTATTAGTATACCTTTAATTTCTGTGGTCTGTCTAATTGCTCTGGCTAGCATTTCCAGCACAATGTTGAATAGAAGTGGTGACAGTGGGCATCCCTGTCTTGCTCCAGTTTTTAAAGGGAATGCTTTCAGTTTTTCTCCATTAAGAATGAGGTTGGCAGTGGGCTTAGCATAAATAGCCTTTACAATGTTCAGGTATGTTCCTACCATCCCTATTTTTTCTAGTGTTTTGAGCATGAAGGGGTGTTGTATTTTGTCAAATGCTTTCTCAGCATCTATTGAAATAATCATATGATTCTTAACCTTAAGTCTATTGATGTGATGAATTACATTTATTGATTTCCAGATGATGAACGAACTTGCATCCCTGATCACTTGATCAGGGTGCACTATCTTCTTAATACGTGATGAAAAAGGAAATATCACACTTGATCAGGATGCACTATCTTTTTTTTTTTTTTGGTACTGGGGATTGAACTCAGGGACACTCGGCCACTGAGCCACATCCCCAGCCCTATTTTGTATTTTATTTAGAGACAGGGTCTCACTGAGTTGCTTAGGGCCTCGCTAAGTTGCTGAAGCTGGCTTTGAACTCGTGATCCTCCTGCCTCAGCCTCCCAAGTGCTGGGATTACAGGTGTGTGCCACCACGCCCGGTGCACTATCTTCTTAATATGTTTTTGTAAGCAATTTGCCAGAATTTTGTTGAGGATTTTAGCATCTATATTCATCAGAGATATTGGCCTAAAGTTTTCTTATCTAGTTGTGTCTTTGTCTGGTTTTGGTATCAGAGTGATGCTAGCTTCATAGAATGAATTTGGAAGGGTTCCCCCTTTTTCTATTTCATTAAATACTTTCAGGAGTATTGGTTCTTCTTTGAAGGTCTTGTAGAACTCAGCTGAGAATCCATCTGGTCCTGGGCTTTTCTTGGTTGGTAGGCTTTTGATGGCTTCTTCTATTTCATTGCTTGAAATTGATCTGTTTAAATTGTGTATGTCCTCCTGGTTCAGTTTGGGAGGATCATATGTCTCTAGGAATTTGTCGATGCCTTCAAGATTTTCTATTTTATTGGAGTATAGGTTTTCAAAGTAGCTTCTAATTATGTTTTGTATTTCAATGGTGTCTGTTGTGATATTTCCTTTATCATCACAAATTTTAGTAACGAGTTTTCTCTCTCCTCTTTGTTAGTGTGGCTAAGGGTTTATCTATTTTGTTTACTTTTTCAGAGAACCAACTTTTTGTTTTGTCAATTTTTTGAATTGTTTCTTTTGTTTCAATTTCATTGATTTCAGCTCTGATTTTAATTATTTCCTGTCTTCTACTACTTTTGGGATGAACTGTTCCTCTTTTTCTGGGGCTTTGAGATGTAAGGTTAGGTCGTTGAGTTGTTGACTTTTTATTCTTTTCTTGAATGCACTCAATGCAATGAATTTTCCTCTTAGTACTGCTTTCATAGTGTCCCAGGGATTTTGATATGTTGTATCATTATTCTCATTTCCTTTAAGAATTTTTTTATCTCCTCCCTGTTGTTTTCTGTTATCCATGCTTCATTCAATAGCATATTATTTAGTCCCCAGGTGTTGGAGTAGTTTCTGTTTTTTCTTTTGTCATTGATTTCTAATTTGATTCCATTATGATCCGATAGAATACAAGGTAGTTTCTTTGTTTAGTTTTTGTTTGGTAGATCTGTCCAGTGGTGACAGTGGTGTGTTAAAGTCACCCAGAATTATTGTGTTGTGGTCTATTTGATTCCTATAATTGAGAAGGATTTGTTTGATGTACATGGATGGGCCATTGTTTGGGGCATAAATATTTATGATCATTATGTCTTCTTGATTTATGGTTCCCTTAAGCAGTATGTAATGTCCTTCTTTATCCCTTCTGACTAACTTCAGCTTGAAGTCCGCTTTATCTGATATAAGGATGGAAACCCCTGCTTTTTTATTAAGGCTGTGTGCATGATAGGTTTTTTCCCATCCCTTCACCTTTAGTCTGTGGATGTCCTTTTTTATGAAATGAGTCTCTTGAAGGCAACATATTGTTGGGTCTTTCTTTTTGATCCAGTCTGCCAGTCTATGTCTTTTGATTGCTGAATTTAGGCCATTAACATTCAGGGTTATTATTGAGATATGATTTGTATTCCCAGTCATTTTGGCTTAGATTTGGTTTTTAATGTGACTTGGTTTCTCCCTTAATTGGCTTTTCTTTTAGGATAGTTCCTCCCTTTGATGACTTACATTGTTGTTGTTCGTTTCTTCCTCATGGAATATCTTGCTGAGAATGTTCTGTAGTGCAGGCTTTCTATGTGTAAATTCTTTTAACTTTTGTTTGTTATGAAGGATTTTATTTTGTCTTCAAATCTGAAGGTTAGCTTTGCTGGATATAGGATTCTTGGTTGGCAGCCATGTTCTTTCAGAGCTTGAAATATATTGTTCCAGGCCCTTCTAGCTTTTAGGGTCTGGGCTGAGAAATCTGCTGATATCCATATTGGTTTCCCCCTATATGTAATCTGTTTCTTTTCTCTCACAACCTTTACAATCCTATCTTTATTTTGTACATTAGGCATTTTCATTATAATGTGTCTTGGTGTGGATCTGCTGTAATTTTGTGCATTTGGTGTTCTGTAAGCCTCCTGCAGTTGAGTTTCCACTTCATTCTTCATGTTTGGGAAATTTTCTGATATTATTTCACTGAATAGGTTGTTCATTCCTTTGGTTTGTATCTCTGTGCCTTCCTCAATCTTGATAATTCTTAAATTTGGTCTTTTCATGATATCCCATAGTTCTTGGAGGTTCCGTTCATGATCTGTTACCATCTTCTCTATTTGGGCAACTTTATTTTCAAGATTCAATATTTTGTCTTCATTGTCTGAGGTTCTGTCTTCTAAGTGATCTAGTCTGTTGGTGATGCTTTCCATTGAGTGTTTAATTTGGTTTATTGTTTCCTTCATTTCAGGGATTTCTGTTTGATTCTTCTTCAGAATCTCCATCTCTTTGTTGAGGTGATCTTTTGTTTCCTGTAGTTGCTCTTTCAGCTGTTTATTGGAATGGTCAATCATTGCCTGCACTTGCTCTCTTAACACATCATTTGCTTCTCTGATCACTTTAATCATGTGTATTCTGAACTCCTTTTCTGGCATTTCTTCTACCATGCTGTCATTGGATTCTATTAGTGTAGAATCTGGGTTTGTTTGGAACACTTTCCTCCCTTGTTTTTCCATGTTGTTCATGTATCTTCCCCTCTAGCAATGCAGATCTAGGGTATTATAATTTCTGCCCTATAGGCTTATGGTGACCCTATAGTTTTCCGAAACCCCTTCTTTAAGGGTGGGATCAATATTAGCAACACCCCGTACAGACAATATGCAGCTGTAAACCAAATAGCCCCTATGAAGAAGACTAGGAAGACTATTGTTACAGTAGTCTTTTTGTTACAATATTGTTACAAAATTATCATAATAAACAGAGAGGATGAGTTCTATTATTATCTACAGTATAACAAACAGATTTGCAATGAGGACTACAGTTTCTAATGGAGGACAAAGTGGATGGGGAGGGGTGTAGGCTGTAAGAGTTAACAGTGTAAGAAAAGAGTATGAAGAAATTCTAGATCATAGGAAGAGTGAGATAAAGCCCTTGAGGAAAGAGGTAAACAAAAGGAAAGTAGAGAGCAAGAAAAGTAAAGAAATAAAAGTTTAAAAGCTATCACAAAGGAGAAAAAAATATACACACTATAACCATCATATCCTATTCAAACCTCCCAGTCTTTAGAAGCCTGAAGCATGAGAGGTACCTGACAATGAGCTTCCAGTCTCCAGTGGGCGTCTCAGGATGGGATTTGCCCCACCTAATGACAGTTTTCGCGGATAATCCAAAATGGCTGCACTGGTTTCCAAACGTGTTGGCAAATGGTGAGCTGCAGCATAGGGCGTGGGCACCGAGACTGTGTGGGGTGCAGGGGCTGGGCCCCTGGAGGTGGCGTGCTGTCAGTCAAGCCGGGGGTCCTGGAGGCAGGGTGCTGTCAGTGGGGCTGGTGGTCCTGCAGCTCCTGGCTTTTTTTTTCCCCCAAAAAATGGCGGCAGCCACGTGTAACCAAACCTGCAGGTACTGTGATGGTGAACTTCCAGGCAACAGCAGGCAGCTGGAATCCGCTGACAGTCTACAGGCTCCGCAGACTACTGGTGGACGATAGGCAGGTGAACCTCGGTTGGTGGGCGATGGGTAGGTGAAAGGCAGGCAATGGGTAGGCCAGAGGCAGGCAGACAGGCAAGTGACGGATGACAGGTGGCAGTCAGTGAGCAATCTGCACTCAAATGTAGTTGCTATGCTGGTAGACTGCGGGTGATCGAGGTAGACAGATGTGGTAAATAGCAGGGGATCAATGAGGAGTAGGGACTGCTTCCTAGAGAATCAGATTCTCCTTTTTTCGAATCCTGAGTTATGGAGCAACAAGGAACGCAGCCTCCCTCTAGTCCGCCATCTTGGATCTCCTCGACGACATTTGTTTGTTGACAACATTTGTTTTTTCTCCCATCTATAGAAACATATGATCCTGCAGAGCTGGAATTTTTCTTGAATACTCTGATTTTTATTTCTGTGTTTTGATTTTTGAGATGGCATCTCTCTATGTTGCCCAGGCTGGCCTGGAAGTCCTGGGCACAAGGGATCCTCCTGCCTCAGCCTCCTGAGTCACTGGGACTACAGGTGCATACCACCACATCCAGCTTGAATACTCTTGATTTTTAAAAATATCAGGTTAGGTAAATCTGTAATGACAACTTGTTTTATAATTTAACTGCCTCTATTTTGTCAGCCCAGATATCAAATGTTCATGGAGGTGGGATTTGAGTTTTCAAAGGCTTTTTCATTGATGGACACATTGACCTACTCTATCTCAAATCCTCAGAGCAAAACTATCAATTATCAATTCCCAGTGTCCACAGCCTCTCCAGCATTGACCGACTCAGGCTTTCAGAGCTGGACTCCAAGGGTGAGGCTAATAATTGATTATAGCATCCGTGTGACTTCTTAGGGATATTTGCATTCAAATGCGGCAGAGTTCAAGTTCGAGTCATCCTCTTCCTGAGAAGAGGCTCTAGAAGGATAAACATCTCCCCAGAGCCTCATGCAAAGTCTTTTGATCGAGACATAACCATTAAATGGAAAAGAATGGAATCAAACTGTATTCATGAGAACTTTGCACATTGCAAACAACTACACTAACAGCTAAACACTCTGCTTAAATAACAAAGAGAATATTTTGGCTCATATGACTGAACAGTGGTGGCATAGATCTTTAGGGAATAGTTTGATCTGAGACAATGGAACCCTTGCCATATTACCTGGTTCTCCTTTCTTGGTGCTAGCTCCATTCTCAGACCTGCTCTTCCCTTCATGGTCACCAGAATGAAAACAGTCATTTCCCAGAACTACAGTTATGCCCTTGCATGTCTAGCAGGTGAGAGTTGACTCGTCACTTCCACATAAGAAGTGCGTGGATTTCTGCAGGCTGGGGTTGTGGCTCAGTGGTAGAGTGCTTGTCTAGCACGTGTTCAGCACTGGGTTCAATCCTCAGTACCATATATAAATAAATAAAGATCCATGGACAACTAAAAAAATTTTTTTAAAAAAGAAGGAGGCTTTCTAATCCTCAGAGCTCCAGCAGACATCTTAGGGCCTCTTACTATCTTTCAGAAGTAAATGTTCCTCCCACCAGAACCACATACAGTGGACAAGAAGATGACATCCCTCACAGATTTCAGCCGAGCCCACCTAAAATGCTGAAAATGGAGGAGTGGTGAATCTCCAACAGAAAATTAAGATCACTTTGGTAAGAAAAAGGGGAACAGATTCCAGGAAACAAACAGAAATCTCAACCACACCACCAGCCCCTCTGAGAAGGGAACAGCTCTTTGAGCAACATTTCCCGCCTGTGCTTCTATCCTGGGCACTAGGCCCCTTCCGGCAGCAGAGGCTTCTGGTGTGAGAGTTAGAGATAATAGAGCCCTGGACCACACAGTTGCATGAGAGGAGAGGATGAATGAAGGCTTTTCTCCCTGCACTACAGAGTCTCCACCCTCCCCACATGCCAGGTGTCACCAGCCAGTCAGAACTTTCCTTTGGGGGCTAAGTGCTGGGAGCCAGCCCCAGCAACTCCTAGGGTGTAGCTCAATGGTAGAGTTCATGCCTAGCATGTGTGAGGCTCTGGTTTTGATCCCCAAGAAAACAAAACTTCCCTCTGCCTTTCCTTCACTACCAAATCTCTCTCTGCAGGAGTTTTTTGTGTTGGTTGATTGATTTCTTTTTTTTGGGGGGGGGGGGTACTGGGGATTGAACCCAGGGTCTTGTGCTTGTGAGGCAAGCACTCTAACAACTGAGCTATATCCCCAGCTGGTTGATTGATTTCTGAGATGAGGTCTCACAATGTTGCTCAGGCTGTTCTCAACCACCTGGGATCAAGGGATCCTTCTGCCTCAGCCTTCCAAGTACCTAGGGCTACAAGGGTACACCTCTACACCAGGCTATTCTACAGTGGGTTTGGGATCTTTAGTTATATCCATTTGCCTTGATTTCATGCACTTGGGGAAAAAGTTTTTTTGCTTGTAGGAACTCATTTTATGTGCATGCCTGAAATGGTCATTGCTTTGTAAATTTTGGTAACACTTCCTGAATAAACCCCATGTCACAGTAGTAAAACAGAGCAGGGATGGTTTGTGGCAAAGACAAAGAAAGGCTGACAAAGACTGTTTCCAATTAAAAGAGACAAAAGGCACATGACAACCAAATGCAAAGCATGATCCCATACAGCAGGCTAGACCAGAAGAGAAAAATAGAGACCTATTGAGGATATTATTGGAGCAACTGACAAAATTTGAATATAAACCATAGAGTATTGTATTATTTTGACAGCCTATACAGATTATGTAAGAGAGTGTCTTTGTTCTTTGGAAATACACACTGAAGTCTTCAAGGGGAAAGGAGCATGATGTCTATAACTTTCAAATTACTCAAGCAAAAGTATTATAAAAAGATCAGGGCTGGGGATATAGCTCAGTTGGTAGAGTGCTTGCCTTGCAAGCACATGGCCCTGAGTTCAATCCCTAGCACCACAAGAAAAAAAAAATCAAAAAATGATAATGCAGCTGGGCATGGGGGTGCATGCTCATAATCCCAGCTACTCAGAAGGCTGAGGCAGGAGGTCAGCAAATTTGAGGTCAGCCTGGGCAACTTAGTGAGACCCTGACTCCAAAAATGTTGGGCGTGTGTTTCAGTGGTAGAGTTCTTGCCTAGCAATTTTTTAGATCCTAGGTTCAATCCCCAGTATGGGGGAGGGGGAAGCACAAATGGGACAAAATGTTTTTTGGGACAAAATGTTTTTTTTTTTTTTTTAACCAGGGATTGAAGTCAGGGACACTCGGCCACTGAGCCATATCCCAGCCCTATTTTGTATTTTATTTAGAGACAGGGTCTCACTGAGTTGCTTAGGGCCTCGCTAAATTGCTGAGGCTGGCTTTGGACTTGCGATCTTCCTGCCTCAGCTTCCCAAGTCGCTTGGATTACAGGCGTGCGCCACCGCGCCTGGCTGACAAAATGTTTAAAATTGGTGACTCTGGGTAAGGATTATGGGAGGCCCTATTGTCTGGGTTCAAATGCTACCTCACCGGCTCACTAGGTAGCTCTAAACTTAAGCTCTCTGGGGCTTAAGGGTCTGGTTTATGGTAAGAATCTAATAAATACCTGCTATTTTTATTTTTTAAACATTTATTTTTATGTGGTGCTGAGGATGGAACCCAGTGCCTCACATGTGCTAGGCAAGTGCTCTACCACTGAGCCACAACCCCAGCCCCTATTTTTATTATATCCCTCACTACTCACAGTTCTTAGGGAAAAGAGGTATAAGTAAAATGATTTCTTCTAGAGCACTGCTGGGAACGCAGGACAAAGGAGGGTCCTCCTACCTTGCCATACAAGAAAGACTGGATTTTGTTGCACATCTTTTATACAGATGATGATAGGCTTTAGGCATTTTTCTGTGACTTGCCTATTGTATTCCACACAAGGATGCTATCAAAGCTCATTCAGTCATTTCCCAATTGATGGGCATGGAGGTGATTTCCAATATTTGCTATTTAAAACCATGTGGCAATATACACCATTGACCACACCTTGACAATATCACTATGTTTAAAACCAAAGATGAGGGAAAAGAAATTAAATATATTAGAACAATTTGAGCAACCAGATAAGTAATATTCATTATAACCCAAAGTTATATTAAAATTTTTTGGGGGGTGCCAGGATTTTAACCCAGAGATGCTTTACCACTAAGTTACATCCCCAGCACCGGCCTCCGCCCCTTGGTTGTTATTGGTGGTTTTGTTTTGGTTTTTTTTGAGACAGAGTCTTGCTAGTTTGCTTAGGGCCTCTTTAGTTGCTGAGGCTGGCTTTGAACTTGCAATCCTCCTGCCTCAGCCCCCCAATCTTCTGGGATTACAGGCATATGCTATCATATGCAGCTATATTAAATTTATATTAAATATCCATTATATTCCATATAATGAAACATATAAATAATTGAATAAATAAATAAATGGAGAAAAGATAAATTTCTAAACAGAAGAATTTCAAATTTTTGCAGATGCTCTGCTGTCAGATCGAGGAACATAACTACCTACTCCTTCAGTATGGGCTGTGCGTATGACTTCCTTCCAAAGTGTACAGTATGGGAAGGGGCAGGAGAAAGAGTAACTTTACAGTGGAGAAAACCGACAAACAGAACCCCAGTTCAAGGTCATCATGAATACTGATAAGCCATGCTGACAGTGTGTACCCTTCACATGTGGGATAAAAATGTCACTTATGTGGCCTTCCTCAATCAAAGCCATAACCCCAGTTGTGTTGCTCAGCTTTTGTCACTATAACAAATATCTGAGATAATCAAATTATAAAGACAAAAAGGTTATTTTGGCTCAAGTTTTGGAGGTTTTAGTTTATAGTCAGTTGGGCGTGTTGCTTTGGGGCCTGTACTGAGTTAGTCCATCATGGCAGGAGCATGTGGCAGAGGGGTTCAGCAACAGCCCTCAGCTTGGGAGGGCAGGAGGAAAGGCAGTTCAAGTGGGTGCAGACAATTTATGGGCCCAGGCAGGAAGCTGAGGATTCACACCTGAGACCTCAATTTTTCCTCTATGACTGGAAGTGAGGGTGGGGCTGTTCTGGGAGATGACTAAGCAGAGGGAAAAAACGTAGTTGCAAATGTGATGAAGACTTGGAGAGCCCCTGAGGGGAGTGAAGGACAACAGCGACTAGGGCTAAAAAAAGAGCAATCTCCTCTCCCTTCACAGATCAGAATACAACTTCCATGTTTGCTGTGGGCAACCCCAGAGGTCCCCAGACCAGATCCGCAGACTACTTGGAGCTTCATGTCTTGACCAGCAGAGGGCGCAGAAACACCACCTAGATTTTCTTTTACTTTTCCATCCTCCAAAGTTCTCTTGAGTTCCAAAGCTTTGAAGTAAAAGGTTTTCTGTGTTAGCCATATTTAAAGATTGAGAGTCTGGGGATGTAGCTCGATGGTAGAGAGCTTGCCTAGCATGCATGAGACCGTAGTCGAATCCCCAGCACTGGAGGGAAAGTAGGGTCAGAAGGAAAGAGGGAAAGAGAGAGAGAGAGAGAGAGAGAGAGAGAGAGAGAGAGAGACTCTATGAACTTTGAAGAGAAAGAATTAACTTATGCTTCTGAAAGTTAATTTGTTTGACTTTATTCCCCCACAAGACCCTCCAAAGAAGATCTGGCAAAGGAGAGATCATGACTGCCCACATGAAGGTGTGGTTGTGGGGTGCCGTTCTAAGTGTTCAGTCTCCTTCAATCCTCACAACCACCCCGGGAGGGTCAGTAACAGCATCTCTATTTTACAGGCCATTTAACAGACCCACAGAGTGGTTCAGGAAGTTACTCAAAGGGGTCTGCTTGACTCCAAGCTAAGCTGCATTC
>JAJEJO010001550.1:81293-91377 GCA_020662805.1 Glaucomys volans
AGTTAGCTACCTTGAATCTTTCTGGTGTAGACCATATAGTTGACTCTATAACCAAAACAAAGCTCTAGTCCCGTGCCTAGGGGGAAAATATTTGCTGAACAGCTCCTGTGTCCAGGGTGCTAAGGGTTATATTAAATACATTCTATATTGTATCTTATTTAGCCTTATGAGGAGGGTTTTATTATCCTAACTTTTCAAATGAGCCGGTGTGGTGGTGGACATATGTAATCTCAACAACTAGGAAGGCTGAGGCAAGGGGATTGTAAGTTCAAGGCCAGCCTAGGCAATTTAGCCAGACTCTGCCTCAGAATAAAAAATAAAAAGGGCTGGTATGTAGTTCAGTGGTAGAGCACCCCTGGGTTCAATTCTCAGTTCAAAAACAAACAAAACACAACGAAAACTAAAAATTTTCAGATGAGGAACCTGAGGCTCAGAGAGGTTAAGTAATTTGCCTACGGTTATTCAGCTAGTCAGAGATGGAGCTGGGATCTACACCTGTCTGTCAAAATCTATTGAAAGGTCTTTTTTCCGTGTCCTGGTTGAGGATTACCACTCATTCCTTCCAGCATGAGGACTGTGGGTTGCTAAGCACTTGCTTAGAGGGGAGACCCACCTCCTCTCCTGAGCTGCCACATACCACAGTGGATAGGATGCAGGTGGCTGTATCTGAGGACAGGCTTCATATCCTACCAGAGGAGCGGTTGTCAGGCAAATTCCCAAGAGGAGATCTGGTTACACCAGTCCTAATCATGGGCGGTCAGGACTCTGGGCCCACAGCCCTGTCCTCACTGGAGCCCATGAGTCTATGCAGCCGTGAACTCAGCCGAACTCCCTTCAAGCCTCCCCGCGCCCACTGTGGAGAGCACTTCAGACACCTGCCCACTTCTGGCCGTGTGACCTCCCCTGAGCTGCTTCACCGGCAGGAGGCTTTGTTTCCACATCTATGAAATGGGCATAGAAACACCCGCGAAGCGACACCGCCACACCGAGGCCGCGGCGGAGGCTGCAGAACCCTGGCCCCGGGTCCTCTCCGGACCCGCCCCGCGCAGGGTCGGTCCCAGCCGCGCTTTCCCAGGCAGTGAGGCCCCAGGGGCTGAAATCGCCCCGAAGTAAGTCGCTGTGGACAGAACCACAGAAGTGGAGCTCTGGGGCAGGGGTCGCCGCGGACCCCGCCTGGAGCCTGGCACCGGAGACCCGAGATCGCTCGGAGCCGAGCCGGACTCGCGGCGGGATGTACGCGGGTGGCGGCCGCGGTCCTTCGCCCCGGGCGTCGCGGTCCCCGCGCCCCCGACACGGCCTGGCTACGAGTCGTGGCTCGTAAATCTCCTTCACACCGACCGTCATAAATCAGGGCCCGCCGGGACCCCCCACCTCCCAGCCCCGACCTGTCCCCTTCGGGGAGGGCGGGGCGCAGGAAGCCCCTGGGACAGGTGGGCGGGGCCGGTCGAGCCCCGCCCACCGCGGCAGCTAATTACAGGCCCGCAGAGCCTGATTTACGGCGGGGCGGGCGCGTCTGGGGAGTCTGGAGGGGCGGGGCCCGGACTCCCCAGGGGCTCCCAAATTCTCAGGACCTCGTTGAAATGACCATCTCGGTAGTAAACTGTCATGTGCTTTATATAAATTAAATAGAAACATAATAATAGCTAACTTGGAGAGACTATGTGCCAAGCTGTGCTAAACACTTATTAATTTATTCATCAAATATTTATTGAATGCCTAATAGGTACCAGAAGTCTTGCATATATTATCTCCCAAATGTCCTCAGCCCTAAATTAGTCGTTATGGTTCCCATTTTGCAGATGAAGAAATAAAAGTAAGAAACAATTAAATGACTTGTCTAAGGCCACTTGACTAGTAAGTACTCCAGGATTCATATTCCTGACCATCTGTCGCTAAAATCTATTTTTTAAAAAAAGCCAAAAACTAGTTGTCTTACCTCTTTGCTACCACTTGCCTTACTGTCTTCTTGCTCCATCCTTCAACTGTGTGCCTTTGGGCAAATGCCTTACCCTTTCTCAGCCTTAGTTCCCCTCATTGGCAAAAGAGTACTCTGTCCTACTTATCTCACAAGGAGTTTGCAGGATCAAATTTAAAGGAAGTTTCTGAACACACTTATAAAGTTCAGTACGAAAGGGTATTAGTTAAGGTGATTTTGGGTGCTCTAATAGAGAAATGCCCAACTCTCAGTGACTAAACTTAAGTAAAAGTTTATTTCTTGCACATATAGGCATGTTCAGTGTGGGTGTTCCTGGTCACACAGTTTTTCCTGGACAGTTCTGCTCCAGGCATGATGAAGGACCCAGAATTCATCCCCCTTGTTGCTCTGTCATTTCCAGCCTGTGGCTTCCAGAGGTCCTGAGCCTGCCCTAAGGTCTTGAGGCCAGCAGACAGGGGAAGGAGCATGGAGGCTGCTTATGGGAAGTTGTTATGGGCAGGCCTGGAAAGTGGACATCATTTCTGTTCACACTCGCCGGAAACTCAGTCAACTGCAGGAAAGGACAGGAAATGGCATGACTGCTGCACAATGGATTACCCCAAAACCTTTTGGCTTAAAACAGCAATATACATTTATTAGTTTATAGTCAAGATTTTAGGGAAGGGCCTACCTGGGTCATTTTCTGTTCCTTTTGTGCATGATAGACACATGAACTCCTGCAGCCTTTTTGATACCATGAGGGAAGAGAAAGAAACACCATGAGGGGGGCTGGGGTTGTGGCTCAGTGGTAGAGCGCTTGCCTAGCACATGTGAGGCACTAGGTTTGATTCTCAGCACCACAAAAAATTAAATAAATAAAATAAAGGTATTGTGTCCATCTACAAAGAGAAGTATTTTTAAAAACACCCTGAGGGGAAGAGATGAAAACAATTACACGAGCTGAGGACGTGGCTCAGTGGTAGAGCACTTGCCTAGTATGTTCAAGGCCCTGGTGCTCAAAAAAAAAATTATGGAATAGTCATTGAACTAGACAAAGGAATTTAAATTTTCCTGCAATTTTTTATTTGCTTGTTTGTTTGTTTGTTTAATGTGGTGCTGGGAATCAAATCTAGGGGCTCACACATGCTGCTTAGCACTGTTCCACTTAATCACATCTCAGCTTCTCACAGAGTTTTAAATATTCCCAAGAACACTGAAAACAATTGTGAAAATGAGCAGCCTGAAGGATTTCCCAAGGAGGCAGATATCACACAGAAGTGACTGGAGTTGGCATGGCAGAGATGTGGAACTGCGAATCGCTGGGGACAGGATGAACTGTTTGCCAAATGGTTAGAAAACTTGATACCTGCATCCCAATAATAATCATAATGAAAGCAGCAAGAACAAAAATAATGGACAGTATTGACATCTACAAAGTGCTAGAAATTTACTTTTATATATTTACTGCAGTTTATTCTTCCACCAGGTATTATCATCCATTAGTTCCACTTAACATATGAAAAAACTGAACCTCAAGAGGATGAAGATGGCATCTCAGGTCCACACATGGCTCTCAGCTTCCTGAGCCCAGAGTAGGAGCCCTGCTTTTCCTCTCCAGGACAGCAGAGCCCTTTCCTGAGAGTTTCTGGCCTTCAGCAGCCCTAGCCAGGGCAGAGGCTGCCTCTCCCAAGAGGCAAAGCCCTCCCTCCACACCAAGCCAGGCCCCCAGACCTGGAATTCCTACCTCACTCCTACTGACTCTCGGGCAGATCTAGCTGATTAGACTCCCTGCTAAAAGCACTGGGGCCTCTTTGTCATTTCCCTAGTGAGAAGCCAATCACCTGGTCATTAGTGGGTGGAGGTGATGAGGAGTTTGGTGCTGGGGTGGGAAGGCAGGGGATGCTGTTGGTTATCTGGATGATTTACAGCTGCAGTGGCCAGGCTCACCTGGGAAGGGAGCAGAGAAGCAACAGGAGAAGAAAGTTAATATCCAGAGCAGACCTTCTAGGAGCTAGGCCCCCAGGCTAAGAGCTTCACATGCTCTGTTTTCTTTAATCTTCCCAATAAATCTGATGAAGCAGTGTTATTACACACCCCCATTTTACAGACAAGGAAACTGAGGCTCAAAGAGGTGAAGCATCTTGCCCAAGGCTATAGTGCAACTAAAAAATTATGGTCTTAATCCAGAGCCCTCTCCAAAACAACCACTCTGCTGTCAGGTGATAGGGGCACTGCAGGTGTGTGCAGGTGAAGGACTAACAAATATCTTGGCTTTAGACTAAGAAGGAACAGCATTTAGGAAGCACTTGATTGGCCAGGCGCGGTGGCGCACGCCTGTAATCCCAGCGGCTCCGGAGGCTGAGGCAGGAGGATCGTGAGTTCAAAACCAGTCTCAGCAATTTAGTGAGGCCCTAAGCAATTCAGTGAGACCCTGTCTCTAAAAAAAAGGGGGGCGGGGGAGATGGGGATGTGGCTCCGTGGTTAGTGCCCCTGGGTTCAATTCCCAGTTCCAAAAAAAAGAAAAAAAAGAGCCAAATGTGTGCATGAATTTGCAAGCAAGAATCCCTGGGATGTTGAGAAAGACTGCCAGAAAAAAGGGTAATGACAACTAAATATTAGTATTATTATTTGTGATACTGAGGATTGAATGCAGAGGTGACTTATTATGGAGCTACATTCCAACCCTTTTTATTTTTGATTTTGAGACAGGATCTTTGGGATTACAGGCTTATGCCATCATGCCTGGCTCGTTCTTTATTTTGAGACAAGGTCTCCCTAAATTGTGCAGGCTGGCTGCAAACTTTCAATCCTCCCGCCTCAGCCTCCAGAGTGGTTAGGATTACAGGTGTGCGCCCCTGCACCCAGCAACAATGAAATATGCCAAGTCCTGTGCTCAGGATTTTCTGTGCATGGTGTCACTTAATTCTCACAACTTTATGAGATGGTTACCAATTTATGTATTTATTTTGCAGCGCTGGTAATCAAACCCAGGGCCTCACGCAAGCTAGGCAAGCACTCTACCACTGAGCTACACCTTGCCCATCAATCCATTTTACAGATGAGGAAACCAAGAGTCAGGGAGGTTAAGTCACTTGCCTTGGCTCTTGAAGCTGGCAGATGGCAGGTATAGCGAGTTGGCTTGGGAGTAAGCGAGGAAAGGGTGGTTGCTTACTCTCTACTCTGAGTTGTCAGGATTCTTGGTTTGAAACAACAAAATCCAACTTTGATCACATAAGCAGAAGAGGGAATTATTGGGACACACTGAATTAGCTCACAAAATCAATGGGAAGGCAGGCTGAGGAATTAAGTTTGGGAAACTCACAGGAATTACAGGAACTTGGGCAGCTGAACTGACAGGCTGGGTCTAGCCAGTAGACCCCTCTGGATATCCCAAGACATCGAAGGCCACCAGCCCTGATAATGGCACAGTGATTTCTCCACTGTTGCCTGTTACTCTGGGACACCTGCTCCAGATTCAGGTTACAGAATCAAGTGCCTGAACTCTGTCAGTTCTAGCCAGGAATCTCTGCCTCCCAGATCCCCATCATGGAGGCACCTCTCCCCAAGGCAGGGAGACCAATCCAATTCTGCATTGCAAACAACAATAATGAAAACAAAAACTTTGACAGCCCCTGGTGCCCCAGGTTCCCTAGCCAGGAAGAGGTGTCCCATATTCATACATGGACCCTAGTTCAGAGTCCATTGTGAGGGGTTGCTCAGAAACCTCAGGCCTCCAGTCTTGAAGGAGGATATGGAGATAAGGCCTCTCTTTGGTCATCTGCTACATCCAGTTCTATTCTCTGAAATGGTGTTGACTCCTTCTGGTTCTCTCTCCACCACCTGCAGGGCTCAGACCCCCACCTCTCTCCTGGATCCTTATCTCCTAGGGAGTTTCTTAGATCCATTGTCCACACTGTTCATAGGTAGTCAAGCTACAATTCAATATAACCACATCACTCCTTAGTTTAATAATCTTTCCTTATATATATATATTTTAATTTTGCTTTGTTTTGTTTTTTTGTGGAACTGGGGATTGAACCCAGGGCTTCACACATGCTGGGCAAGCACTCTACCTCTGAGCTGCCTTCCCAGTGCTACCTCTCTCCCTTTGAATTTTATTTTGAGACTGGGGCTCGCTAAGCTTCACAGGCTGATCTTGAGTTTGCAATCCTCCTGCCTCAACCTGCTGTGTAGCTGGGAGTACAGGAATGTATCACCTTGCCTGCCTCTGGTTTTTTTTTTTTTTTTTTTGCAGTGCTGGGGATTGAACCCAGGGCCTATGCAAGGCAGGCACTCTACCAACTGAGCTATATCCCCAGCCTTGCCTCTGGTTTTTAATAACTTTTTGTAGCTCTTTGTTATTTATAAGGCAAAAAAAAAAAAAAAAAGATATTTTGTTGGCCAGGTGCAGCCACACATGCCTATAATCCCAGTGACTTGGGAGGCTGAGGCAGGAGGATCCCAGGTTCAAAGCCAGCCTCAGCAACTTAGCGAGGCCGTAAGCAACTTCAGGAGATACTGTCTCAAAACAAAAATTAAAAAGGGCTGGGGATGTGGTTCAGTGGTTAAGTGCCCCTGGGTTCAATCCCCAGCACTTAAAAAAAAATTATCATAATGCCAGCCATCTCCAGCCTCATCTCCCATCATTTCCTGATTTCTCACTGCGTGGTTTGGCAGAGTCAACTTACTGAATTTTCCACATCATCCTACAGTGACTTATACTTCTAGGCCTTGTCACTTGCTGTTCACTCAATCATCGATGCCCTTCCACTCACCATCTGCTTGGTTAACTCCCATCAATACTTTGAAATCCAGTTTAGGCATAATTTCTCCTGTAAAACCTTTTCCAACCCCTAAGAGTTCGTGCTCCTTCCTCTGTACCACTTGCTAACCTTGCACATTTTTTTATTTCAAGCTATTGAAATAATTGGCCTTTCCCACCAGGTGGCAAGCTCCAAGAGGGCAGGTACCATATTGTTTATGCTCATGATGGTTTCTTCATTACCTAACCCAAAACTTGGCAGATAGTAGGTGCTCAATAAATACCTAACTAAATTAGCCAGGAAAACCGAGGTGGCAGGATGAATGAAAGAGAAGAGAGTTTTGGGAGATAGGATTGGGAAGTGGCAAGAGCTAACTTCCACAGCTTGTGATTTGAGGCAGGGAGACAATGAGGAGAAAAGGCATAAATTCCAGGAAATAGGGAAAGACTAATTTGGAAAGAGCCATCTGAACACATTTATATTTCCCGGAAGGAGCCAATGGAGAGGGAAAGCTGTGAAACCAAGGGAGGGGCAATTCTGAAGTCCCCAGAAGAGATGGAGTGGAGGCAGGAGGGAAGAGGAGGTCACCACCCAGAAACCAGGTAGGAACACCTGGGGAGGGAGGGCGGACACAAAGACCAAAGCTGGATGCTGCCTGGAGATGGGTGCAGTGGAGGGAGTCCTCAGCCAGCAGTCAGAGCAAGAGGCTAATGGTTTTTGTTTTTTTAAGATCCATAAGTGGAAATATTTAAAGACTTCCCAATCTCCTGCGGAAGAAAAGTGGATGCTTCAGTGGCCTACATGACTATGCACCATCTAGTCCCTATCATCCATCTGTGCTCATCTACTCAGCCCAGGCCCACCCGACACCTTGCACCCACTAGAACCTGCAGATACGTTCCTGCCTGAGGGCTTTTGCACATGCTATTCTTGCTGCCTGGGCTCTCTTCCCCCAAACAGCTATAATATCTTGTCTCCTTCAGGTCCTTACCCAGATGTCACCTTCTCAGGTGGGCTTTCCTGACCCCCCCACACACACATGCATATTCAACACTTCCTACCTTTCCTAGTGTTATTTATTTATTTTTTTCCGGTAGCACTTATTGCTGTCTAATATACTCCTCCCACCATACTAGAGATTGAACCCAGGGGTGCTCTATCACTGAGCTACATTACCAGCCCTTTTGATTTTTTTTGAGACAGGGTCTCCCTAAGTTGTTTATGCTGGCCTTGAACTTGCAATCCTCCTACCTGGACCTCCAGCATTGCTGGCCGCTCGGTTGGCTTACTATAGTCCTAATACACGTCTTGTACTTATTCACTGCATCCATTACCTATTTTACTATTTGCTCTCACCACGAGAAAGTGACCTCCATGAGGACGGGTTTCTGGCTGTTTTATTCACTGGTCTATGCCAGTAATACACCAGTAGGCAGTCAATAACTTTTCTGTTGAGGCTGGGGACTAGCTCCGTGATAGATCACAGGCCTTGCATGCATGGGCCCGGGTTCTCCACCACGAAATATTGTCCTTGAGTGCCAGCATGAAGGGCCAGAGCCTAACCCTGAGCCCAAATCTGAACTCCAACGTTTAAAGGTCTTTTACAGTAAGCCTGAGTCTGAGCTGAGCCGCGGAGGGCCGGGTTGGGGAGAGCAGGGGGACTGGGGGGACAGTGAGACCTGGGCTTTCTTCCAAGGTGGGAGTTCTGCCCTGCCTCGGGGGGAGCGAGGCCGGAACTTCCAGAGAAGAGCAGGAATTTCTGAAATCCGGGCCCGGCCGAGCGGTAATAGGCACCTTCGCGGCCGCCGGCGGAACCGCCCGGCCCTAAATCACGGCCGCCGCCCCTCCTCCCGCCCGCCGGCCCGGGAAGCGCTGCTCGCGGGCATGGGCGGCTCCCGCCGCGGCGGGCACCGGCCGTGCAGGTGCCGCGGAAATGCCTGCCCCGCTGCCCGCTTTGAAGTCGCCCGCGCCGCAGGTCCTCCGGGCGCGGCGATCGCCTGCGTCCTTCCTGCCCGCGGCGAGCAGAGGGCCCGGGGCGGAGGCGCTTCCCGCAGCCCCGCCGCTGTGCAGAGAGTGCGGCCTCAGAGTCGGGCCTCCGGCCGGGGATCCTTCCCGCTCTGTGCCGGGCAAAGCGGCGGGAAGGGGGCCGCTCCCAGCACAGGGAGGACAATCGCGCGGAGGGAGGACAATCACATTTTCTTTGCTTTTATGACGATTTAAGGGTTCGTGTTAGGGACTAGAGAACAATGTGGTTCCGGATCGCTTTTTTTCCCCTTTGTCTTTTTCTTTTCCTTATCGATCTTCTAATAGTTTTGTTTACTTTGAGCCCCAGAGTTGCGTGTTGCAATGAATTATTTCCCTTCATGCAGTGCAGGGATGGGGATGTTCCAAAGTTAATGAGCAAGAAGGAAACTGTGTAATCAAAATTATCCTTAAATAGGACTTAAATTACAGTACACAACGGCATTATATATTTAACCTTGAACAATGTTTTTACACAAGCTAATACTTAATAACTACAGAGATAGATTCTGAAGGGGGGAATGATCACATACATATGTATATATGTGAATATATGTATATGTGTATATATGTATATATGTATATATATAATAAACACGCATATATGTTTTTCCTTTCTAAGCATACAAACTGCTTTGTTGTGGAGACAGTTTTGAATTCAGTAGCTCTTGGATGAGACTCAAGGTCTTGCTTGATGCTATGGCCACTACAATCATAATTTGGGGACCATAGCTTTAAGACAACTATCAAACTACCCCCAGGTGATTGGGGTGAATGGGGTACTTTACATTGCTGCAGTTTCCTCCCTCCTGTTTTAATATTGAACCTCATAAGGTTACCTTGAGTTAATACATTGGTTTGTGGTCATCTGCACACAGGTCTCGTATGTAGTAGGTGTTTAATAAATACTTACTGGATATGAATATAAAGCTTGCTTGATCTGACGTATATGGAATTTTCAGTTTCATGATTATCTTCACATCAGGGATTGTGCCATTTATTGAACTGTCAGTAAATATTTCCTCACACCTCCTATGTACCAGGCACAGTGCTAGGAACTGGGAAATGAAAGGTGACCTAGAGGTGGCCCCATCATGAACACAGAGGTGCAGTACAATATGCTAAATTCTAGACTGGATTGGAAACCCTGTGGGAGAGGCTCAGAGCTGGCTTCACTGCGGAGGAAAGGACAGCAAGCAGCTGAGGCTGGTGACTCACTGCAGGCCACCTGAACTCAATTCAGAACTCTGGCAGGCAGAGAGACCTGAAGCCCTCCCTGCAGATGCAGTCGGGGAGCTACAGGCTGATCCGCAGGCTGAGTCTCCACAGGCTGAGTCTCCGCAGGCTTCACCTGGCTGGCTGGGCCCTGACTCACCTACAGTAG
>JAJEJO010001550.1:91777-122669 GCA_020662805.1 Glaucomys volans
TTAAGACCCTTGTCTTGGAAGAAAACACACCACAGCTAACCCTCTGACTGGGGGCAAGGTCCTTAACTCTCTTTCCCGTCTGCATCATAATAATGAGCCTCCCACAGGGGACTGTTGTGAGGCTAAGCTAATGTATGTTTAAAAGCACTTGGTATAATGCCTGGTCTATAAGAAGCACACCACAGAATTCAGAACCTGCATTATTAAGGTTATTATTGCTATGGTTAATTATCACCAACAGCATCCTATCCATAGTGGTGTGTGAGTTCCAGAATGCTGAGTCACTGGAGGAAGATGTAGGCTGAGCTGGTTTGTCACCCACTGGCACCTATCCTCAGCTCTTGGGCTGCCCCAGGCAGCTTCTCCCCACTACGAGGCTGCCTGGAGATCAATGGGGCACCTCCATCCTTCTGTGGAGAAGGGGGATGCTCAGGGCTCGCCCTTCTACTTCTTAAGACCCACAGAACTCTTGATTGTAGGTCAAGGTCTCACGAGAATCCAGGTGAGTTTAAATCCAGAGTTTGAGCTTAGCACCTACACATAGGGCAGGCTTCATGGGCGTGGGGCCTGTGCAATGGTTTAGAAGCACCCTAGATTTGGTTTAATGCTGTGCTGTGACCATCTTCAAATTTTTAATACTTTGAAACAAAGGGCCCCACATTTTCACTTTGCACTGGGTCCAGCAAATTACTTAGCTGGTTCTGCCTCCACCTTCAGAGAGAAGATACCTTCCATGCAAAGACAACTGAGGTGCAGAAGCAGGGACATGACTGGCACACGGTCACAGTGTGAAGGGCTGTTGGCCTGCAGTGGGTGGGAGGAAGAGGTCTCCTATCTCGGACTTCCTTTCCCACCTGGAAGGTTCAGATCCTCTGCCCTTCTCTGAGGCCAGGGGCTTTTCTGAGGGGTTGGGCGAGGCCCTGAGTTCCAGTGTCAGGGTGAACAGGGCAGTCTAGAGCGGCTTCAAAGGACTAAAGGACATGGATGAGGGCGAAAGAGAGGTGGCTGAGGAATGTGACACTAAGGAACCAGATGGGCTATGGCCCATGCCCTGTCTTACTCTGACACCTACCAAGGCTGACATCCCACTACTTAAGTGGAAGGGTAGGCATGGGTGCTACAACACTGTGGCCCAAGAGTTACCTAGAATTCTGCATGAGAGATGCAGGTGTGTGTGATTGTGTGTTATGGGGGAGGCAGGAGGCTGCTTGAGTCAAGAAGAGAACCTGGGGCACTTAACCACTGAGCGACACTCCCAGCCCTTTTTGTATTTTATTTAGAGACAGGGTCTCACTGAATTGCTTAGGGCCTCGCTAAGTTGAGGCTGGCTTTGAACTTGTAATCCTCCTGCCTCAGCCTCCTGATCTAGGTGACTTTTATTTTATTTTTTTTTGTGGTGCTGGGGATTGAGGCAAGCACTCTACCAACTGAGCTATGTCCTCAGCCCTAGCTGACTTTTAATTCCACATAATACTGCACTTTTGGGAAGAATAGACCCCAGGAAATACAAAAAGTCCTTAGGCTCCTTCTAGTCTAGTGAGCAAGACTGACAAACAATCACACAAATAAATACATATAGTTTGGTTCCTAGTGCCCCACACTTTCCCTGTGGAGAAATTCAGTCAAAATCCTGGGATTATTGCTGCTGATGCTCTCTGGGATGGATGTGAACTGCATGCTCATCCTGGCTGGTGCCACAACAGGCCTTGATACTCAGTTTATGGCTGGGAATGAGATTAACCTTAAGGAACTCCAAATAACTCCCTATAGATGCCTGAAATTCCATTGAGGGTCTTTCTCTAGGATTAAGCATTTTTCTTTTCTGAGACCCTATGTAAAATTCAAATCCCTGGGGCTGGGGTTATGACTCAGTGGTGAAGTGCTCACCTAGCTTGCATGGGGCCCTGAGTTTGATCCTCAGCACCTCATAAAAATAAAATAAAGGTATTGTGTCCACCTACAACTAAAAAATATATTTAAAAAAATTTAAATCCCTGGTGATAGTGGTGGGAATGGTTTGGACCAACAGGATAGTGCTGTGTCATGAGATAGGACTGTCCAAGGACCCTGGACTTCAAAGGAAGTCCCTGATTGACTGGTACTACAGGGAGAGCTAGAGGAAAAAGATCTTCAACATCTTCTCTGCTGATTCAGCTCCATTTTTTCTGAAGAAGGGGAAGTCAAAGGGAAGTAGGAGGAGAGTTGAGCCCAATCAAAACCCCAATTCAGAATCCTGACCAACCTCAGCTTATAGCTGAAAAAGCCTGAAGCTCTATTCAGCTTACCTATAGGGCTCTTCAGTGTTGACTGTGTCAAACCTGCCCCTCCCTTATTGATCCTTCTGGGATGGTCATGCTTTTCCTCAATGGCAGCTCTGGGTTTGGTTGCCCATAAGACTTGCCAGGAACTTGGGAGGTTCTAAAGCACACCCAATCCCCCACTGCCACCCTTCTATGAGTCTATCAGTTCTCCTGCCCAGAGGCCACATTCGGCACTCTATCTGGGATCCGGGGAAAGAATGTGGGTCCCAGTCACCCCAGAGAGACCTCTGGAGTGAGCAAGTTCCTGTTGGCGACTTGAGTACTGCCCCGGGCGTGGCCAGGCTTCCCAGCTGGTCCTCATGTGTGCACAAGAATCTGCATGCTTCCTTCCTGCTTGCTTCCTTCTCAGTTCCTCCCTCGCCAACCTACCTGGGGGCAGGTAATAAAGCAGGAGGAGGGAGATGGATGGATGGGGAGGGCGGGGAGCCACGTGGTGCCATAAAGCCCAGCTAGAGAAGGCCGTCCAGGGAGTGTCCAGACCGCAGGAGTCAACGCTCAGAGGGTGGACCGGCAGCCTCACCTACCCAACGCCGAAGCAGCGGGGCCTGGGACTAGGCCATGCTCCGAGGCTCACCAGGGCTGGGCCTCAAGGGCCTGAAAGGGGCCGAGGGTTCTGCACAGGACTTGGGAGGCTCTTGCCCGGAGACTGGGAGGAATTTTGGAGTGCTGAGGGAAAACGGCGCCCCCCGCAGCCTGGGCGAGGCAGAGGAGGCTGTGGGGAGGAAGCGCGCCAGGCCGGTGCGGTCCAAGGCGCGGCGCATGGCCGCCAACGTGCGCGAGCGCAAGCGCATCCTGGACTACAACGAGGCCTTCAACGCGCTGCGGCGGGCGCTGCGGCACGACCTGGGCGGCAAGAGGCTCTCCAAGATCGCCACGCTGCGCAGGGCCATCCACCGCATCACTGCGCTCTCCCTCGTCTTGCGCGCCAGCCCGCCTCCCCGCTGGCCCTGCGGCCACTTGGAGTGTCACAGCCAGGCGGCGCGCTCAGGGGGCGCTGGGGACGCCGGCTCCAGCCCCCAGCGGCCCGCGCCGCAACCCGGAGGGCCCAACCTTGTGCGCCGGGACGTCGCCGGCCCCTTTCTGCAGCCTGCGCCGCGCTGCGCCTCGTGCTCGCCACACACGCATATAGGACGGCCCAGGGAGGTGGCGGAGGTCCCAGGTTTGGGTCAAGCCTACGGAGGAAACTGGCGCCGATGTCCCGGGTCTCCCTCTGCTGGGTCGCTTCCCTGGTCCCGGGGCTACCTGCGAACAGGCACCGGATTGGGCTACCAGCACTCCTGAGCCGGACACCACGGAAAGCCCGGTTGGCAGGATGGCTATAAAAGGGAAGACGACAAACAAAAATTGTCCCGGACAGAGCAAAACGGAATGAGCTGAGACCTGAGGGGGAAAGGAGGCTGCTTGGCAGCAGGAAGGAACTCTGGGGGCTGGAGCGTCACCTCCACATCCCCGCCCCAGGTAGCTGCTCTGCGAAAGAAGCAGGATCCTGCTTGGCTCTTAGGTTTGGACTTGTTGAACTCTTCTTGGAAAGTGGCCTTTGCATTCCTGTGCCTCTGAGCCGTTTTCTCGTGCTGCTTTTGGACAGGGGGACTTGTGTGGGAGTGTGGGTGGGCCCTTGTTTTGGTCTGATGGTACACTGTCAGGAACTCTTCCCCTGTGGCTGCCCTAGGTCTGATCTGGGCTAGGCAGGTAGAAGCAGCCAAATAAAAAGGAAAATTATCATTTCTGTCTGCTACCACGACTCCACTGGCTCAATGGTCTAGGGTGACAGGAAAGCCTGATGGCCGGGGTGGGGGGCTTTCCTGAGAAATTTTGGGAACTAAATCCTACAGGTAGATCTTGGGAATGGCTGAGCACAGTGAGGAGTCGAAGGGAAAAAGAGACATTCAGAGAGAACATTCCTCCTCTGCCCCTGGGAGGGAATTATCTGGAGAAAATTAATGGGGAGGTTAAGGATGTGATCAGTCTCATTTGTGGACCTCCCTGCAGAACTACCATCTGCAGCGAGCCACAACAGGAGCCACCATGAAAGGAGAGTCTGAGCCATTCACAGGGAAGGAAACTAAGGGCAGGGCCAAGGATCCGGTTCAGGAAGTCCTGTTTATACTTTGAGGGGCAGGCAGGGCTCTCAGAAAATGGTGGGCCAGCACCTCTGTGATGAGGGGTAGATTTGGAATCCAGGAAAGATTATGGGGAAAGGGTGGGGGGTCCTCAGGCCAAGGATGCAGAGAGAGTGGGAGGCACAGGACCATCTCCACCCTGAGAAATCTGGAAAACTGCTGTATCTATGATGAGCTCATGCCTAGCCTAGCTCAGACTGACAGGGTCAATTTTGCAGGCAGTACTTGGATGACTGAGGATCCGAACTGGGCTCTTGCTGTCTGAGAGGAAGGGTTACACACAACCAGCTCAAATGGGGAACTCCACAGAAACTTGGGAGACGGTCATGGGCACAGACCCAGGGGAGAGTGAGATTTTCTCAGAACAGGAAGGTGAGGCTCACTGCTATAATTAAAGATGTCTTTGCTTTCTGCAAGCCCCAACACTGCTGGCACACTTGGCATCCTATCCCTAGCCACAGGCTTAGGGCTCCTGATTTCACAGTCAGGGCTATGGCACTGATCACAGGAAAGCTTTAACTCTGGATCTAGCTAGGAGCAAAGTGTGGGACCTGGGCCTCAATCCTGCCCACTGAGCCTGACAGTGGCATGGACAGACAGTGGAAAGGAAAGAGCCAGGCCTGCCTGGAATCCAGTCCCTGCTCTGCCACTTCCTTGGCCTCTACCTTCTCACCTCTGACTGATGCCACCTTGGGTGGCTGTAAGGTGAATGTGGTTCATAATGTACAGTTTTGGAGCAATTAAAAGGTGTTCACAAGGTGTTACTGTTTGTTTCCTGCTATAATCTTAAGATGGATCAGCATGGTGATTTAGCCTTGTTTTGGCCTCAGAAGTTTATTCTCTGGAAACATCAGAGTCCAGTTTCCCTAAATTCCAGGGTTAAAAGAAAGAAAGGGGTTCTTTTCCACACCTAGCGGTCATCTCAGCCCAGCAATGGTGAGGGCTCCCCCTGCAGGTGAAATAAAAATGTGGCAGGTGAGGGAGTTCATCAGAAGGGTGTGACCACTTCCATTTCCTAGTTTATCAGGTGCGAGACCTTGGGCAAATAAATCACCCAGCCGATTTGTCTTGGGGTTCCCATTTGTATTGTAGGCGAAAATAAGTACTTACATCATAGGTTGTGGTATGGACTAAACGAGACAATGCATTTAAAACATGTAGCATAGGGTTCAGCCCACATAATCACTCACTATAATAGTAATTACAACATTTTTAGCAGCTTTACAGTTCACCAGGACTCATATACTTAGTCTCTTTGGCTCCTCTTAGAAGTATGTACCTCCTATGCCTTCTTTTATATGGCTGCCTTCATGACAGGGAACAAACTGTGGCTGTCCTGGCTCTAGCAATGGATGACATAACAGCAAATATATATAAGTTTAAAACCCAGTATTGTCAGGGACATGGAGAAAGGGGCACATTTTACAGACTTCTAGTTGTACTGTATATCTCTTCCTTTTTTGTAAATGTGGAAAGATCATGATAAAAATACACCAAGGAAGTAATCCAAAAGGATTTTTTTGGCTTAATTTGCAAAAAAGTGGTCATAGGAGTCTGGTATGTAATAGTGAAAGATTTTTAAAACCACATATTCCCAAGAAGAAAGGCATGGTAAATCAAGCTCTCCTACTTTAACAGAATGAACATAACAGTGAGTTAAAAGGGCAGATCACAAAATGGACTGTGCCCACCAATTATTATGTTGGCAGACATGTAGGTGCCTGCACAGAGGGGGAGAGGATTTGGAGGGGTAAATGTAGTTTTTAATTTTTATTAGATTCTTCATAACTGTTTTTAAAAAGTGAAAGATCTGTCTCCTTAGGACATCCCCAAAGAGGAGTAGGGAAATGTTTTGTGCAAGGACGTTAAGGATAATGTATCTCCAGTGGGCTCCTTAGAAGGATTCACCTCACTAGATGTGAAATTTGGGGTGATTCTTATGGGAGCTTCATCAGATAAGTTTTCCTCATGCTTCATACTTGTGTGTGTACATGTGTGTCCACAGATGCCAGGAGGCTTCTGTTGCCTCTAGAGAAGGGGTGGCTGGGCCCAGGAATGCTTCAGTGAGAAATCTGCTCAATGACACCCACCCTGTCCATCCCATAGGGTTTCCACACACCCAATCAGATACTCAGAGTTAAAAAAGTCTGCAGGGCAGATACGAGGAGGGAGGCTTTATTTCCTCTTCACCTTGAATTAGGCTGGACCTAATTTGCAACTTTGAAGGTTTCTTTCCTGTTCACCCCACCACCCTAATATGCAGGCCCATTTTCCTCTCCACTGTATCCCTAACCTCTTTCAGCATGTGTCCCACTTAAAGCACACAGGATGGGGGTGGGGACACGCTCTGGGTGCTTGGTTCATGTTTCCTTCCTCCAATTCATCCACTTGGCCTTGATGGTGAGCCAGGCTCTGGCTAGGGAGCTGGGGGTACTGCTGCCCCCTTCAGGTGCCCATCCAGTTAGGAAGAGGGAAAGAGAAAGGAATTCCTTCTTTTTGTGCCTTGTGTCCACACCAGAGAGCAGCGAGGTCACCCAACTGTGGAACCTCTAGAGGCTGGTCTAGCTGGTCCAGGGTTTATCACTCAGATTCTCAGGCAGGCAGGGAACATGGAGTTGACTGAGGAGTCCAAAGCCCTTCTAGAGGCTGCACCTGGCCCAGTTTCTGTAGGAAATTTGCTGAGAGTTCCAAGACTTCTATGTTAAAAGTCTGAAACCCCAGCCCGGTGTGGTGGCACACACCTGTAATCCTGGCGATTTGGGAGGCAGAGGGAGGAGGATCACCAAGTTCCAGGCTGGCTTAGGCAACTTAGTGAGACCCTGTCTTAAAAATAAATAAATAAATAAGTAAAAATAAATAGGGCTGGAAATATAGCTCAGTGGTCGAACCCCCCATGAGTTCAATCTCTAGTACCATAAACAATTAAATAAATAAATAAATGTACTTTTTAAAAAGTCTGAAACCCCAGTTTTTTTGTGGAATGAATTTTTAAAAACACCGGTCAATACTGTGCAGAACAAACCCACTTTGTAGGTCGAACACAGTCCATGGGCTTCCTTGTACGACTTAGGTAGGAATCTACCTACTGTAACTGCTGACGCTGGAGGGGGACCTGACAGAGCTGGCAGGTTTGGGCTCCTACTCTGGTTAGTCCCCTCATCACACAGTCCACTAGGTGGCGCTGCAAACCCAGCATCTTGCACGGGCAAAGCAAACCTGGTCTAGTGCCCCGACCCCAGCCCATTCCAGCAAACTTGCTGCCACCAACTAACCTCCGAGTCTTTTTTTTCCCCTTTCCTTTTCTCATGGAGTTAAAAAGGTCTCTTTATGTCTGGTTCTTTCTGTCTTCTCGGCTACATGCTGCCTAACAAAAATATATAATCCAAGTCACATTTTAATTTTAAAATTTCTACTCAGCACAGTAATTTTTTTTTTAAAAAGAAGAAATAGGTGACATTAATTTTAGTAACATTATATTTAGCCCAATATATTCAAACATTATTACTCCACATGCAATCAATATAAAAATATGAAATACTTTACTTTTTTCTCTGTTATTAAGTCTTCAAAATCCTGTGTGTATTTTACATGTATGGCACATCTCAATTTGTCTAGTCGTATTTCAAGTGCTCACTAGTCACATGAGGCCAGAGGCTACTGAATTGAATTGGGCAGATGTAGGTCCTGCAGAGGACCTGAGTCCCTCTACCCAAGGGCTAGCTCCTGGGTTGTAACATGGAATTCTGTGTACCTGGATACTGACAGGGATCAGCAGTCTCAGGGACCCAACTTGCTACCCTTGGAAGGAGTCTTCATAATTGAAAGGCACTGACATATCTGTGAAACCCCTGTGGATAGGAACAGTGCTCACTTCCCTGGCTGGGCTCCTGGCCTGGGGGTTAAGGGGCTTCCTGGGGTCTGTGATGAAGACACATCTCCCCTGAAGGCTGCATTTTGCAAATAATAATGGATTTACCTTATTGTGCAAAAATTCTTAATTTAATATAGCTGAATTGATCAAACCTAAAAAATTACCCTGTAGCCACAAATATTTTCCAAATATTTATCTTCCAGGAGTCCTTTCAGTTCTGCGAGGCTCTTCTTAGGGCTTCAGGGCTCTCCTTCCTTCCCTCCAGCCAGTTCTGTGTGTGTACCCCAAGCCACACCCCCAGCACCCCCTTTTTTAGTTGTCAATGAACCTTTATTTTATTTATTTATATGTGATGCTGAGACTCGAACCCAGTGCCTCACACATGATAGACAAGTGCCCTGCCACTGAGCCACAACCCCAACCCCCACAGCCCTTTTTACAATAGAGTTGCATAGGGCCTCACCACCACACCCAGTTGGAAGCAGCATTTTTGGCATTTCTGAAACCAGCTTGATATGCAACCCAAAGTCATTTCTTCTTACTAACATTTTGCTCCTACCTATCCCCATGACCTAGACCAAGGATTGATATCTGACTGGGATTTAGTTTGAGATGAGCATCCCTTCCCATGTCTGGGCCTCAGTTTCCAAATGACAGTACCAACAGATTTGGACTCCACAACCTCTGAGGTCCTTCCAGCTTCAGTTTCCCACATCATGCATGACCCTAGGATTTTAAATGATTTCACAACCCCCTCCAAACTCACACACACACACACACACACACACACACACGCCTACCTCTAGTGGCTCCAGGTCACCTTTATAAAACAAGGTAAGGAGAAAAGTCAGGGATTTAGAAAGGAAAAGATGCAGAGAATAAAAGAAGCAGAAACAGAGGGAGGGAACATAAGAGAGAACACAGATGAGAAAGAATCAGGAAGGGCAGCCACAACCAGAGCTGGCATCTGCCTGAGCAGCTGCTGAGCAGGAGGGTCTCTGCCTGCTGCTCTTCATCTCCATGGAAAAGTCCTGATGGGCATGAGATGGGGCCTCTCTTCCCCCTCAGACCCTCTTCCCCAAACCTTGGGGAGGTGCTTAAAACCTAGTCAGTGGGTCCTCCAGGGGCTACCCTGCTGCTCACATCTCCCCTTCCCTCTCGAGTCAGGAGGAAGACTTGGGCCTGGAGATCTCTAAGGGCTGAGGGTCAAGGTCTGGATGGGATGTGATAGACCCAGGGCCCAGCATTTCCTACCAGATAGGAGGAAGCATGAGCCTGATGGGTAGAGAGGCAGAGGACTCCCTGATGGGTAGAGAGGCCCAGGATGGCTGAAGACTTGTCTTTGTGACCCACCCTTGTTTTCCCCATCCAGAGTCCCTGGCCCAGAGGAGAAGGTCCTGGGGTTGCAATGGAAACCAGAGGCCAGCCTGAGTCCCTCTGGGCTGGGCTGGGCTGGGCTGGGCTGGGCTGGGCCGAGGCAGAGGCAGGATGCTAGGGTAGCTCTCTGGGGAAAGGGGAATTGAAAGGAAAGGCATCTCCAAGGAGGGTGGAGAGGGAGGGAGGCTGTATGGGGAGCAGACACATAAGCGTGCGCATACACACACACACACACACACACACACACACACACACACACAGCTCCCTGCCTCAGTCTAAGCCTTACTCCAGAGACGAGCATTCTTCTCTTTCTTTTACTTCCCCGCCCATCTGTGCTGTCAGCAAAGTTGGCCTCAAACTTGAGCAGAGCTGAAGGCTGCAGCTTCCTGGGAGCTCCGCAGGGGCGGTGCAGGGCCTGGCCTCTGAACCCAGCTGGACTTAAGAGCCCAACTGGCTCCTTCTCACCCTCCCGGCACCCAGTTGGCCCTTGGGCCCCTGGGCCACGCTTCTATCCCTGCCCTGGAGGCTCTCACTCTGGGCTGAGGAATGGTGTGCTGAGGTCTCTCTGGAGCCCCTTGTCCAGGCCTGGAGCTGGAGCAGCCCAAAACCCAAGCCAACATGGCTAACCCAGGGCAGCCTCAGTTTCCCCAGGTGCAGGAGACAGGTTCCATCTCACCGCTGGACCTGCCCGAGATGGAGAAGCTCCTCACCAAGGTGGAGGGCAAGGATGACAAAGCCCTGAATCTGTCCAAGTCCTTCTCGGAGGTTCTGGACTTGGAGAAGAATGGCCACAGCCTGCCCTTCAAGGTGATCTCCGAGGGGCACCGGGAAGCCTCACTTCCTGGCTCCCTTTCCCGGGCCAGCTCAAGGCGGGCATCCTCTGTCGCCACCACCTCCTTCGCCCAGGACCAAGAAGTCCCCAAAGATTACCTCATCCTTGCCATCGCCTCTTGCTTCTGCCCTGTCTGGCCCCTCAACCTTATTCCCCTCATCTTTTCTATTATGGTAAGTGCTTCTCTTTGTTCAGGGGCAAGGGCTGGACCTGGGGGTTGGCAGGCATGTCCTCAGGCAGGCACCAGACATGCCAGGTAGGATGCAGAGGAAAGAAAGCCAGGAGCTGGGGTCTTGTGGGAAGATCCTTGCTCAACTTCCTACTCCCCCTTCCAGAGAGGCCAGGGGCTGAGAGTCTGTGGTGTGCCATTCTTTCCTCCTTGCTCCTGGCTTCACAGCTTGATTTTGCCCCATTCCTACTGGGGAAGGGAACTCAGGGAGCTGCCTGGAGCTGAATTCTATGGGGCAAAAGGCAGTCAAGTTGGGGGTCTTGCCTATTTAGAGGCAGTGGTTGTCCCAAGGAGTCATTCTGGTGCAGAACTCTATATCGGCAGGGATTGCAGCCACAGGGGGGTCTCAGGGCCCCATGTGCCCAGGAGGGGAGTCAGACCTCTGGCTTCCAAGAGCTGGCAGTGACTTCTTTGCCTGCACTGCGGGCCCCAGGGGACTGGCTCCCCTGCCAGGGGCACGCAAGGAGGGGTGAGTCAGCTGCCTGTCCCTGGAGCCCTGTGGGCCTCCGTGGTTACACAGATCCTGCCATCTGCCTTTAGGGCAGGGGAGGTTGGTCTGAGCACAAGAGAAAAATCTGAGAGTCAGAGGGCAAGAGCCTGCCTCACCAAGAAGGGGCATGTGGGCTAGTATACCTTTGTGGGGTTTAAGTTGTCTTAGATTGTTCCCCAGCCAAGTCATTATGGGTAGAGCTACTTAGGGAGGAGCCCACAGAAAATATCAATAGATATTGGCAGGTGACCCTTGAAGTTCAGGATGGAAAGAAGGAGAGGGAGAGGCATGGCAATGACATTTAGAAAGAGGTTAGGAGCGGAAGGGAGCAAACTCCTTCTCTCCAGGCTGGTCAGGGCCAGAGGATGAGGTGGGGGTGACACTGTTTCCCCTGGAGCGATGTGCTGCTGACACATCTATTGCTAAGTTCCTAGGAGCTGAGAAAGCCCACATGCCTTTAACATCTCTCTCCACTTCATTAAGGCCAGTCTCCATCTAGAGGAGGTCTTCCTGACCCCCATCAAATCCTGGACCACCTCCAGGACATCAGAGGACAGTGGCATCCTCCTCCTCCTTCTCCTCCTCCTCCTCCTCCTCCTCCTCCTCCTCTTCTTCTTCTTCTTCTTTATTAATATCAGGAATTAACATCCCCAGTCCTTTTAAAACTTTTTATTTTGAGATAGGGTCGCGCTAAACTAAACTTTCGGTTCTCCTGCCTCAGCCTCACAAATTTTACAGGTGTGTGCCACCACACCTGGCAGCATTCCTGAATATGAGGGACTTGGCATGAGCTCAAGAGGCAGGGCTGGACAGGGCTCGCTGGGACCTTCCCAAGGTCCTTCCTCTGCTGCCTGTTGTACCTGGCAACAGCTGAGGGGCAGAGCCAGGCCCCAGGTGTGCAGCCAGTGACTCTGGGCAGGGCCAATCTCTTGGATACAGAGAAAGATCCCAGTAGGGGAGACAGACTTTGGGGAGGGAAATCACAGAAGGGTTCGGGAGAAAGCAGACTCTGGAATCTGTCTCCTGGCATGAGGGCGGGGGTGCAGAGTCCAGGTTGGGCAGGAGCTGTCTTCCTTAAAGGGAACCTGGGCCTGAGACAGTGAGAACACGGAACTCACCTCATATCCTTTTAAAGTTCTTGAGTCAGGTCAGATGTTGCTGGGTCCAGTGCAAGAAGTACAGACTAAACCAGACACCATATGCCAAGTTGCAGTGATGTGCTGTCAGTGGGAAGAAACATGTAAATAGGTCCTTACAAAACATTGCGAGAACTGCCCATGCTAGACATAACCACGAGGGAATTATGGAGTCCTGGACAAGTCACTCAAGCCTCTTATCCTCAGTTTACCTATCCTAAATGAGGATATAACCATAATGCCTGCATGAGGGAGCTGCTGGAGGGTAAAATGGGATGGGCCACTCAAAGTACATAAGAGCAACACGCAGCGCATCCTAAGTGCTCCTCCGTGGATAATAGTAACTAAGTGGCAGCTGGGAGTCTCCCTGGTGGGGGATGGGAAGTCACTGTAGGTGGTGTTGTTGCAGTGCTGGGGATCAAACCCAGGGCCCTGTGCTCTACCACTAAGCTACATGCCCAGCCCTGTTTTTTATTAAATAGTTTCATTGAGATATAGCATATAACATACAATACACCCATCTAAAGGGTGCAACTCAATGGTCTTCTTTAATTTTTTTTTTTAATACTGAGATTGAACTCAAGGGCACTCCACCACTGAGCCATATCCCCAGCCCTATTTTGTATTTTACTTAGAGATAAGGTCTCACTGAGTTGCTCAGCAGCTCACCATTGCTGAGCCTGGTTTTGAACTCATGATCCTCCTGGCTCAGCCTCCCAAGCGGCTAGATTACAGGCATGCACCACTGTGCCCAGTTTTAAACTGATACATAAAAACAAAATTCTACATATTAGGGGGGTGCCATATAATATTTCATAGATGTATACTTTGGACAATGTCTAAATCAGGTTACACCTATCCATCTCCTCAAACATTTATCATTTCTTTATGGTGATAACTTTCAAAATCCTTTCTTCTAGCTTTCTGAAACGTATTGTATGTTATTGTTATCCAGAGTCACCCCACTGTACAGAAGCACCCCAGAGCAACTGTAACTTAGTACCCAGTGACCAACCTTTTCCCATCCCTGCCCACTGCTGTCCCCCGCCTCTTGTAACCACCTTCATACTCTCAATGTCTATGAGAGTGACGTTTCTAGATTCCTCTCCTTGTCTCTCTGTGCCTGGCTCTTACTTAACACAATGACCTCCAAGTCCAACACGTGTTGCAAAAGACAGAATTTCATTCTTTTTTTTATAACTGAATAGTAATTGAGTGGTTTTTAGTGTCCTGGCAGATAGTTATAATGTAGCCACAATTTTAGGACATTTTCTTCATCTCCTCAAGAAGCCCTTTACACTCTAGTGGTCATTCTCCATCCAGTGAACCTCCAGCCCTAAGCCAACACCGATCTTTCTCTCTATAGATTTGCCTATTCTGTATGCTCTGTGTCAATGAAATCGGAGAACATGTGGTCCTTTGTGATTGACCTTTTCACTTAACAGTGTCCTCTTTGAGCTTTCTCTCTGTGGTAGAATGCTCATTGCAGGGTTTGGAGCTGAGGTATTGTGGACAGATTTCCATTTTGGTGGATCTGTCTGGCATAAGGCAAGAGGAGGGGCTGAAGGGGATGAGCCTGACACAGAGGTGAAGAGGTCTGGATGAGGGTCAGAGCAAGGGGCAAAGGGGCTTCTAGAAACTCTCTAAGCTACATTGACCATTCATTCATTCATTCATTCATTCATTCACTCATTCATTCATTCATTCATTCATTCATTTAACTTGAGTGGCAAGCTGCTTGTTTAGAGGGAACTAAGTGGTAGAGGATACCTAGGTCCCTGTCAGTGGCTGGGCCTCTTTATGAACTGGGCACTCTGCTAGGCATTTGGGGAGTAAGATGGCTGATATAAGTGGATGGTATTTTGGGGCATGGCAGAAGGGTACAAGAGTGTGACAGGGACTGGAGGCAGGCAGGGACTTGCTCCGGAAATTTAAAGTTTGTTCCAGTGGCTCCAAAGAACCCCTGATGGGTTTTAAGCAAGGCAAGATGTGGTCATTTCATATTTTTAAAACCAACACTCAACTGCATTGTGGGAAAGGGCTACCACAGGGAGACCCCAAGTCCAAGCAGGGGTGATGAAGTTCTGACTTCAGCAATGGGCTTGAAAGGAAGGACAGTGAGAGGAAAATGTTAGAAGGAAGGAGCCCTGTTTCCTCAGGCTGCTGACTATCCAAAAATATTGGTGCCATCTTGGAGAGAGCCCTAGGGCCCACAGCACTTAAGGCAGAGGGAAGTGGCCAGAAACGGGTTGTGAAAAGGAGATTGGAGGAGGTGAGAGGAAAGCTAGAAAACAGGGAGAGACACCCAGGGCAGGGAATCTGAAGGAGAAGTGGACGAAGACTGTGGAGAGGTCAGGTTCAAAGAGAACAGGAGTGTCCATTGAGTTGGCATTCATAGATCCCTGGAGCCCCTGGTGATGGACAGGCCTGGACAAAAGGAAGGGTGGTCAAAAAGGGACAGTGACCCATGAAGTTGTCATGGAGGAAAGTGAGTAACTTCCATGGGATTTCTTTAAATTCATCTCATTCAATGTTGGGCCTAGAAAAGTCAGTTTAATAAAGCTAAGTTACTTTAAGTTAAAAAAAAAAAAAAGGAGGGGTGGTGATTGATGGGGTGGAATTCCTGAAGAGGAGAGGCCAGGAGGGCAGAGGCAGGTAGGAATACTCCAGAAAGGAGGTACTCATGCTCTACAGTCTCCCTGTTACCAGGGTCATGGAAGGCAAGGTGATTTGCTGAGAATAGGGGCATGGTGGCAGAGGGAAGGTGACAGGTCAGTGGCCGAAGGATTTTGCAGAGGTTAGAGGCGATGGATGAGGGTTGTCATCAGCCTGTACGGTGGTGTGAGTTTCTCCAGCTGTTGGTGTAGGTTTGTAGACATGGACATTGGGTCCACCCAAGGACAGGGATGGCAGAGCTGCCATGAAAGCAGGATCAGTGAAGCAGGCAAGAGTGACTGAGATGACATGGCTGAAACAGGGCTGAGCAGGGAGCGAGCGAGCCCAGGAAGGTGGTGACAACCAGACTGCCAACCTCATGTGAGAGCACACTCTGCAGACATTAACAAGTGCAAGAGAGGCTGTTGGGGTGGTGGGGCTCCTTCCATTGCTGGGGTCAAGGACTTGACCCTGCATTTGGTAACCAGTGGAGGCACTTCATGTGAGGTTGACAGTCTGGTTAATTATCCCCATTTAACCGATGAGGCAGCTGAGCCATGCAGAGCTGGACCTTTGCTCACAGTCACACAGCTGGGATGAGGCTCATCAGCTGGATGCTGAATTTGTTGTTCTCTTATGGCTCCACCCTGCATCTAACTCTGGGGACAGAGTAAGATGGACAGATGGTGTGAAACTCCCAGGAAAGCCAAACCTCTCAGCCATTTGTTCAGTGAAGGGAAAATTCCACTTCTCTCTTTCTTCATGCCCTCCTCCGACTCTCCCTCTAGCCTCGCTAATCCAGCAGTGTCCTGTGGCTTTGACAGGGGCTCAGTGTGACCCAGGGTTGCTGAGTCTCTGGGACTCTGTCTGAAGAGCAGAGCTTATAGCTCCAGTTCTGTTCTGGCCTCCCATGAGCCTCATAATCTGTGGTCAGATTTTTCTTCCGGTCAGGCTGAGAAGTAGCCATGTTCTTGCATGCCAGTAAGTTCTCCATCTATGAGGGGAACTAGGCCTTCAGTACCCCCAGGCAGCAGGCCTTCAGTCAGCAATAGTGATAGAACAAGCATCAGACAGATGTGTGTGTGCATCCCAGCTCTGTCCTTTACGAGCCCTGAGATATCCATGTTACTCATCCTCCTTTCTTAGCCTGCTTCTTCATTTATAAAATGGACACAATAAAACCATCTACCTCAGGGGATTACCGGGAGGAGCAAGTGAGCTAATGTATGTGAGGCACTTAGCACAGAGCCTGGCACATTGCAAATGCTTAATAAATGCAAGTGGTTGCTGTTGCCATTATTTATTCATTTTTTGATACAGGGGTTTGAACCCAGGGGTGCTCTACCTCTGGCTGTGTCCCCAGTCCCCTCCATTATCTTTTTAAAAAATTTGAGACAGGATCTGGCTAAGATGTCCAGGCTGGCCTTGAACTTGTGATCTTTCTGCCTCAGTCACTGGCATAGCTGGGATCATAGGCATGAGCCACCTTGACTGGCACTTGCTGTTATTTAGTACTAAATAAAACTTTGTAATGTCAGAGGAAAGAAAAAAAATCCCTCATTAATGGGCAATTCTGACATTAACCAGTTTTTGGAGAAGTGAGTCTCACCCTTCATCACACCATTTGGGGGAGGCCCGTCTGTGGTTCTGGTGGAGGTTAGCAACGAGTCCCTTCTCTGTGGGTTGTTCCTATAACAACACATGGAAGCACCACAGAGATCCAGAGTGCCTTAGGCATTTTTGGTAATCTGATGATTCCTACTGATGTATTGTGGGCACAGCACATTTTTTTCACAACTGTGTTCTTTTATGCATTCATTCAGCCACAGAGCCAGTGTACTGAGCCCCCACCAGGAGCATCTGCTGCAACTCGATGGTGTCTTGAGGCCCAAAGGCCCACGCATGACTGAGATGTGTGGGCTCATGGCTCTGTGGACAAAGGAGAGATTGGACTTAATGTTGCTGAAAAAAAAGAAAGAAAAGAGACATCTTTTTAAGATCTCCTTCCTCCACCCAAGCACTCATGTGCCTCTCTCCATGGTCCTGAATAAAAGCACAGTTATTTCTCTGAAAGGTCAGGACAGGACTCACCACAAATCCTGCTCCTGACCCCCTTCATGTCTGGAGTACCTTGATAATCATTCAAGGCAGCCCCAGAATCTCCAATGCTGGACTTCTTAGAAATATCTGAGGCTTTTCTCCATGTTGCCTTCTTTTCCTCCTAATACTGCCTAGTCATTGATGTCTTGAGTTCAGTGACCTGAGTTGACCATCTGGGGAGCTGTAGGTGGCATGGGTTAGTGGGTGGGGCCCAAACCAGATGCCAGGTGTCTTTCCAGTGGGACCCATTGTCTTTATCTCTCTCAGGAATCCTTCATTAACTTTGAACATTCCACTGGTGAAATTCAGTGGTTAGAAAACAGTCTCTCTTCTCATTCTTTTTCTTAGTCCTTTTATTTTTTTTCTACCTCAAACATTCACTGAGGACCTATTGGGTCCTGGCCTTAGGTTAGATGTGAGGAATACCAAGATGGAGACTGGTCCCTGCCCTCAAGGAGCTTACAGTCTGGAGAAGGAGAGTGACCGGATCACAATAAATAGTGACATAAAGTGTTAAGAGAAAGAGAATTGTCCAAGATGCCATGCCATGGGAGACCCAAGGAGGGGCCGACTAACTGCTTCCCCATGACCACCCAATAAAGTAGGTATCTTTTCTTCCTTTCTTCTTCTTTCTTCTTTCTCCTTCTCCTCCTTCTCCTCCTCCTCCTCCTCTTCCTCCTCCTCCTCCTCCTCCTCCTCCTCCTCCTCCTTCTCCTCCTCCTTCTTCCCCTCATCCTCATCCTCCTCTTTCTCCTCCTTCTTTGCAATATTAGGTGCTGGAGATCAAATCCAGGGCCTCACGCATGCTAGACAAGTGCTCTACCATTGAGCCACATTCCCAGCCAGTATCTATTTTTCATTCCAATTTTATTTTATTTATTGTATTGTATTTTATTTTTTTACAGACTTCATTTTGATTCATTGTACACATATGGGGTAGAAATTTTCATTTCTATGGTTGTGCATAATGTACATTCATATCATTCTAGTTAATCACACATGTACATGGGGTAATGATGTCTGTCTCATTCCACCATTTTTCATACTCATTCCAATTTTAAAGATAAAAAATACATAGAAAAAGAAAGTCGTTTGCCCATAACCAAAGTCACTTGGTTTCATAATCAGTAAATGGTGGAACTGGGACAGGTATCCAGGTGGTTGGGCTCAGAACAGGGGCTCTTATCCAGGCTGCTCTGCTAGGGAGTTCAAGTCTATACCTGCTCCTGGTTGGGTCCTTTCCATGTCCAGGTGGGCTTGTGAGTCTCAGATGGGTTGTAGCTCTGCCTGTGCCCCTTCTCAAGCCAGATCCACCCTTTCTATGCCTCACTGGCTCTGGTCCCTTGTCACTAAGAGCCCCAAGGTCCAGAGGCATGAACACTTGCAACTTCCTGCCCAGGGTCACTTACATACCTATGGGGGCAGGAGCTCACCGCACCTACATTCACCCAGTCTCCAGGGACAGGTGTGCTTATTGCTGTGTCCACAGTTCATACCTGGGCCCAGACTCTCTGCTGCCCTGGACATCATAGTGTGACATCAGTCACTCCTCAACCTCATTGCTGTCTCCTTCCTTGCCAGGTCTTGTTCTCTTCCATCTTGAAGAACCCCCTCTTTGTCTCATCCTGTTGTAGCTCCTCTGTCATCTCCCTACTCACCCACGGCTAAACTTCCAAGATTGTCTCATTGCTGTTCAACTTGCTCATTCCATGCTTGTTTCTCATACTGTTCCATTTGGTTTCCTTCCCATGACTGCTCTGAACCTCTCTCTCCAAAGACATCCAAGGCTTCTCATGGTCACTAGCTTCCTCCTTGTGTGACTTGACCTCCATTCATGAGAAGCCACCATCTCAAACTTCCTGGATGCTACCCTGTCTTCCCCTCTGGTCACTCTTCAGTTCCTGTGACAGGCTTCTTTTCCCCGACACTCCCCTTTACCAGTCAGTGCTCCCCACACAGGAGGTCAGGCCTATGAACCTGTCCTCTTTCTACTTGCTTACTTCCTGGACCTCATCATCTTCCATCCCATACTGATGATTCCTGAGCTCTGGGCCTTTGGATTCCACTGCACCAACACGTTCACAGCACCCAGGCACCCCCGCCTGAACAGGGCCAACCCTGAACACGAACTCTTCCTGTCTCCAGGAAGAGAATCTCTGCTCACCCATCCCTCAAGCCAGAAGCCTGGGAATGGTCCCAGTGAGCCCCTCTTCACACTGCCTTTGATCTTCTCTCTTGTCTTCAATTCAAACTCTTCCCCAATTCCCTACTTTGGATAAGTCTTTGAATTTGTCTTCTCCCACCTCCACTGTAGCCAGACATATCACTCCTAAAATGCATGTCTGCACTGACATTTTTAAAACCCCTCATTGGTTACCAATATCTACAGAACCAAATCCAGACTCCCCTACGCACCAGTCAGGTCCTTGTTGATTGGGTCTTTCTCCATCAATTGCTTCTCTTACTGTGTGCGCAGGGCTATCTATGCTCTGGCTCCACCCCTGCCTCACAGGAGTTTTTGGAGGATGAAATACCCTAAGCACTATGCTCAGATAATGGGAGTATCTGGCAGAGGTGGAAAAATCTTGGTGGGCTTCACAGAGGAGATGGCATTGGAGTGGAGCCAGCCCTTGAGGGATGGGGAGGGTCTGGACCTGGTGCTGTGAGAAAGCAGAAATGCAGGCAGGAGCAGAGGAGCTCAGTGATCTCACCTTGTGCAACTCAGATCAGCTGGGCCCAGAGGTTGTGGGAGAGGAGTAGAGGATTTCAAACAGGAAATGTAAACTAATCTCAGTTGGATTTTGTTCTGTGGACAATGGGGAGCCACTGAGGATGCTGAGCAGGAGAGATACCCCTCAGCCTCTGCCATCTCACTGAACTTACACAATAGCTCCCGACTTGCCTTCCTGCACCACCCCCCTCCACATCCCCACAAGATACCCAAAGGGGTCTTTAGAAAAGCTGATATCCAATCATCTCATTCCCTGTCCCTGGCCAGACATGCTTCACTGGCTCCCACTGCTTCTGGGACAAAGGCCCACCTCCTCCAGGGTGCTGGCAGAGCCCTACCGGGGGTGGCCCTGCCCACCTCCTTGCCCTCCTCCCTCTTTCAGCTCCAGCCACATGGGCCTTTCCCCTGATTTCCTTCAGTCAACAGCTATTTATTAGCATCTGCAGAGTTGACACGCAGGACATTTGCTTATGATATGTTTTCTGCTGGAACACTTTTCTACCTTTTGAAAAAGAATCAGTTTAATTTTTATTCATCCTTCATATCAGATCCAAGCTCCATCCTCCAGAGAGACTTCCCTGACTCCCCTTTTATAAGTTCTCATTAGTACCATGTATCTCTCCTTTGTAACTACCCACAATTATAATTTTGTCTTTATTTGTCCTTTAGTTGTGTGAATCTAAAGGAGGCTAGCAGGCTAGGCTGTAAGTCCCATGAGCCTAGGAACTGGGACTGGCTGCACCCTGCTGCAGCCTGGTGGTCTGGCAGTGTCTGGCATAAACATCTGTGATGTGAAATGGCAGTGAGGGAGGGTAGAACAAGGGACAGAGCTTGGAGCCAGGGGGTCTTCAGGAGGCTGTTGCCATGGCTCCAGTGAAAAGGATGCTTGGAACAAGGGCAGGTGAAAGGAAGTTAGAGAGGAGAGTGGCCATGGAATTGACTGGGTGGGGAGGGGACAAATGAGCAAGGTGGGTATGCTCGGTGGTAGAGCTCTTCCCTAGCAGGCACCCGGCCCTGGGCTCCCTCAGCAGCATTACAAAACTGAATAACTATACACACTAGCAAGGTGGGATGGCAGAGGAGTTGTGACCTAGAGGGAGGACTCTAGGCTGCTGCCAATAACTGCGACTCAGGCAAGTGGGAGAGGTCACAGGTAAGAAGCAGATGGAGTTAGATGTCATACCGTCTGAGAAGTAACTTGGAATGAAAGTACAGAGTTGGTGGGAGAGTTGGTTAGGATTCTGAGAGGTGAAAGGACCTTGGTCCTGAATCAAGGGCACAGAGAGAGGAAGGGTCACATCTCTGAACCTCTGCTTTTTCTTCAGGGAAGTGGAGCAGCACTGCTAATCTCTTAGCATGATTTTGAGGCTAAATGAGGTCATTAGGGACCATCTTTAGATAGCTGCCTGGTGCAAAGTAAGGGCTCAGTAAGTCACCATTGTCATTGTCTTCCTCCTCCTCCTCAAGGTACTTAACTACATTTCCATGCTGAATTAAGAATCAAAAAATAAAATAACCAAATGATTGGCCTGAAGTCCCCAAAGTAGTCATACTTTGGTGGACTGCTTCCTTTGCCTGTGCCCAGGGGAACTAGGGCAAGTCCATGAAGCCTAGGGAGAATAGAGGGAATCTATAGTAAAGAATCTGAGGTCATTCAGTTATCCCACTCCTTGGTATATATATCCAAAGGACTTAAAATCAACATACTACAGTGATACAGACACATAAATGTTTATAGCAGCTTGGTTCACAATAGCTAAGCTATAAAAGCAACCTAGGTGCCCTTCAACAGATGGATGGATAAAGTAAATGTGGCATATATACACAATGGAATATTACTCAGCCACAAAGAAGAATGAAATTGTGTCATTTGTTGGTAAATGGATGGAACTGGAGACTATCGTGCTAAGTGAAATAAGCCAATAGCAAAAAACTGAAGGCTGAATGTTCTCTCTAATATGTGGATGCTAACACACAATAAGGAATGGGGAGGAAAGAATAGAAGTTCACAGGATCAGACAAAGAGGAATGAAGGGAAGGGATGGGAATAGGAAAGACAGTAGAATGAACTAGACATAGCTTTCCAATGTTCATATATGAATACACCACAAGTGAAACTCCACATCATGTACAACTGCAAGAATGGAATCCTAATTAGAATAAATTATACTCCATGTAGGTATAATATGTGAATATACACTCTACTGTCATGTATATCTAAAATGAATAAAAACAATTAAATTTAGTGATTAAAAATAAATAAATAAATAAATAAATAAATAAAATCTGAGGTCATGGGACCAGCCCTGGCCAGCAGGTGATCCCTGACCATCCTAGGCAGGGTTATAGGGCCACCCTTGCAGATTCCTCATATCAAGGCACCTGGGTCCACACCTGCATCCACCTGATTTCACCAGATTAACTAGGTTCAAGAAAACAGATCACCAATGGGCTGATATTGTAGCTCAGTGGTAGAGCATTTGCCTAGCATGTGTGAGGTACTGGTTTGATCCTTAGCACCACATAAAAATAAAGAAATAAAATAAAGAAATTGTGTCCATCTACAACTAAAATATTGAAAAGAAAAGAAAAGAAAAAAAGAAAAAAGAAAAAAGAAAACAGCTCACCAAGAAGAACCAAGGCATAAAACAGGGCCCTGGTACATCAACCCTTGGCTTTTCAGCACAACCCTGAGACCTCTCCCCTTTCTTGCATGGTCTGAAAGGTGGGCTTGATTGAACAAGGATGTGGTCTTGGGTGGGAAATAGCAGGAGGGAGGACAGTTCCCTTTTTTCTTTTGTGGCAAGAGGGAGACTCACAGAGCAAAGGAGACAGGCAGAACCACCGGCTCCCTTGAGGCCCCAGTGTGGCTAGGGAGTATGTGGTGCTGAGGATCAAACCAGTACCTCACACATGCTAGGGCTTAGCCTTAGGCTGAGATCCAGGGGACTTTGGCTTGTCTGCTCCTGCAAGTTGGCCTGGACCTACCCTCTCCGACCCTGGGTCTCCACTGTACCACCTGCCCCTACTACCCGTCCTGTCACCATCCTAGATTTCTTGGTTCGGCTTCCACCTGTTCCCTGCCACTGAGGGGCAGGCTTGGTTAGGGTCCCCACAAGAGGCCCAGGCCACTTCTCCAGGGGGAGCCTTCTTCCTTTCCCTAAGGGGGGCTGCTGGAGTGGGTGGCAGTGGGGATGCCGTGTGTCTGGAAGCCCATGCAGAGGCCACCAAGGGCTGCCCACGTCTGTGTAGCTGATGGACAGCCGTCCTGAGGCCTCTGCTGTCCTCTCTCTGCAGTCTAGAAGTAGCGTGCAGCAAGGAGACCTGGATGGGGCCCGGAGGCTAGGCCGCCTGGCCCGGCTGCTCAGCATCACCCTCATCATCATGGGGATCATCATCATCATCGTGGCAGTCACTGTCAATTTTGCAGGTAAGGCCCAGCTGCACCGAGCAGGGGGAGCCCCTGGGGCAGGAGCAATGGTGGGCGGAGGGAGAATACAAACCCGTGGGGGGCATAGTCTTATCCTCTCATTCCAGAAAAGTAGGCCAGTCCCCAGCAGTGAGGACTGAGTGGGGATTTTTCTGACTTGTCTTGTGCCTGGACAATGAATCAATAGAAAAGGGTGTGGAAGAGGCACAGGCCTTGGAGCCAGAGCTCCAGGCTTAGCTCTGATGGCCCTGGGACCTGGGCCAGTGTCCTGTCTGCTTAAGCCTCAGTGTTTTTCCTGTATAAAGTGCCAGGAAGAAGCCTCTTGAGTGGAAGCTTTTGTGAACATCACTTGAGATAATGGATGTGACTCTGCTCTGTAGACTGGTGGGTGCTGGAGGCACCCACCTCCTGGCAGAAACAGCCAGGGTGGCTCAGAAGCAAACAGTGCATGCGGAGAAAGTCAGGAAGCAACACTCCGTGAGCACCCAAAGGTGACCCAGTGAAGTCATGCCAGCCAGGGACCCTTTTCAAAGGAGACTCTCAGCTACTCATAAAGTCCCACACAGCTTTGTGAGTTGGGGGACAACCCCTCTCAGAGCTGCCCCATGCCCTCACACTGGGACATGTCTGCTATTTCAGTGATCAAGCAGATCTTTTCTCTACAGATATTGCTTCTCAAATGTGTTCCATGGACCCACAGTAAGGGCATCAGAAATGCCCCACCACCACCCACTGAATCAGAATCTGCATTTTTGTAAGATTCCCAGTCCAGTCATCAAAGTGTAGGAGGCACTGGGCTGGAATGTGGAGAGCTCAACTTGGGGCAGAGAGCTTGGGGTTTGGTGGTGGGACCAGGGCCACCAGTGGGCTTTCATGAGAGGGAAGTGTTCAGGTTTTTGGTCAGCCTGCCTGGGTTCAGAATCCAGGGCCCCCACTTTCTCCCTGTGGAAACTGAAGCATATCCCATAAGCCCTCTGAGCCTCAGTTCACTGCATTAGTGCAAAGGGAGATGGTTGTGCAGGTGTGGGAGAGGCAGAAGCACAGGGTTGGGGTCACCTTATGAGGCTTCATTCCTAGGCAGGATCTCTCCTTATGATGGCAAGATGGAAACCAGCAGATCTAATAGTGGCTCTAATAGTGGCATATATTTTAATCAGGCCAGTAATTAAGTGGGAAAAAGTGCCTCTTTTTCTTTTTCTTTTCCTTTCCCTTTCTTTCTTCCTTTCTTTTTTTCTTTTAGTACTGGGGATTGAACCCAAGGCCTTGCACATGCTAGGCAAGTGCTCTACCACTGAGCTACATCCCCAGCCCTTTTATATTTTTTATTTTGAGAAAGGGTCTCACTAAGTTGCCCAGGCTGGCCTTGAATTTGTAATCCTCCTGCCTTGTACTCCTGAGTAGCTGGGATTATAGGTGTATAGTGTGTGCAAAAATGACTCTTTGTCAACAATTATAGCAAAAGTCCTAGGGCCAATTCTGATTGGCCCACTGGTTTTCCCACTAGGAAACAAAAACCAAATCCTCAATGCAGGGACTTAAAGACCCAATGTTCTGCACTCTGTTCTGCCATACCTGTTCTTTCCTTTGCAGTTCAGAAGAAATAAAAAATAATGAGGGAGCTGCACAGGCAGAGGCAGACCCTGGCCAGCCTGAGAGCTCGGAACCCACACCCTATACACTACGGGAGGCCTGGATGGTGACTGCCAAGTGCCCATCTGTCCTGAAGCTCCAAAAGCACAAATGTGGAGGGAAACCCCAAGTCATCCACTCTCTGCCCACATCAAATGGGAAAATCTGGAGAAAGAATGGAAAAGAAGAAAGGAAAGAAGGAAATGAAACTTACTGTGAAATCTATGAATAATGTGGTTTAATCTCGGGGACACATCCCAGCATTTTGACCTCAGGCTCTGGTTTGTTTCTCATGCCCACAATTTCCTGGGACCCATGAAGCAGCATAAACTGCCAGAATGAGAAGAAAGCCAGCTCCACAAAGAAGACCAACTAGTGTAGGGAAAGCAGCAGCCCAGGCCCTTCATTCCACGGACAGGAGCAAAGATGTGGGACTTTACCTTTTATATTTTTCTCGAAAGCACACGTTGCATGCTCTGTGCCTCATGCCTGCTGTGATGCCCTACCTGAACTCACAGGTGAAGCTGCCACTCAGCACATGCCTTGGATACCCCCGGGCACCCAGTGGTGCCTTGCCCTGGAAAAGAGGCAATAGCCACACTTAAATCCTTGCAGGGTGGAGACACTTATGGGGATATTGGTGAAGACAGGTACAGGGGCAGCATGACCCTGTCGTGACACACTGACCTCTTCCCAAACTTTTCAGCCTCAAAGCCTCTCTGCTGAGGACTCTGGCCCCAGCATGTTTCCCAGGACAACTCAGTGTGCCTCTTGCTCCCCACCTGTGCTATAGCCTGGGACACCAACCAGGAACTTCTAGGACCTGACCCAACGAAGGTCAGCCTGTGGGGAGGGCAGGGCTCATCCTGCCAGGGCCTCCTCCATGATCTGGGGTGCAAGCTTGAGAAGCTATGCAAAGTGGCTCAGGGGTCCGAATACAGAACACTCAGGTCCCCACGCAGAGAGGCTCAGATGGGGCCTGGATTTAGGCTGCCAGCCCAGCCCCATCTGATGCTCTGTGCTTGGCCCTGTGTCCCTGGACATCCACAAGCATAAATGCTTTTTCTGTGGAAGTGGTTTGGAGACCATCCTTGGGGGACTTCCCATGAACTTCCAAGCTGCTAGGGGTATTTGTGTTGCCTGAAAAGGAATGGTCTGGGTTGGATCTAGAGTCCCAAGACAGAGGGAAGGGCTTAGTTGAAGGGTCCAGTGTTTGAAGACTGAGAGGCCCCAAGCTTGGGACTGCACTCACATGCCCAGAGGCAGGGGACTGGACACCATGGCCTCTGAGTCTTAGGACCTAGTGGGACACCTGAAAGGAGCTGAGCAGAGCCCTCTGTTTCCCCACTGCTTGCTGGCCCTGTGATCCTCCCCAGGTTTCTCCCCAGCAGAGGCTGCACCCACAGGGGCCTCGCCTGCTCCCATGTGCCCCCTGACTGCAACTCAGACCTGGAGAGGTATGCTCCAGGCTTCCCCGCCTCACAGCCAGGGTTGCTACCCTCCATGCGGGGCAGGTTCCCAGCCACAGCCTGTTTTGCCTGTACCCCATCAGAACCCTTGTGCTCCTCTCTGAGGACCTTGCCTGGCTCCCCGCCCTCTGAGAGGCTCCAGGGCAGAGTGGGTTAGCAGAGTCTCTGGCTGCTGCAAGGCATTCTTGGTGCTGTGTCGGCTCTGAACCTTCCAGACAGGGCCTGTGTGACTGCCAGGAGGGCAGGGGAGCTGGGTGGATCCCTTTGGGACTGGTGTTCCTACCTCAGTTCCCCACTGGGAACTCCCATTCCCAAAGTGGGGGACTAGTTTGGTTTGCTTTATTGGCTCTTTGAGACCAAAATAGAGATGTCCCTGTTTGTTGGGTGGCAGGGGGGAGAGGGCATGAACCAGAGCATTCGTATCACTTGGGAGATCAGGATAGGTAGGGGGAGATGTAAGGTATAGAATCAGTCACTTGCAGGCTCCTGGTCTTGCATGGTCTCCTGGGAGGCCCCAGTGTCCCCAGGTTCAGCAACCCTGGGAGAGAGGAACTGCATGACAGTCACATGGGGAAATGAGGCAGAGGTGGGCCTCCGACTGCAGTCTCTGCCTCAGAGCATCGCCACACCCAGGCCTTCCCACCCTGCAGTCACAGCTGCACAACAGGCCCCACTGTGCACACACACACACACACACACACCCCTGCTCCAAGCCCAGAACAGTCAAGGGCCCTGCTAAGGTGAAGCCAGTAGCAGACAGCCCCAGGAGTGGCTGAGCTGGAATATTCCTCCATCCAGGTCAGAGCAACCTGAGAGTCTTCTAGTGGGACATAACTCAGAAGCCCCAAGAAGCCAAAGGGAGCACAGGGCAGGAGTGAGAAAAGACTGGGGGAAGGTCCCTGCAGCCTCTGACCAAGGGCAGCCTGGCATCTCCAGGCTGTGCTGAAAACGGGAAGGACAGTGATCCTGCTGTTCCAGCTCCATCATGGTTCCGGCCACCATATGCATGAACACGGTGGTCGGCTGGGGGTGCTGACCCAGCCTCTCCCTGGGACTCCAACCCACTGCCATCACCATTCACACCTGTGACTCTGTATTTCTTGGCATGGAAAGAAATAAACCTGAACATACATACTTGCCTGTGTGTGTGCACTGCTGAGGTCCAGGGGTTCCAAACAACTAAGCGGGGAGCAGTCCACTCAGCCTGTTGGTTCTGTGTTGGGGGTGGCCCCTGGGGACCTGGGCACACTGGGGCTCCACGGCCAACACAAGGCATTTCTCTAAAGATATCACCAGTCCTTACAGGCCTCAGTGTGTCCCAGTGAAAATCACTGGGTGATGCGGGACCCGTGGTTGGCCCCCGGTTGTTCTGTTTGGATATCAAGAAAGCTCTCGGGTTAGAGACAGAGGGCAAGAAACTAACTGTGGCTGGCTCTAGCCATGTGCTGAGCTCTTTGCACACAGTGATAGATCTGTGTGGCTATTTTAATATCCCATGGCGGGAGGCAAGCAGGGAGGTGGGCATGGGCAGAGCCAACAGGCTGGGTGGCCAGTGGGAAGCGAAGGAAGTGCTGCCAGTATGGAGGGCAAGAGGCTGGGGCAGAGCAGAGTGGACCCAGGCATGGAAGGGGAACCAGCTCAACTGGGCTCAAATCCTACCAGGCTACTTACTAGGAGAGTCCACTTGGGGGAACTCCTTAGCCTCTCCCTGTGCCTTATCAACCTGGAAATGAGAGCATCCAATAGAATAATCTATGTAGACTCCAGGACTCCCTCTCCAGCTGCTGACTCAGACTCACCAGCTCCCTCCATCGTGACAGAACAGAGGGCTGCAGCCAGAGTGTTTGTGGGAACCAGAGATCTGTCCAGGCCACAGGCCTTGCCCAAATTTTGTCCCCTATGGCTCTGGTTTTGCCTAGTCCTACAGAGGGATAGTGGTTAGCCCCCCGCTACTTCCCAAAGCAACCAGGAAGTGGCTGTGTGCACATCAATCTCATCTCAGGAGTCCACACAACTCAATTTAACAAGCACCCCCTATGTGCAGGCCTGGGGCCAGCAGTGGGCATGTGGAGATGAACAAGCACAGACCCTGGCTTTGCAGAGCTCCTAACCCAGTGAGAAAGGCCAGCAATTCCAGTGGACCCTCAGAGGGTGTGGGTGGGTGCTCACAAGAGCTCCAGCTGGAGCAGCCAGCTGCACCTGGAAGGAGAGAACAGGGGACATTTCCTCTAGGGACCTTCAGAATGGGCCCCCCTCCTTCCATCCTCCCACAAACTTTTACTAAACACTATTATGTGCCAACTCCTGTACTGGATCCTGGGGACACAAAGATAAAAAAGGGGCAGGTGAAGCAGGACGGCGTTTCCAGCAGTGTGCTCTTATAGCAGAAGCTTCTCCAGGTCTTAAAAAGCATGTGAGCTCTTCCAAGGGAATTGTCCATTTTAATGTCCTTGGCTGCATTGTCTGGCATGTGACACTCATATTTCTCTGCAGCCTTGTGCCTCAGAGCTGCCCAGCAGTGATATTTACAAAGGCATTTTAAGCACCACAGGGGGGGTACAATTTTTTTTTTTTTTTGCGGTGCTGGGTATTGAGCCCAGAGCCTTGTGCTTGTGAGGCAGGCACTCTACCAACTGAGCCATATCCCCAGCCCCAGGGGGTACACTACAATGCCACCAGGGTGACACTATAGGCAACCCTGGGGTGAATGGGCACCTGCTTCACAGCCCCTGTCGATGGTAACCACATCGATTTACTGCCTGATTTGGTGGCCTAAATGTTTCTTTGGCATGATTTGTCAGACACAACTCAATTTCATAAATTTTAAAGGGGTTGAAGGGAAGACTTGTGTTTTGGAAACAGTAAGGGAAAATTTGGAGCTCCCATGACATCAGAGGCTTCCAATGACAGATGACTGTGCTTCTGGTCAAGGGGACTCCAATTCCCCATCTATAAACAGGGTGATCATCTCAAGGCTCTGTGGGGGCCAAGAGTATGAGGGTGTGAGAGGACAAAAGCTGGGCACATATGAGGGACATAAATAGCAATGTCCTGGCCCAGTCTGGCAGCCCCTCTCACCCAGAATCTGTGAGGTTCCGGGTCCCTGCAGGCCGGTTCTGAGTCTCAGCTCTCCTCTACCCCAGCCTCCTTTTCTGATGCACAACAAACCTATGTGCCCAGGAACCAAGTACCCCTAACCCTGTGCCAAACCTTCCATGCACTGGCTATGTAGTCTTGAGGAGGGCCCAGACCCTCTCTGGGCCTCAATTTCTCCATGTAAAAGAATGAGCTGATCTAGGGGCTACAGTCATGGCTCAGTAGTAGAGTGCTTACCTAGCATGTGTGAGGCACTGGGGTTGGATCCTCAGCACCACATAAAAATAAATAAATAAAATAAAGGTATTGTATCCACTCATGACTAAAAAAAAAAAAAGAATGAGCTGGTCTAGAGCAGGTTTCTCATCCTGGCCATATATGGGAATCATCGGTGAGCAATACACAATCCTGATACCTGGGTGCCATTCCTAGTAAATCTGGCTTAACTGGGGTGTGGCCTGTGCATCCAGGTTTTACAAACTTCCCAGGTGTCCTCCAGAGGCCAAGAGCCACTGATCTAGGCTCTACACACTCAGAAGTGTGGTCCCTAGACCATTAGCATGAGCATCTCTCAGAACTGTCAGGAAAATGGAGCTGAGGCTGCACCGTATGCTTTCACTCTACGTGATTCACATGCACCTGCAAGTTGGACACGCTCTGGTGGAGATACCTGAAGTGGCCTCCTTCCAGCTCTCAGGTTCCTCAGGAGAGGGCCAGCTTTGCAAGTCTCAGAAATGGAGAACCACGGAGAGACACTTCAGGCCTCATCTTCTCCATGGGGCCCGTGTTTCCCCACTGGAAAGGATAAACTTCCTTCTGTCCTTGCCCTCCTACCTTTATGGGTAGATTGTGTTAATTGAGAAAATCTTGGAAATCTTGTTTCTCACTACCTTGCTTGCTTGAGAAGCAAAGAGAAGGGCAAGAGAAACCCCTGATAATCTTGGGGGGCCTCACAGTAGCATAGGCTTACACCTCACTTTCTAAAGTGTTGCCAGTAAAGTTGCAGCCTGGGGTGGGAGGGTCAGAGTAGGTGTACCCCAAAAGTATGATTCCTGAGGGATGGGGAGGAATCTTCTAGAATCTGCCCAGGCATGAGGGAAAGCCTGGGTGTCTTACCTTCTTGGATGGAAATTTCTACTCACGATAAAAATGAACATCCTAGGTGCTTGCTCTCTTTTTCGCCCCACTCCCCAGGGATGGAACCCAGGGGTGCTTAACCACTGGGCCACATCCCTAGCCTTTTTTATTTTCTATTTTGAGACAGGGTCTCACTAAGTTGCTTAGGGTCTCACTAAGTTGCTGAGACTGGCTTTGAACTCATGATCCTCCTGAGCTGCCACCATGCCTGGCTACACCCTGGGTTTCCTCAAGTGTCCAACCCTAATCTCCAAGCTTAGAGGAAGAAG
>JAJEJO010001550.1:133316-152648 GCA_020662805.1 Glaucomys volans
TCCAGGGGCACTCAGCCACTGAGCCACATCCCCAGCCCTATTTTGTATTTTATTTAGAGACAGGGTCTCACTGAGTTGCTTAGGGCCTCACTAAGTTGCTGAGGCTGGCTTTGAACTCATGATCCTCCTGCCTCAACCTCCTGAGTCACTGGGATTACAGGCGTGCACCACCACGCCCAGCTCCCGCCCAATTTTAACAAGAAGTGTAAGAGTTCTCTTCTCTGGGTTCCTGTTCATGTTCTGAGAAGTACGTTCTTAAAAGTTTCTTCAAGTTCAGTCCTGGCCTGATTGGTAGCACTGAGTGGTCCCCCCACATCAAAGGCAAAGTCCCAGCTGCCTAAGGAGACTCTCCAAGAAACCCCAATGGGCAGCAGGCTGTGCCCTAGATTCCTCTGCCCCTGGAGGCCTGCTTTGCTCAGAGGCATCTCCCCAGGGCAGATTGCAGGAAAGCCTGCGCACTGAAGGTTTACTCTTTGGAGGATGCATAGTCCTGAGGGAGAAAAAAATCTACTCCCCTGGAGTTTGCTCCCTGTTGGAAGGAGGGATTCAGTGATGCAAACATTAAGAAAAACCTGGACTGGGGACTTGGCTGGGCATGTGACTGAAGAGCGAACAGAGAAATTACCCCCATTACATATGGCTAGTGAAGGGGTGACGGGCAGAGTACAGGGCAGTGGAACCCACAGCAGGTAGCAGAGTTTCATTTTCACCACTGGTTTCTCATTCTCATCTGGGGGAATATCAGGTACTACTCCATTCTACTCTCAGAGGCTCAGTTTTGCTTTAACAGATTCACAAGTAACATTTATTGAACATCTACTAGGTGCCACTTTTCACATCTCTTTTGAGCCTCATGACAATCTAAAAATAGGGATTAAACTCCTCATTTTACAGATGAGAAAACAAATGTTGGAGTTATCGTCCAAGGGCACACAGCTGGCCACTGGACAATAAAAGTTGATATCTTTGTCTTCCACCCTGACAGATAAGGCTCTTTGAAATCAGTTTTTCTCTTATTTCTTAAAAATTTTAAAATTGTGGTAAAGTACATATAACACAGAATTTTCCATCTCCTCAGCTACTCTGTTGTTCAGAAGCTAAGCTAGGCCACCACGTGTAGGGCAGTGTCAAGGAGGTTGGAGGAGAGGCGGGAGGCCTGCTCAGTGGCTGCTACACAGGTTAACAATGAATGGGCCCAGCCTTTGTGACAAGCATGGGGGACAGAGAAGGAAATAGAGGACTGGGGAGCCACCGCAGGGTGACAAACATAAGGTGCCTCATTTGGAGATAATTTGTCCCTCCTGAGGAAATGTTGATGTTTAAGCCATAACTTTCCTAGCACTGGATTGAAAGTTCAAGGCCTGCCTGGGCAACTTAGTGAGAGTGTGTCTCAAAATAAAAAAGTAAAAAGGGCTGGGAGTGTAGCTCAGTGGTAGGGCACCCCTGGATTCAATCCCCAGCACCAAAACAAAACAAAACCATCCCTCAACCACTTTGATGTATACAGTGCCATGGTGTCAAGGACATTCACTTTTACAACCACTGCCACCATCCCTCCCAGAGACCTTTCCATCCTGTAAAACTGAAACCTTGTGCCCATTAAACAGCACCCCTTCCTGTTCCCCATCCCCACCCCACAACCACCATTCCACTTTTGGTCTCTAATATTTGACTATCTAGCTTGCTTGTGTACCTGGAATCCTAGGATTTATCTTTTTATGTCTGGCTGCTTCTACTCTTAGCCTAAAGTCCTCAAGTTCATCCATGCTGTGGCACATGTAAGGCTGAATAATATTCCATTGTGTGTGTCCACATTTTATCTAGCCACTCATCTGTTGATGAACGCTTGTGCCACTTCTACCATTTGGGCATTGTGAGTAATGCAGCTATGAACACGGATGTACAAACATCTCTCTGAGACCCTGCTTTCAATTCTTTTGGGCACATATATACACAGTATTTTTAATTTGTGAGGATCTTCCAAACTTCTTCATTGCAGCTTACTATCTTACATCCTCACAACAGTGTACCAGAGTTCCAATTTCTCCACATCACCAACATTTTTGTTTTAATTTGATTTTGATAGCGGCCATCCTAATGGATGTGAGTTGTAAGCCCACAGTTTTATATCCTGTTGTCTCCCAAAAGAGTGAGGTTGCAAAGGGAATAGACATATGGACATTGATGAGACATCGGGATCTGTCATGAAAGGAACTGAGATATTATCAAGGCCTAGAGAAATGGAGGGAAATAAGCGTGTACAGGGACTGTTAGTTTCAATACTGTCCCAATGCCAGTTCTCTTATTGGTTTGTACATTCAGTGTAATCCCAATTAACATTCAGCAAGGTTTCTAGGAAGCTAAGTGATTCTATAACTTATGTAGAAAAACCCCCACACACAAAGAACCAAGAAACAGCCAAGATAATCTTGAGGAAGAAGAACAAATCTGCAGGAGTTAGACCACCGGATATTAAAACTGATCATAAATTACAGTGAAGATAGAGTGGTATTAGCTGGGCATGGTGGAGCATACCTATAATCCCAGCAGGAGGTTAAGGCAGGAGGATTGCAAGTTTGAGGCCTCAATTCAAACTGAAAAACAAAAAAAGGGACTGCAGATGTGCTCACTGGGAGAGCTCCCTGGGATCAATTCCTAGTCCTACACACACACACACACACACACACACACACACCCCAGAGTAGTATAACACAGGGTAGAAAAAAAGACCAATGGAAAAGAGTAAAACATCCAGAAATAGATCCAGAAATACAGAATTGCTTGATTCATAACACAGTTGCTGCTCTAGTGCAACAAGGAAAGGACCCAAGGCACTGGTCAACTGCATGTCCATGTGGAAATGACTTTGGACCTCTGCTCTCCCAGCATACATGGAAATCAACTGCAGAAAAAATATAGTACTAAATGTAAAAACCAAAATAATACAGCTACTAACAGAAGCCGTTGGAGAATATCTTTGAGGCCTTGAAAGTAGATGAACATTCCTTAACAGGGTATAAAAACATTGACCATAGGGGGAAAATGGATAAACTGAGTTACATTAAAATTAAGAATAGCTGGGCATGGTGGTGCACACTTGTGATCCCAGCTACTTGGGAGGTTGAGGCAGATCAAGTTGATCACAATTTCGAGGTCAGCCTCAGCAGCTTAGAGAGACACTGTCTCAAAAATAAAAAATAAGATAAAAAGGATGGGGGAATATGGTTCAATGGAATAACCCTGGGTTCAATCCCCAGTACCAAACAAACAAACAAACAACAAACAAAAACAAAACAACAATAAAACCCCAAACATCTAGCCCAGGCCCAGGAGTTCGAGACCAGGCTAGCAAAGAGTAAAACTTCCCCCACCCCCATTTAAAACCATCAATTCTTTTTAAATTGTTCTTTTTAATTGTACATGACAGTAGATTTTTTTTTTATTTTAGTGGTGCTGGGGATTGAACTCAGGGCCTTGTGCTTGCAAGGCAAGCACTCTACCAACTGAGCTATATCCCCAGCCCACCTCTTTTTTTTTTTAAATGTATTTTGACATGTCATATACACATGGAATATAACTTCCTATTTTTGTGGTTGTATATAATGTTGAGTTATACTGTTTATGTATTCATACATGAACATAGGAGAGTTACATCTGATTCATTCTATTATTTCCCAATCTCATCCCTCCTCCCTTCCCCCCACACCTCCCTGTCCAATCGGGTCAGTGAACCTTCCCCTCAATCTCCCCACCCATTGTGAGTCAGCATCCACATATCAGAGAGAACATTCAGCTTTGGTGTTTTGGAATTGGCTTAGTTCACTTCATATGATAGTCTCCACTTCTATCCTTTTACCAGAAAATGCCATAATTTCATTCTTCTTTAAGTCTGAGGAATATTTCATTGTGTATAGACACTACTTTTCTTTATCCATTCATCTCTTGAAGGGCTCCTAGGTTAGTTCCATAGCTTAGCTATTGTGAATTGAGCTGCTAAAAACATTGATGTAGCTGTGTCACTGTAGTATTTTGATTTCAAGTCCTTTGGGTACAAGCGAAGGAGTGGAACAACTGGGTCAAATGGTGGATCTATTCTAAGTTTTCTGAGGAAACTCTATACCGTTTTCCAGAGTGGTTGCACCAATTTGCAGTCCCACCAGCAATGTATGAGTGTGCCTTTTCCCCCACATCCTCACCAACATATATTGTCACTCGTATTCTTGAAAATTGCCATTCTGACTGGAGTGAGATGAAATCTCAGTGTAGTTTTACTTTGCATTTCTCTAATTGCTAATGATGTTGAACATTTTTTCATTTATTTGTTGACCAATTGCATTTCTTCTGTGAAGTGTCTGTTCAGTTCCTTTGCCCATTTATTGACTGGGTTATTTGTAAAACCATCAATTCTTAAGAAAGTAAAAAAGACAAGCTACCGGGGGAGGGTATATTTGCAATGGACTTATCCAACGAAGGAAAAATGACTGAAAAAAGATAGTCCAATAAATGTGCAAATATTTGAAGGAGCATTTCACTACAGAATGTATCCTCATAGCTCATGAGCACATAGGAGTATTCAACCTCATTGATCATTGGGGAAATACAAATTTGAACCAGCAACATCATGTGTTGTGAGGATGCAAAGGACTGGAATATTCATTCACTGCTTCTGGGAATGCAGATTGGTACAACTATTCAAAAAACCTGCTTGACAGTACATTCTGAAACTGAATATAGCATAATTCATAATCCAATAATCCTTCCCCATTAACAGAAAAGCACACATATATTCAAAAATGTTCACTGCAGCAAAATATCTAACAGTTCCAAAATAAAAATAAAAATTGCCAGGCGAGGTGGCACACGCCTGTAATCCCAGTGGCTCAGGAGGTTTAGGCAGGAGGAGTAAGTTCAAAGCCAGCCTTAGCAACTTAGCAAGGCCCTAAGCAATTCAGTGAGACCCTGTCTCTAATTAAATATAAAAAAGGGCTAAGGATGTGGCTCAGTGGTTAAGTTCCTCTGGGTTAAATCCCCAGTACAAAAATTAAACTTATAAATAAAAATTATCCATTTATAATAGATTGGCTAAGTACAATGTAGAGATTCACAAATGTGAGTGGACCTCAGAATCACAGGGAGGATAGTTAAACTGCTGATTTCTGGGCTCCCTCTGTCCACACAGAACTCATCTCATATCCCCTACCCCTTAGCTGCCTTTATCATAGCTGAAGACATTGGCTGATCACCTCCTTCCCTTGTTCACTCCTGCCTCACATCAGCAAGATAGGGAGACAAGGAGGTCTGACTTCTGGTCACTAGAAAAACAGGAAAATCTCTCTCATGTCAGGGCAGTCCTGTATCCTTGACTTTGTTGACATACTTACGAGCATTAACTCATGTAACCCTACCAACATAATTAGCCCATAATTATGACATAATCACAGCAGCCATCTTTACTACCCCTTTAATAGAGAAGGAATAGCCAGTGAAAAGTGAAAACTCGCACTGTGAGGGAAAAGTGGAGATGAGATTGAAACCCACATCTATGACTCTGGGTCTGATGCTCCCTCCTTCAAAACTGGCTACCTAGGATGCCAGGCATGCTTATCTCTCTTCTCCAGCTATCCAGGGACCTCCAAGCTCCAAGTCCAAGGCAAGGCTTGCTTGCCCCCAGTGGCAAATACTGCCACTCAAAGCAAGATACTTTTGCCTGATGTGAATACAGTACTGTTTAGCTCTGTGATGTGCTTCTGGCCATTAAGAGCTCAGCCCTGAAAGGGATCCTTTAGGCAGTGTCTGCTATTTCTGGGGAGGTGGACGCAGCTGTAGTGAAATGCTGATTTTTCTATCTAATCATTTGGAGAGAGGCAAAATACCCATTCCTCCACATATCAGCATTTGTGTGTGTGTGTGTGTGTGTGTGTGTGTGTGTGTGTGTGTACCAGGGATTGAACCCAAGGGTGCTTACCCACTGAGCCACATCCCCAGCCCTTTTAAAATTTTTATTTAGAGACAAGGTCTCACTAGGTTGCTAACAGCCTTGCTAAGTTGCTGAGACTAGTTTCAAACCTGTGATCCTCCTGCCTCAAGTTCCTGAGACGCTGGGATTACAGGTGTGTGCCACCATGCCTGAATTATATTAGCATTTTTTGATCTAACTTCTTTTGACTTTAGCAGAGCCAGGTGAGAAGTGGTGACTCTTGGAGTGCAGCTTGTGTCCTGGAGATATTCAGCACCAAGGCCAGCGTCACAAGTTCAGCTGAAAGCAGCCATAAAGCAAAGGTTCTCCAACACTGGCTGCAAGTTGGAATCACCTAGACAGCTTTAAAAAAACAAAAACAAACAAACAAAAAACAAAAAACAAACAAACAAAAAAAGCTTTTTAAAGGTCTTGGCTCCATCCTAGTCTAATTGGATCAGAACTGCTGGGAATAAGTTCCAGCACTCTTACTGGTATTTTTTAAATGCCACTTAGGCGGGTGATTCCAATGCAACAAAGATTGGGAACAACTGCAGTAATGAAGCCACACAGGAAGTGGAGTGTCCCAAATATAGGCAACACTAAGGAACCATGAGACCAGGAGTTTCAAAGGAAACTTGAGGGAGAGGTCATTTAGTTCTGCCTGCTCCATCCTGCTTCTATGACATGATTCCTGGCCCACTCTAAATGGGTGAATGCTCATCTCTCCATCCTGGGGCCAGACTGACCTCTCCTCTTAGGATATCCAACGTTCAAGAAACAATGAAACATCCCTCTCGGCAAACTGAAAAGTGCCACTGGGTTTTCAATCCATAACACAAACCAAAAACCATCCACCCAGAAAGAAATCATGAGGTTGCAGACTTAGTAGTCTGGGAGTTGGCAGAATGTATTCTGCCTTTAAGATTTTTAAAAAGAAAACCAAGTGTTGCTTTGCATGGTTATTAATAATGAGATAAAAATAAGAAATTACTGTGTAGTTAAAAAATAGGGTGTTGGTTATATTTAAACAGTTAATCAGGATTGGGCATTTGCATGTTGAAATTCAATGTGGCCACTGCAAAGTGTGTTGCATATGAAGATTTAATGATGTGAAAGTTGTATGAGCTGCATAACATGAAAAAAATCTGGTCATATTACAGTATATACCATATTACTATATTTTCCCCATTTGGTATAAAACATACATGTGTTTAGACTGTTGTTTGTTTGTTTGTTTGTTTGTTTGGTATGGGGGATTGAACTCAGGGGCACTTAACACTGAGTCACATCCCCAGACATTTTTTGTATTTTATTTAGAGACACGGTCTTGCCGAGTTGCTTAGGGCCTTGTTAAGTTGCTGAGGCTGGCTTTGGATTCTTTTATTTATTTATTTTTATTTTTTTCTGTAGTTGTCAGTGGTTGCTGGGTGTGGTGGCACACATCTGTAATCCCAGCACTTGGGAGGCTGAGGCAGGAGAATCACAAGTTCAAAGTCAGCCTCAGCAACTTAGCGAGGCCCTAGGCAACTCAGTGAGATCGTGTCTCTAAATAAAATACAAAATAGGGCTGGGGATGTGGCTCAGTGGTGGAGTTCCCCTGGGTTCAATCCCCAGTACCAAAACAAACAAACAAAAAATGTTGTCAGTGGGCCTTTATTTTACTTATTTATATGTGGTGCTGAGAATCAAACCCAGTGCCTCACACATGCTAGGCAAGCGTTCTACCACTGAGCCACAATGCCAGCCCTGGCTTTGAATTCTTGATTCTCCTCCCTCAGCCTCTGGAGCTGCTAGGATTACAGGCACCCAGCTAGACATTTACAAATAAATAATTTGCAAAGTAATAATAGCCATTGTGGAATGTTGGGAGAATAGAATATGTTTATTTGCCTTGTATTATCCATATTTTCTACAATAAACACATGTTAATTTCGTTGGCAAAAAAAAAATTACTTAAAGAAGCTCACATGCTGAACCAATGGATTGATCCAAGAAATTTTCCCATTTTCAACACAGAATTTCAAGGAGTTTTAGACTGAAATACACAAAATTTCATGTCATAATCAATGACGCCCAAATTATGACAGCAATTTACTTCCCTGGAATAAATAACTTTAAAAAAATATTTCATTGCTGGGGATTGAATTCAGGGCTTTGCACATGCTAGGTAAGCACTCTACCACTGAGCTATATTCCAAGTCCTTTTTATTTTATTTTGAGAGAGTCTTGCTAAGTTGCCCAAACTGGGACTTGAACTTGTAATCTTCCTACCTCAGCCTCTTGAGTAACTGGGATTTGGGGAATGCACCATCACACCCAGCCAAGAACTTCTTTAAGGAAATTGTCAGTGTTTACTTAGAATTAACTATCAATCTGGGAGAATGCAGCCTAGGAGATGAATTTTAATTTATGTGAAATTTGCATGAACTAATGAATGGATTATAATGGAATAGAGTCACAAAGAGATCTTGAAAGAGAAAGCATTTCTTGTTAATTCTCCATTGCTTTCTTAAAAGGACATGAACCTGGATGAGGTGCTTACCTGCCCAGGGTCTCCAATACCTACAAGCCTACATCACATTCCAGGTGGAAAGCAGAAAACATGCTGTGAGAAGGAAAATGAATCAAACCTTTGATCACAGACAGGCTGAGAGAGCCCTTTTTGGGTTCTTTTCATGGGTGACCTTCAGTAGAAAAAGGGCAGGAAATCAGAAAACTACAACAGTATTCACTTAAATATAAACACCAAGTTCTGCTTGTCTTAGTGGAGCCATGGCCCAGACGTCATCATTGCCAACTGTGCGCCACCATAAATGATTGAATACGATACAATGCAGAACGCTCCTGCTTCCATTAATGGTTCAGTGCTCCAATTTCCTACCAGTGTGAAGTTTCTGAAGTGCTCTTGGCTAAACAGAACAGTCTCCACCTATCCATTAAGAAATATGCTTTCAATACTGATGTTTTCAAAGCAGCAATTTCTCTTTTTAAAAATATAACTTAAATGATTAAAAAATGCAGTCCATGCAGAGTGAAAAATTAGAGTCCTCCCCATCTATGACCTCCAGTTTGTTCATTTTTTTCACCAGGCAACTGCTTGTAAGATATTTTCTTGAAAATCTTTCCCAATATTCTACACCCTATAACAAACAGCTTATTAAAATGGGTAAAATACTTGAACAGACATTTCTCCCAAAAGATATGCAGATAACAAGCACACTCATGAAAAGGTGATCAACATCCTTAGTCATTGGGGAAATGCAAATGAAAACCACATCTCATTCAGTGGCTAAAACTTAGAAGACTTACACAAAATGTTGGCAAGGATGTGAACTGGGACTCTTACACTCAATTGCAAAATCAAACACTTAGGAAAATAGCTTGGCATTTTCTTAAAAAGTTAAAAACACATTTACCAAATGATTCAGTAATTCTTCTTATAGGCATTTCCCAAAGAGAAAAGGAAATACGCTTATACATAGACTTGTGCATGAATGTTCAGAGCAGCTTCACTTGTAATGGCCCCTAAATGGAAACAACCCCAGAGGGCAAGAGCAGGGAAGTGGATGAGAAAATTGTGTCCTATTCACACAATGGGACACTATTCAGCAGTGAAACAGAATGGGTTTTTGGGATACATAACAACATACTTGAATATCAAAATAGTAAAGTGGAGTGAAAGAAGCCAGATTCCCCCACCTCGAAAGAGTATGTATTCTACGATTCCACTTATATAAAACTCTAGGAGCCAGGCTCATGCCTGTTATCCCAGTGGCTCAGGAGGCTGAGGCAGGAGGATCGGGAGTTCAAAGCCAGCCTCAGCAACTTAGCAAGGCCCTAAGCAACTCAGCAAGAGCCTGTCTCTAAATAAAATGCAAAAAATGACTGGGGATGTGGCTCAGTGGTTAAGTGCTGCTGGGTTCAATTCCCAGTACCAAAAACAAACAAACAAACAAAAATTCTAGAAAATGCAAACTAATTTACTGTGACAAAGCAGAGCCATGCTTACTTGGGGATGAGGGGGTGGGAAAGGGCTGGAAGAGTTTTGAGGGTCACAAAGGAACTTTTGGGGGTGGATATAGTCACTATTTTGATTAGGGTAATGGTTTCATAGGTGCATATGTAAGTCAAAACTTATCACATTGTTCACTTTAAATATTTGGAGTTTCTTGTGAGTTACACCTCAAGAAAGATGTTTTCTTAAAAGCAAGTATGTGTGTGACACACACATATCATTTTCTCCACTTAGCAATGTCTTACCTGATTCCTCATCAGTTCACAGTAAGTTACTTTTCTTTTTTAATTTTCTTTATTTTTGGTTGTAGATGGACACAACACCTTTGTTATTTATTTATTTATTTCTATGTGGTGCTGAGGATCAAACCCAGTGCCTCACACATGCTAAGCAAGCGCTCTACCACTGAGCCCCAACCCCAGCCTGTTACCTTTCTTTTTAAAAGCTACCTTACTTAGTCAATCCCTTGTTGATAGAAAGTTATTTAAAGTCTTTTCCTTTACAATCAATGGTGCCATAAATATCCTTATGGATACATCTTTTTACGTCTATGAGATTCTTAGAGGTGGAGTCACTTGTACATAGGTGCTACTCAATGTCCTATTTCTCTCATTGGCTCAAGTCTGATGATTCTGAAATGGAAAGGATAATGTCTACATGGACTGCCAAGCAGCTACCTAAATTCCACAAAAGGGGTCTCCTTGGCAATCACTCTCTCACGAGTCGATAGTGCAGTCCTGGTTTGTGGTTACTCTTTGCTTCCGAAGTTTTCTTTGGCAATAGGGATATCTTGAAATGGCTGTGGATACTCAGGGTATTGCAGTGCCCTCTTCACTTGACCAATCACAGGAAAAGAAAATGGAAGGGTTAGGTGTATACAACAGGAAGGGGGGGTTAATGAAGAGGCAAGACCATGTGACAACATTCAATTCTAAGTCGCTGCACTTTAGTTCATGGCAACTGGATCCTTCTATTCATCTCTTTCTCCTTTTTCAGTATTGATTGAGTGCATACTATGTTTGTTGTGCTGGGGAATATAAAGATGAACTAGGACAGTCCCTGCCCCCAAGGTACTCACAGTCCCTTCATGGGGAGACAGGGAGGTACCTACTGAATGTAACAGGATGAGATGAAATGCTCTGATGGAGGTTGATGGAGCACAGAGGAAATCAGGAGGCACAGTAGAGGGGCGGGCCAGGGAGTCTTCCCAGAGGAAGAGGCATGGGTTGAATGTTTATGTTCCTCCCTTCAATGTTCATATATTGAAATCCTAACCTCCAACATGATAGTATGAGGCTTGGAAAGGCAATTGGGTTAGATGTGCCTCCATGAATGGAATAATAGACGAGAAGCTTGCTTTCTGTGGTGAGTATACAAGAGCCATCTGCAAACCAGGAAGTGGCTCCTCACCAGACACTTGATCTGCCAGCACCTTGATCTTGGATCACCCAGCCTCTGGAACTGTGAGAAATGAGTTGTGGTTTAGCCCAGTCTAAGGTAATTTGTTCTAGCAAACTAAAAAGACATGTGGATCTTAGTCAAAATTGAGGGGAAATTCATGTAACATACAATTAATCATTTACTAATGTATGATTCTGTGGCATTTAGTCACAGAGTTGTGCAACCACCACCTCTGTGATTCTCAAACATTTTATTACACAAAAAAGAAAACCCTATGCTCATTAAACAGTTTCTCCTGATATCTAGAAACTTAAAACAAGCAGAAAGCATTTCATAGGCAGGCTTGGAAAGACCATTCCAGAAAGAGGAAGTTTACAAAGGTCTTGGGACATGAAGTCACAGGAATGGTAAGAATGTGCTTGTTGTAGGGGTGAAGGAGTGATGGACGAGGCAGCACAGAAGACAGGGCAAGCAGAGGGAGATCAGATGTCGCATAGGCAGCATAAGCTGCTCAAAGGTGTAAGGAGGAATCGAGACTCATTTGAATCATCTCCATTCCCAGAGAAGCACTGTCAACTTTTACACGAATTCAGTTTCAGCCAGGGTTTCTCAACATTGGCATTACATTTTGGGCTGGATAATTCTTTATTGCAGAGACTGTCCTGTGCACTTTAGGATATTTACTGGCCTCCCCCTACTAAATACCAGTAGTATCCTCTCCATCTCTCTCTGCTTTGACAATCCAACATGTCTCCAGACATTGTGAAAAGCCCCTAGGGAAGGCGCCTCTAGGTGAGACCAATGGAAGAACTCTTGACCCAGTACTCCCCAGTTCCAAGAGAGAGATTCAATCCTCTGGTGCAGAAGGAGGCACACCCTCTGAGCTCTGTGCTGACCACAGGATACAGGGCAAGACCATCTATAAAGGCATTGGATTCTAAGCTCATGAACACAAGAGAATTGGTGTTAACACTTTGTGGCATTTTAAAATAATTTCTTCCTCTATTCACTGAACAATCACTTGATGCCTACTGTGTGTCATCGCTGGGATGTTAGTGAGGGAATTAGCAGCTTTCTCCTTCTATGCACACAAAGGAGATGTCAACATTCTAAAAGAACAGTAGCTCCTCCTGGATGGGTGGGGAAAGGAGGAAGGTGGGAAGACCATGATGTTGAGCCTGTGAGATGGGAAGTGGTGGGAAGGAGGGACCATCTGCTTGTGTTGGCTTCCCACCATTGTCCCTTGCCCTCACAATGCCCCTTTGGGGGTGGCAGCACATTGGGGAAATGGCTATGGGATGGGGCAACGATCCCTGTGCCCAAGAGTGGCACAGAAAGAAACTGGTGACTTTGAAAGACTACATGGCTCAGTGAGCATCTGTGGGATCCAGTGTGAATCTGAGTGTCTGTTCCAAATAGTCTGGACTGTGAAAGACTCTTGGGAGCTTTGCACAACCCAAGAGGCAAAGGGAAATAGATTCAAGTATGAACAAGGTTGACTTTTTTTTTTTTTTTGCAAGCCCAGTGGGGTAGGGGTTCTAAATCAAATTTAAATGGTTTGAAAGAGCTTAGTGACATTTTCTGCATAAAATTCCTATACATGATATAGAGGTGAAGACAATAGTACCCTGGCTCTCAGGGGCTTGCTGTCTGATAGGACACTTTCCAGCCCTCATTGGCCATCATTTCTTGAGGACATTCTGAGTAATTTTGTACCATCATTATCTTTTATTTGACATGATCTCCACAACTGTATAAAGTTGCTAGAGTTTATTTTGCAGATAGGAATAGTTTAGTAACATGCCCATGGCCTAAAAGTATCAGAACCAGCACTGGAATATAGGATGCCCAATTCAAAATCTTATTCTTTCCAGTGCACCAGGCAGCCCTGCTTACAGATGGAAAAATGGTTAGGCCAAGGGCAGCCAACTGCTATCAGGAGGACCCTGTGATTCTGAACAAACATTTCATCTCTTACAGGATTTGTGTCGCCATCTGTAAAAGGAGAAAGCTAGTTCAGTAAGCAAAGAGGACTTTGTGTGTTTATGTACATTTTAAATAAAGTGGTGGGCAGACATTTTTTGGCTCTTTGACAGCACACTGCCTGAGATTCTTAGGTAGCAGCCGAAATCTAGGACAGTGATGACGGTTATTCAAGAAGTTAGGTTTGGTCACTATGTGTGGGGGTGATGTCAGGTGGGAGGTTAGAGGCAGGATATCCACTCACAGTGGCTCTTACACAGGTGATGAAGAATCCATCTACACAGGATCCATCTTGTGGGACATGCAGAGAAACAGGACTGAGAACCTATTCCAGGGTGAAAAACACTAAGTACCACATTCAGAGATAACTTGTCACTTTCAGGGAAATGATTGTTTAAATCACATGTTCCTTGCATTGGATTAAAAGTAACTGTTCGATCCTTCTCAAGCTATAAAGCAATTTCCATAAAAGACTAGATATTCAAAAATGATTGTTTCTTAAAAGCTTTCTCTCTCAAAGGCGGGACAATGAACACTGTAGATCAGGTAACAGACAAAAGACCATTGTTAGAGGACAAGAACATCTACAAGTAATAGCTAGTATTCCTCTAAGCGGGAAGTTAAGACTTCTCGGCAGTCTTCTTAGCTTTTGAGTATCTTTGTAAGATTAATAGTACAAGAGTTTTGCAAGCAAAGCAGCTCTGCTGAACTGGGAAATCTTAGCCAAGGCGAGCTGAGCAGAAATCATCAGGCCAAAGTGTATTCCTTTCTGCTCCAACTCAGCCACACAAATCTGTATTTTCTGAAAGAAGAAGATACTTTTCTCCTGACTTTTGCTTTAGAGAAACAAGAAAAAATGTCCCAATGGCAAACATTTTCAGTGAGTTTTCCAGTCACCTGTTCATTACTTCTAGGCATTTCTGATATCAGACAAGGGTGTGTTGAGGAAGAGCCACAGAGCCTTTATACAAGAAGGGCAGATCTGTGCCGGGTACAGTGATGCATGCCTGTAATCCCAGAGGCTCGGAAGGCTAAGGCAGGAGGATCATGAGTTCAAAGTCAGCTTCAGTAACTCAGTGAGGCCCTAAACAACTTAGTGAGACCCTGTCTCTATATGAAAAATAAAAAGGGCAAAGATGTGGCTCAGTGATTAGGCATCCCTGGGTTCAATTCTCAGTACCAAAAAAAAAAAAAAAAAAAAAAAAGCAGATTAAAAAGGAGTGGCATCCCTTCAGAAGCACTGGACTCAAAGGGAAAGGCACCAACTGAGGGTCCATGGTGATTGTTCTGCATCAGGCCTCACTTCTGAGCTTTCTAGGAATAACGCAGGTTCTATACTAGAGTGTATGAAGAGGTGGGTGGGAAATTTGGTCCAAGTTAAAGTCATAACAAAAAAAGCATTTTCTAGTGGGACTCAGGGGTGCACACCTGCACTCCCAGTCATTAGTGGTATGGCACCCCTGGGTTCAATCCCCAGAATTGGAGAAAAATAAATTAATAGGTTGTTCACAAGATTTTTTTTTTTTTTTTTTTTTTTTGGTGCTAGGGATTGAACCCAGGGGGCAATTAACCACTGAGCCACATCTCCAGCCCCCACCCCCCTTTTTTTGAGACAGGGTCTCACCAAGTTGCTTAGAGCTAAATTGCTGAGGTTGGCTTTGAACTTGCAATCCTCCTGCCTCAGCCTCCTGAGCTGCTGGGATTACAGGTGTGTGCCACCATGCCCAGCCACATGAGTTTTGAACACGGGGTAACAGTATTTTAGCACCTTTATTGTTTTATTGTGGATATTAGGACACCATGGAAAATACTCGTCAACACTAAAGATTTCATAATCACTAGTTCCACATTGCCTCTGTGATTGTCATTCCAATACATATAACTGTAGGCATAACCATTTAGATATTTAATTTATTATTAAATTACATAACAAAGCTTCTTCTATACAGTCAGAAAATGCACATTTAGATGAGAACAAAAATTAAGTACAAATACAATAAAATTGGTTCCAAGAAGCTATTTTAAAAGCAAAAAATTAGAAAGTGCATTTGGAAAAGAATAGATTTTAAAAAACCTGTATTGGCATTTTTTATGAGAAAACATCTTCCATCATAGTACAGTATAACTGGAATTGATTTCCCCCTTTCTAAGAGCTAACAGGATGGAAATGGATGAAATAATTTGACACTGAAGTCAGATCTTAGGTTAAGTACAAAGAAAATGAGAAAGATCCCTTATGACATGGCTCAGCTTTGTCTCAGCCTCTTACCCAATAAATATCCTCAAAATTTACTTGTTCCTTCCTCATTTTCATTCTCCCTATGAAACTTAAGGATATGTAGGTTTATAAAGGAATAAACAAGATTAGTTTATTAAGACCATGATGAAAAGTTCTGCCTCATTTTGGGGACCAGGCTAAACAACTTCTAATCTAAAAAGAGAATGAAACAGTCATTGCAATTTGAATAGATTCCATTTGCTCTTTACTTACATTTGCCACCAAACTCAGGGTAACACTGGACATGGTCATTTATCCCCAATAGCTTAATTTAATATTACAAGTTAGAAAACTCAATCAACTTCCAGAAATTATATCTGGCTACTGATAAAACATGAGTTATTAGAAACCAAAAAGGTTAGATCAATTCCTAAAAGTCTTTTCCATCAAGTTGGAATCATCAGCAGTGCAACATAAAATTCATGGGGGGAATAAAAATCCAAGGTGCCTCAATTCCACAGGGGCTGAGTTTTGCATCAAAAGGCCTAGTAAATATCTTTTTCTATTCACATGTGCTCCCATTCAAAATGAGAGAACTGAGTAAATATTATTTGGTTCCAGGTACAAAAAGAGCCCTCAAGGTGTATCCTCTCATCTGTTTCCATTCTCAGGAGTTTACTCCCATGTTTGGTCAGAGTGTGGGGCAGTATGGAAAAAGGCATTCTCTAAAAAAGTGAATTTTGGTAAAAGGAAAGAGGAATAGAGAAGGAAAATCCTTTTCTAACATTAGAAAAATTAAAAAGTTAGTAATGCAGGTTACAGGGAATCTTCCAGTATTATTAATAATAACAACAAAAAGAATAAGGAGATTTCCAGAATGGATAACCTATAATACTTGATATCTGAGCTTGAACTTGAGCAATAAATTAAATATTCTCACAAACGTCACTGATACGCATTCAAACAAAAGAAATACACCATTCTGAACCAGGCACAGTGGCACATGCCTGTAATTCCAATTTCTCAGGAGGCCAAGGCCAGGAGGACCGCAAGTATGAGGCGAGCTTGGGGAACTTTGCAAAATCCCATCTTTAAAAAAAAAAAGGAAAGGAAGAAAAGAAGTATACACCGTTTGAAAATTGTTGCCTTGTTTGTTGCATTTGGTTTTTCACACTGTTTATTGAAATGAAGTTTTGAATGGTTAGTTAAAAGATCCAAAATGGAAAGACTTATATAAGACAATGGCCCAGGGAGCATAACTTTTCGAAGAGGCAACATTTCATTGGGACCAGAAATAGAAAATTCTTTCTGATCTCATCTGGACTCTGACTGGCTTTAATAAGTAACTAGCTATTTGCTCCTGAGTCAAGCAACTGCTTTGTAAGCAACACAGCAAAAAAGGGGAGAACTTTAAAAAATAAAATAAAATAATAAAAATTTAAATTGCTTAAGACTGAAATTTAAATCAGCAATTTCAGGATCCAAATTTAAGACCCTTTCTATAAGGGGCACATCTCCATTTCCTTTCTGCAAATGAAGGCAGGAACTGAAGAGGAAGGAAAGAGCTCTCTTCTATCCATGTACACATTCTCCTAGCTATCTGGAGCACCTCACTATGGGTGACAGCAATGGGAGGTTAGTTAGACCCATCTGACTTCCTTGGAAGAACTAGTTTCTTTATTTTCATAAAGAAAATAACCAACATAATTCTATTACTTCATGTAAGCACAACCGTCCTGGAAAGGTTCATCAGCCATCAACACTGTCTCTTTGTTTAGCTGCAGCAAAGTAGATTAGCCTGTGTCTTAGTTTGACTCTCACACAATCAGCTTTAGTGAATGAACCAAGCAATTGGACCAGTAAAAAAGACTGGTAGCGTAATTAAATAAATAACTTTATTTATGATATTTCAGATTTTATAAATGCCAACTATATAGCAACTAAAGTCCCATAAATTCTAACTGAGGCACAACCACGAATCAAGGCCCTTTGAAAAATCAAAGATAATGAGTATCAGAGGAGAGAAGTTTTGTTTTCCCAAGAGAGAATTTAACAAATGAACTTACTTCCCCAATTCTTTAAGTTTCACAATGGGAAAACTTAACTTTCTTTTAAGGGCATCCCCAGTCAATGAACTGATCAATCAACCCATACTTATAAAAATAAACCCCATAGTTAAGAAAAATCTATCAAATGCCCTTCATACCCAGAATGTAATAAAACTTTGACACCAGAATGATAAACCTCTCAGCCAGTCCCACATCTGATGTTAGTCCACCCATGAGGCAGTTCATCAAGTACACCTGAACAGCAGCATATACACACCATAGTGAAGAATGACAAGCTAAGGTCCTCATTCCCTGTGGCACAGTCTGAAGCTGATATCAACATCATAGTAAATTCCAATGGGGAAGAGCAGCCTTTTCTTGGTGACGAGTACAGATGTTAGAAGTCTTTAAACTGTCTGGTAGTTCAGTAAGACAAGTAATGGATTTACAGAAACTGAGAAATGGTTAACTGGGATAGATCTGGTGAGTAGTTTACAATTTCGTCACTGTCCAGGGATGGTAATAAAAGACAGGTGCAGATAGACAGATTCTGTCACAGGTAACTTCGACAGAAAAATCATTCTTGGATGTTTGGAAAAGCTTAGGATTTGGAATGAATAGATTTTCATAGAACACAGAATTCCTGATACATCAGGCAATAGTTCTTAAACTTTTGCTCCTAAGTTGTGAAGCATTTACAAAAGGATTATCTGGATAGTGACTCCTGAATGTCTTTTTTACATGTGGTTTGTTGAATCAATCTCACTGAAAATTGAGCAGTCCCCCTGCCTCCAGTTAGCAGCGTTAATGCTGACATAAGAAAAAATTGGGGGTGTTACAGACATTGGCTATTAGTTTCTTTCTTTTGTCATGGTAGAATTAAGATTTCATTATCTTGCTGTAGTAGCAGTAGTAGATTTCATTATCTTGTAGTGGAAGAAAAAAACAAAAAAGTCAAAGCAATGACTGGTTCCTTTAAAAAAAAAAGTCTATCATTCTTGATAGTTTTCCAGCAATATCATCAACCCCAGTGTACTCACAATTAAAAAAAAAAAAAAGAGAGAGAGAGACAAAAGCTTTTTTGCTGTATTCTCCATTTCAGACAACCTAAAACATCCTCTTGTTGGCTTATCAGCATCTCAAAAGAATCTGTGAAAAATGAATTTTTCCTTGAATATCAAAAGAGCTGGGGATAGAGAATAGAAATCTATAGCCCAGATTATCAAGAAAGGACTTGTGATTTCTCTTCATGAGTGTTAAATAAAAGAACAAGAATTATTTTTATTCACAACCCAATCAGGTGGCTAAAAGAAAAGCAGTCTTTGACATAGAGGAACCTGGCATTTTGAAGAGTCCAGCTGTAAGATCTGGCTTGTCATCAGGCTTTGACATTGTCACCGAAGCACGGAAGTTCTGTTTTTGATTGGTTTACTTACCTCCTAGGGAGACAAAAGCAACTGAATATCCCCCTCCTTTTTTTTTTTTTTTTTTTTAAACTAAAAAATGGGGAAATGTGTGTTAGAAAAGACAGCACAGAAAAACTGTGACTTCAGCACGACCTGACCATGTCACAGAGCCATACTATTAGTTTGAACTCATCCAGGTGGTCAGATTAATTGTCAGGTCAACTTTTCCTTCCTCCTTTTCCTTATTCCAGATCACAGCATGAAAGTGGTGGCTGTCAAGAGTCCATGGAGATGTCCCATCA